>JACCID010000063.1:600000-1110862 GCA_018906775.1 Sycophila sp. Sp_5
AGAATGAATAACATATACCAACCTGAATAATCGTACACCACTCCTGCTAGACAATCATTTTTGTTGAAATTTTTTAGTGCGGTACTTGGTAATTCTAAAACAAAATAAAATATCTCGTTGACTAAAATTGTGGGAAACTAAGTAGAATATTTATAGAATTTATTTGTTTCTATCAGAGTCACGTTTCATCCAATCCCAAAAAAATACAAAGATTTTATTGTTTCAGGTGAAGAAATTCTAGCATCATTTAAAGTATTTACATAAATTTTAAGTAGTTATTTAAAACATTATACCAACCTGTCCTTTAATTTTCCTTGACATAAAATGTCGAACTTCCAGTAAACTCGACTGCACCATTCATTGCAATTATCTCAATTAAACCATATTATTTTCGATAACTATAAAACCAAATGACATTTCAAGTGATATTTTCATGTTTATTCAGACGTGCATCTAAAATTTCAAAATAAAATTGGTATAAGAAAACTTTATTATCTTAAAAAAATAGTTTAGTTCTAACAATTATGATAATTACCTAACTGTTGTTGAAAGTAGGACGACTCAAACTGGTTTTCAGTATGCAAGAAACACATTTCTGGTTGCTCCTTAATTTCTTCTACGTTGATAATAGATGATCATACGTGTCTACCGCCGAAATACCTAAACACATACAATGAAAAGTAACACGTGTCTCTTACAATCGTAGCAACTATAATAAACATTAAATTATCACAAAAATATAAATCAGATTTTTGAGATAAAATATCTTACCTGCCTTTGAAACATTTATTTTACTAGCAATTTAAAGGATTCCGGTTTAATTTTTAGAATAAAATTGTATCTCCAGAAAACAGCAGCAACAGTCGCAACTCAAACTTATGCATTAATGAATGAGTTGCTGAGTTGAAGCTTGGTTCGTTCACGTAATTTAAAGGTTAGTTTTACGAACCAATCGGATTGATTCATAAATTCTACCAACGTGAGTACGATATTCGTTTATTGGTGGGCTGCGGACAACTTCCACGTTTGTGAATAATCAATGAATTAACTTTGCAGGTTAAGTTTATCATTGCAAGCGGCATGAATGGAATCCACTATGCACTAAAAACTGGAGCACTTATTCACTTCACTATATGGAATGCAGTTGTAAAAGTACTCATTGACAAGCGTTACAAAAGTGAAATTCGTTAAATATTATTAAAAATTTATTATGAAAAGAATCAGTAGACATCTATTAATATTTAGTAATTTCCAGAGACGGTATACACAAGATGCCGTAATTGTCTCTATTTACATTTAATTTATAATAAAAATTCTCTTGATTAATATTTAAATTCTTGTGGATTTTTAGGTTCAGAAAAAGGTTGAGTCTATTATTGATTCCGAAATACATTTACCAATACCAGAGTATAATGAAGAATTTTTATGCAACCCAAGTAATCGTGACTTGATTGCTAAAAATTTATCGAGGAGAAAAAACTTAGGAAATATTGATAAAGTTCTTGAATTACACAAGAATCCAAATGCAAGAGAGGAATTTTTACAGGAAATAAGTAGAATTCCTAATCTCACGCATCCAAAAGTTCTAGAGTATCCTGAAGATGAACCTTCTGTTGTCAAAACATTTGTTGATAAACCTGAATTTGATTTTGAGCCTTATGAATTTTCATTATTGGCAACAAAATTGAAACTTATAAGGACAGATCGACTTGGACCAGTGACTGGTTCTCGAAGTTATATTCTTTTAGGAGATTTGGCTGAGTTGGAGCAAGCTCTAATTAGGTATTCTTTGAAAGAACTATTAAAACATAATTTCAAGTTAATATCAGTGCCAGATATTCTACCGTCACAGGTTATTGAAAGATGCGGATTAATTAGTAATGGTGAAAGACAACTTGTTTATGAAGTAGAACCTCAATATGGAGATGATTTAAGTCTCTCTGGTACAGCAGAAATGGCTTTAGCTTACAAGCTATCTAATAAACTTCTGTCTCCTGATGAATTACCTTTAAAATTAGCTGCTGTTAGTAGATGCTATAGAGCAGAAGTTTCCAGTTTAGCTCAAGAAAAAGGCATTTATAGGTAACTTTTTTACATTTGATACTTCATTAAGTAACCAATGTTTTAAAAATTAACCATTTTAGAGTACATCAGTTTACAAAAGTTGAAATGTTTGCTTGCGCTTCTCAAGACAAATCTGCTGATGTTATGCAGGAAATAATTGAAATTCAAGAAAAATTATTCGGACAATTAGGTTTACACTGTCAAGTTTTAGATATGCCTCCAAATGAATTAGGATCACCAGCTTATCGGTGAGAATATAATTAATTTAATTTTGTTATTAAGATATTAACTTTTTTATTTACTGAGAATTTGTTGTTTAGAAAAATAGACATTGAAGCTTGGATGCCTGGTAGAAAATTATTTGGAGAATTATCTAGTTGCAGCAATTGTACAGATTACCAAGCACGGAGACTTAATATCAAATATAAAAATGAAGACGGTACAATTTTGCATGCTCACACATTAAATGGAACAGCCTGTGCTGTACCACGTATGCTTATTGCAATTTGTGAAACTTTTCAGAAACGCAATAACACTATTGTAATTCCAGAAGTATTAGTTCCATTTATGAATGGAAAAAAGATCATTGATGTGCAGAACATACCAAACTTTAAACAATTTAGAAGTAAAAATAAGTAATATAGTTTGTTGTAAAAAAATATAAATAAATAAACCTAGTTAACAATATAAGTGTTCAAACCTTGTGTGAAGATATTTAGAAATAGAAAAAAGGGAAAATTTGCGAACTAAAAAAAAAGTTAAGTGTCAAGAACTGAACGAGTCCCTCTTATACCTAATCCTTAAAAAATACTGCTTCGCATTGTCTAAATAGTACCGCGGACAGAGGCTCCGATGTACATTTGGGCTTTGTTCCTATGAACCGCTATTTTATTATATAAAATCTTCTTGAGAAGTAAAGTTTAAAGATTAGAAATGCTTTATGAATCTTTATGATTAGATATCTTTTATAATCTTTATGCTTGCATAAAGAATCCTGAAACATATTTTACATTTATAAATTGAATATTATGGTGTACAGTTGGTTATTTATTCATTTTACAGAAGCTTCCATACCATATTAGTATTTAAAAAGGCTGTCATTGTTATTTTATGTTGTTAGTATTCTGATGTATAAAGAAATAAAGTAATACAATTTTTAATTTAATATTATTGGTAATTATTACTTTTTTAAATTTATTCTGTATAAAATTTGAAGAACTGTTATAAAAAACGTGTTTCAAATTTACAGTCTTTTACATTATTAACATTCATTGTTATGATCAACTTTAAAAAATTGGATGTCTAATCAATTTTGTAACTTTTACACATACTATTTATGTTCCATTTTTAAAGTTATTATATTTTGTTTAATTCGGAAAATTGTATAGTTGTCTCAAATATTTGTATCTGGTCAGAATAGATAGTGGATAACTGTGTCCCGGCAATGTTGCTTGTATCTAAAAAAAATGATAACAGCTTTCTTAAATTTTTTACATAATAATTAAATACTTAACATAAGATTCAGTGTTACATGTGCTAAAAAATTTGTTCAGAAGCTTATTTTTTTTTAATGATTCTAAAATTGTCTCTACTCTATACACCTTACATTTAGACTAGATAAAAATACCTTTATTTTGTTCACGCCGAAATTTCGCGATAAGTTTATTTTATTACAAAAATGATATTTAAATTAATTACAAGAAATAAATGAAGGCAGACATAATAATCGTTTATAACACTGACTATTTTTTTTAAATTACCGATTCTAATTTTATAATGGAGACATTTAAATCTTTTTAAATTTTGGTAGAAAAAGTTATGAATTTATTAACACCACATAACATTGAATCTTTTAGGAAATCGAAAGTGATTTGGCTTTTTGTAATTTGCAATAAAAAAAAATCTAGCAATTAATGAAAAAGTAATTTTTTTATTAAAAATTATGTGATCAGAATAGCATGTGATCAGAAATTAATGTAAAGTTTTTCACAATCAATAAAATTTTATATACTTTGAATTTATTAATCTTCATCCTCTCCAGATTCAGACTCTTCTTCTGCGTTTTGTAACCATTCAACGAACTTTTTCATTTGATCCAAAAAGAGCATCTTGCCTTTCACTGAATGCCCATCCTTGTACCACCTCAAAATCACTTCTTCTGATACTACGTCGGCTATAGTGACAAAATTAGAAAAATAATCTTATTATTTGAAAACAGTAAATTTTTAATTATTTAAAGAATAATTTACATACTTTTGTAGAAGAGTAAAACGATTTTTTGGAAGACTTTCATGAAGTTCATATTCTCATAACAGAACTCTTGAACTTTAAGAATCAGAGCAAGCTCAGATTTGGCAGTGGTAGTGAATGCGCCAAACAGTGGAGTGTAAATCTTTAAGTGCTTCAGTGCTTGTTCGGCGACTAATTCTTCTTTTTTATTCCATTCGGCTTGACCCATTACTACATTCCAAATCTACAAATGAAATATCAAAGAAAAATTAAAATTTTTTAGTTCTATTTTAAATTTTGCTGATAAAAGTCTATATTACCAGTCCTATAACTTCATGTTCAGGAATATTGCTGCGTTGAGCCATTTCTTTAAGATCGCTAACAATATCTTTAATAGGCTTGTTATCAGCCAAATCATCTAAGAGTAGTTGCTGGAGATCTCTTTTAGCCTCCTGGCTAGCTTGGGCTTTGTGGAGCTTTACAATATCAGCCAGTTCAGCAGCCTCAAATACAGACCTGAAGTACTCATCTGTCCTTTTGTTTGGTGGGACAAATTCCATTAGCCTTTAAAAAAAAATTAACATAATTATACAATTAAAACTTTCAAAACATTGCATTAAATTAAACTCAGAGAATATTAATTACCTTCCTTCAATGCCTCCCCTTCTAAGAGCAGTCATCAAACTGGGCAAACCTTTCTCTTGTTTCCACGTAACAAACACCTCAAGAAGGAATTCCAATGCAAGATTATCTTTTACAAGATGTTCATTAATTAAGACGGAAAGCACAGTTGGTGGTACAGATCCATTTGAAATCCAAAGAGCAGTCATCCTTGCTAGTTTGATCCTTTCTGCTGGGGTGAATCCTTTCATAAAAACTAGCACCTTCTTCATTTCCTCTTCGAACATTTTCTCCAAGTACTTGTATCGCCGCATAAGCTTAACAAATACCTGATAGGATATTAAAAGATAATGTTAATAAAAACAATACTTTTCCCTTTTTTTGTAATATTGAGTAAGTTAAAAATAACCAACCTGCTCAAAGTTTCGCATGGACTCCATATCTTCAGATTGTTCAAACACGCATGCTGTGGTTTTGACAGGCTTGTCTCCATCTTGAGCAATTGATCCACCAGGAATCAAGAGACCGCCAGCTATTAAAATATCAAAGAGAACCTCACCGTAACGACGATAGTCCAACTTAGAACCAGCAGTATCAAGATATTTGGAGATAGCTTCTAAGTCGTTACCAGCCTTCTCAAGACCAGAAAGAATTGCGTCACGGAATCCAGTTGGATCATATTTTTCTTTTTCATCTAAAAAATTGTTTACAAACGCATTGATAGTAAAAAAATCATAGTTCTCTCAAAACAAACAATACACAAATTACAAATACAATGGCATTATTTACTCATAAGAAAAAAATCTCAATAAATAAAATAAAAAAAACTATTTTGTAATGCCAAAGAGCTCTACTGTCTCTCGATAAAAAGAACAAGTCATTGACTCGTTTATGAAGCCAACTCACCTCTTTTTCTGGTCTTTATGCGTTGACCTGACAACACTGGCTTTTCTATTTTTTGACTCATACAATATCCCTCTGCAAAAGTACGAAAAATTGAGTAACCCAATATCGCCAGAGTAGCGCGAACGAGCGGCGAAAAAAAATGCGGCGAAAAACGCGCAAGCAAGCGAAAAAAAAGAAAAGAAACTATAGCGAGTGCACGAAAAAGTCTACAAACGAGCACGAGGACGTTTCGTCCTTCAGCTGTGCTGCGAAGCGCGTGCGGCGTGCGCGCCTCGCGGATCGGAGCAACACCCTCGGAGCAGCTTCGCTGGCAAAGGGACGCGATGCCGCGCTTCCTGCGGAGAAGGCCCGGGCCTCTCGCACCAGCACCCGGACGTATTTCCACGAGGATATCGAGACGATCGAAGTCGAGAGGTTAAGGTCGGGAAGAGAAGCGAGAGAGAGCGAGGCCACGATGGCCGTCGCGACGAGGACGGCGCCACGCCGAGAGCCGCGAGCGTTTGGAAAATTCGCGGCATCGCCAGGGCGAAGACGAACCGAGGCTTCCGACCGTGCGTACTCACTTCGTAACACGTACGACCTAAGAAATCACTCCCGCGAGCTGCTGGATCGACTTGGTGCTGTCCGGTGGCCGGCGGTGCTGTTGCTGCTTGGTACTGCGCTCTTTGCCGCGAAGACTAAGTCCGGCGACTCTCTTCTGGTTCTGGCGGAGTGTGTGGCACGTCCACTTCGTCACGCTCACGCTCACTCGCACGCGCACGAATATGGGCGCCCGTTGCTGCGGCCCAAAGCTGCCAACGGCCGATGCGAGCGAACACGGCGCGCGTCGTTGAGTCAGCTGCCAGGCTGTGTGGACCTTTGTAGAGTCTTCTTAAGTGTGCCGCGCCTGCGATTGGTCGAGGGTAGTCTAAGGAAGGCGTTCATTGGCTTTGGCAACTTTGCCGCCAATTGCGACTGTCGTACAAAATTAAATAAGCTACAGGTATCGCGAAAAGTATAGCCTCTCCTTAGTTTTTATTTAAATCACATGCACTGAGAGAAATATTTGTTAATTTTAAACAAACATTTATTTCAATAGTACTTATTAAATATTTTATTGAGTACAAAAAATATTTTTTTGAAACTAGTAAAGTTATTTAGAAACAAATAAATTTAGTAGTCAATAGCCTACTAACATAAATGTAGTAGACAATATTAAGTAGATAATATTAAGCAAACATTTATTTCAATAGTACTTATTAAATATTTTTTTGAAACTACTAATTTTATTTAGAAACTAATAAATTTAGTAGTGTCAATAGCCTACTAAAATAAATTTAGTAGCCAATATTCTACTAAAATAAATTTCGTAGACAATAGCCTCTCCTTATTTTTTATTTAAATCACATGCACTGAGAGAAAAATTTCTTAATTTTAAGCAAATATTTATTTCAATACTACTTATTAAATATTTTATTGAGTACAAAAAATATTTTTTTGAAACTACTAAAGTTATTTAGAAACAAATAAATTCATTTAGTTTTAATGAAATCATTACTTGATTCAAAGAAATATTTAATAAGTACTATTGAAGCAAATCATTTCCTTAAAATTAACAATTTTTTTTCAGTGTAATATCTGTTTTTATTTATCACTTAACTATTTATTTAAAATCTTATACTGTTCTATGTATATCGATATAATGCAATATTTTTATTCTTAAATATTAGGCGGCTATATTTTTTTTTATTTTTAAAGCTGTATTATTTAGAATGTTTGTTTTAAATTTCGAACATTTTTTAAATGAAAATGTTTATTATGTGTTAAGGAAGTAATTCTATTTTATTCTAAGATATATAAGTAAGTAAAAGTTTCTAAATAATTTGATTTACAAATATTTCTATCCGTTAATATATATAAATAAAAACAAAAAGTTATTAAAAGATTAAAAAATATGTGTATTTGCATATTTTTAAATATCATTATTTAATTTTTCGTTAACAAGCGAAAATTAGTATTTAGCTATTATTTTACTAAAAAGAGATAAAACAAAAACTGATTTTTCCAAACTTGCAATTTTTTTGTAAACAATGGAGCTATTGTAGGTATATAGATTTCATCATTTAGTGATATTTTAAAGCACATTTCCAGGACTACACTTTGATTTCGAACATTGAACTATGCAGTTACGCGTGCAGCTTTAACGTTGCACATGAAAGTACGAAAGTGCAGAGAGAAAGTACGTTTACGAAAGCATTTTACATTTGTTGCAATATTGATATACCTTTTCACTCTATTCTACTTGATTTTCGTTTCACTAGCTGCCATAAGTATGGAACCCAGGTCGCCAGAAATCGATGGTTGCTACCTGTGAAAAAATATATCATCCCGCGGTGAAAGTCGAAGTCTTTAATGACATTTTTAACGCGTACGATCGGTGTCATTAATAACCGATATTAGATTAGCAATAATTAATTGAGCTTTATTATAAAGGAGAAATCCACATCGGCGCGATTGACTACATCCTTTGTTAAAATTTGTAGAATATTACAATTACAAAATTGCAATTTATTACAATCAGAAATAAATAATTTTTTAACGGTAAGTTTATTTTTAGTTTTCTTTGATAAATGGGGAAATCTACAAATAAAAATACCAGAGACGGTTCACCTGCAAAAAAAAAATAAAAGTTTAGGGCAAAACTCTGATCAATTTTTTTTCTAGTTCTATGGGTCATACAATACATGAAAAAAATTACGAATACATTATTTAGAAATAGCTATTTTTTTATTGGCAAATGAAGTTTTTAAATACAAAATTCAAAAAATTAATTTATTACTCAACTGTAAGTACTTATATATATAATTGCACTGATATTTCAACGTATAATAATAGTAAACAATAATAATAACAAATAATAATAATAATAATAATAAAAATAATAAAAATAAAATAATTGTTAAACAACCCAATCACCAACTTTAAAATTATTTACAGATTTATATGGGGTATGTAGAATAGTTTAATTGTCGGAATTATAAATTTTATTATTACCAATTGTATAATGCTCGCAATGAAAGGTCAAATAACGTCAGGTGTTTTTATTTGTAGAATTCTTCAAATACTCGTCAAATGGTAATAAGAACCAATTTGCTGTATATAACAAAGAATATTTTGAGAAAAACACATAAATTAATCATAAATTAACCACAACTACAAAATTTGCAAGTAGTATGTATAATTATCCAATTAATGGCTAAATTCAGGTTTTGTTTAAAAAAAAAGTTTTCATTTTTTACTCAGGTGTTGCTCCTTTCTCCTACGTCAACCATGCTGGCGCATAACATTTTCTATACCTGCTTGAAATTTTATTTTTTAAATAACCAGGTAGGGTGGGGATGGTGTCGAACGGTACACCTGTCTGCTGTTCTAAATGATGGACATATACATAAAGTAGTATTTTTGTTCATTTAAAAGTTTGTGCGATCGTAGCTTTAAATCCAACGGCGAAAAATAGTTGCACTATTTTACCAGTTGCAAAATGGTTACTATTTATCAGTAAACTTAGTCTTTTGGTTATTATTCTTGGTTGGGCATTGTAAGAACTTTCTAATAAAAAATAAATTGATGGCTTACTAATAAAGTATTTGATTAACCAGTGTATTGTTTTACGACAGTAAATAAAGATTTATTGCTTTATTTGTTAAATAAGTGTTATTTTAAGCAATTTCTGACAAATTTTACACAAAATTCATGAAAGTTATATCCAGATGGCGCTTCGAGACGAATTTAGTCCTTTTTGTAACAGCCGATTGGTCTATTCTCTTGTATTTGTAAGTTAAAGCTAACATCAACTTGTGAAAACTACTATTTTACCTGTTTGCTTGATTGTACATCACTTCAAGTCAGTTTTTTGCTTTTATAACAACTTAGAAAACAATATATTGATTCAAAATATTGAAGTTTTGATGTAGGTAGCTTTTGTAGAGCAAATATGATTGCGGTGAAGCAAGTGTCAGGATGGCCGAGCGGTCTAAGGCGCCAGACTCAAGGTTAAACACCTTCTCGACTATCATCGTCGAGTTGCTGGGCATTCTGGTCCTCTCTGAGGGCGTGGGTTCGAATCCCACTTCTGACAAACTTTTTTGCATTTATTTATTTAACCAAAGTAAATACAAAATTACAAGTAGTTTACAATTATGGCGAAGTATTACGTTTCAATAAAGTAACCCAGCAGAGGAAGGAATTTTTTGTAATTATTTTTTTTTTATCTCAAAAACACGTGGTTCAAATCTTTACACTCGAATTCGCACTCGTAATCATCTAATGAATATGCATTATAAATATTTTTAAGAACTTAATTTATATAAGATTTAAATATAGGAGTTATACTTACTTGTGGATAAAACATAAGTAACAAACAGTAAACAGGAACTGTATGAGAAAAAATGTAATTTTATTTAATTTTGGATGAAAAACCCTAGCAAAGATATTGTAAAAAAAACTCTAAAAACTTCTCATCTTACTTTTTTCTTGAAATACTTAGCCAATTCGTTACAATAAAAATTTAAAACTGTCAATTTTTATTCTAAAATTGCATTTAAGATTGCTACTATCCATAACTCAGTACTTATAAATAAGTGGTGTCATATAGTTTCTGCTTTGATCACGTCCTGCACCAGGTAACGTGCATCAGTTATTTTATTTCTAAAAATAAAAATAATTAATTGGCTATGTATATTAGAGTTTTTTTTACTTACTTTAAAAGAGTACGATTGAGCCAGATGCCGTACGACGACTAGCATAGACCAATATATTACAGTTACTTACAAAGATTATATAGGTATAGAAAGAACAATCCGAACCTGCTGTCTGTACTGTTTGGATACTGTAAAAAGGATAGCAATATTTGCAAAGTAAAATGGAGTCCTGGTGTTGACCAAGCTAGAGCATAACAGGAATCTTCACAAAATTTAACTGATAGATAGTTCTTATGGCTCTTCCACCCAATATTTACAGATGTCGCTAACATCACTTTCTTAGAACACAAGACAAAGAAAATCTAGCAGTTTATCATGCCTTTGTCTACATCTGGAGTCTAGCCTAAATCTAGTCTAAAGCAGGAAATCAAGAAAGAGATTAAATTAATGTGATCTAAAGTTAGTTATATTTTTTTCAGAAGTAATTATTGATCCATTAATAATGCGTAGTGTTATTAAAGTTATGTTATGGTAAGGTTACTTTCTACTTTACCAACTAGCGGTAAAAACGATTTTAGTCAATATATGTGGTTGTATATTGTATGATTCATTAATTAACAGCTAATAATAGGATTAATGCATCAATTTAACAAATTGACAAATTTTTTAAATCTTGATATTTTAATCGAGTTTTTTGATAACTTCGATTAGTTATAAAAATAAAATATTTTTATACCAACATCTCCCGTATGGTCTAGTGGCTAGGATACCTGGCTTTCACCCAGGAGGCTCGGGTTCGATTCCCGGTACGGGAATTTTTTTGTTTTTGGAGCATTTTATGATGTTTTAGAGCATTGTATAATGTTTTTGGAGCATTGTGTAATGTTTTGGAGCATTTTGTGATGTTTTTGGAGCATGTTATGATGTTTTGGAGCATTGTACTATGTTTTTGGAGCATTGTATGTTTTTGGAGCAGTGTATGTTTTTGGAGCATAGTATGTTTTTGGAGCATCGTATGTTTTTGGAGCATTGAAAACTATATGGAAGTTTGGATAGTATTCTGTAACTCATGATCTATTAAACTGGTTTTAATGAGGACTGAGCTTGTTTTCTTTGTTTTTTACTTTCAATAATTTAGTTTTTCGCGTTTGTTTGTATAATAGTTACAATATAGTAAAATGCATGTAAGCTAAAAGATCCAATGCTTAGATAAAATCTGATTATAGACCAATAGTTGGACAAAAAACCTGGTATTTCATCAGTAGTTTTGTTAATCGATTAATTAATAGATGGTAGAGAAATGAAACATTTAAATGAATTAGATTAGAAGTAGATTCATTTTAAAAATTAACTCTGAATTTCTTATTCCACTATCGCTTGTAATGCTTTCTGACCTTTTTATGATAATACAATTGACTTTATTGTACTTCTTATATTAATTCTATAGCAGTTCTGACCGTCATCTGACATAACTCGTATACTTTTAACTTTAAAATATTTAATTTATTTATATTAATGTTGGTTACTCTGAAATTCTATTGTAAAAGAGATGGCAGTTAAGATAAAAAATCCTACTTTCCCTAGATATATATACTATTACGGAAAAGTTATTGGTCTTTCACCTTTTGTATTCAATAAGAATGGAATTTTTAAAATCTCAAAACTGGGTTGTATGTACAATGTCTTGTTAATAGCAATTTGCACTTATGGTTTTCCGAAAGCTTTGAAAAATAGATTCCAAATACAATATCCCAAAGAAACTGAATTTGGAATCATAATCGACTCTATTGGAATAACGTTGAAATATGGAGCAAGTGTCAGTCTCTTATTCCTTTTAGGATTTCGTCAAAACACTTTAAAAAAACTTTTTGATTCTTTGGAATTTGTGGAAAGAAGGTCTATAATACTTTATCAAGATAGCTGGTCAGTGAAGTTAAATATTTGGCAAAATTTCACTTGTAATTTGTTACTCGTCAATTTCTTGTTTACCCTTTCACAAGTAGGTGCAATTTCAATAGAAAAAATACACGTAAATTTTCCGAAGCGCGGCATCGAATGGATTATTTACGGTTTCTTTGAGATAGAAATATACATCTTTATGTTTATCTTCATTAAGGTGTTAGCATATTTTTGGTCGCACTACAGCTCGTTAAATAAAAAGTTAAGTAATCTTTTGCAAAATGAAAAGAATTCACCAGTCTTAGAAAAACACTTGCATTCGATCGTTTCTCTTCACGATGGTTTAAGTACAGTGATTGAAAGTTTCGTCAGTTTTTTCAGTTTTCCAATGCTTTTAATACTTACGGTCATGTTTATCCAGCTTTGCATTGATCTACATCTGCTTTTTAATTTTATTGAGTATGTGGAAAATTGGAATAATAAACATTTACAGGCATTTAGTAATCAACTTATTAATCTTAGTAGCAGACTAATTATAGTTTACTTTGTTTGTAATGTTACTGAAGCAACTTGCGCAGAAGTAAATATTGATCATATTCAGTATAAGGATTTCTTTTTTCTTTGAATGTGAAATTATTGTAATTTTCTGTAGGCGAGACGAACTATATGCATTTTGAACAAATATTGTAACATCCGTTACGAAGATTCAAAAACTTATAAAAATCTGGTATTTATAAAATTATGAATGAATATGTTGTATCTAATTCTTATCATGAATACCACACATTTTTGTTAATAGATTAAAGTGACTATGCTGCAACTTCGTGAACGAAAACTAAAAGTTTCTTTACTCGGATTAATTAATGTTGATTGCTACATAATTCGTGGAGTAAATATTACAACTTTTCTTACAATTACATATTGATTCCAATTTCTATTAAAATAATTTTTGTACAATTATATTTACAGTTTACCAGTTCTCTCGTCATGTACATTGTGTTTATGTTTCAACTGGATAGCTTAATGAAGTGAAAATATTTTCTCTTTAAAAACATAATTGTTGATATTCAAGCACATTAAGCAAATTGTTGTAACAGTCTGCTATTGTAACAGTCTGCTTGAATTAATTGCTCCAACTGTAAATGTAAGACAAATATAAGAACCTTCGTCGTTAATACATTCTGGAGCAAGCATGCATTCGTGAATACATTCTAATGCAATCGGCGTTTTCCCAAATATTTTTGTGATAAGACCTTAAGCCCTCTCGAGTTCGAGACACAACAAAAATAAAGTAATAAAACTCAGCGTTCTCTTTTCTATGAATGCGCTGTTATTCTTTTGCCGAGTGATTTTTATATCCAGTATTATTAAACCAAATAAGTGTTAAATAATCTAACAAATTCTTTAAAACCTGCCTATATTTCAATAGTAAGTAATTATTTGTAGTAAGCATATAACAAGACTCTGGTTCATTAAAACACAATAATGAAAAGGAAAAGATTATTTTTTAATTTTCAGATTATCAGACGCAATTTATATATTGCAATTTAAAGTCCCCTTTTATCACTAAAATAATCAAATTTCCAGAAAGTAAATATTGTAGACCTGAACTATATTACGTTGATAAAGTGTATTTGCCAAACACTCTTGTTCGGAAAATTTAATTGGCCGAACTGTAGTTATAAAAATAATTGGAAGAACATTCTTAGAATTGTTCAGAATTCAAAATAAATTATTCTTTAAGTAATAAAATAAAATTATGGAATATATATTTAGTTAATTCATTTAATTATATATTTCTATACTTTTTGTAAATATAATTACATTAAACTTTTGATATAAAGTAATTAATATACAAAATCCCTTTATTAGAATTATAAAAAAATTACTTGCACATTGTATTCAATTTGCAATTTCAGTCGTTTATTTTGGTAACAGTAATAAAATAATTCTATGCAATACAGCACATTAAGTTTAATTAAGTTCACATTAATTTTTATTTAATTTTCATGGATCTATTATGTCTTTGTCAAAATTGACATTGACAGTGAAATTTCATTGAACTTGATTATAGCATTCGGAAGCAAGCAAGCATTGCGCGATTAAAATAGTTGACACAAGTAATCTATAATTAACCACACCATTTACTTTCGCAAATTTCACTTATTATCAGTGCAACTATTTACTTAAATTCGTGCAAAGTTGTTCTTTGATACAAAAAATTCGCGATAAGGTAGTCGATGCTTATGACTTACCAGGAATTACTTCTTCCACCTCTTCTTGCACGATTGTCAAGAGCCGATATGTGCATTATGAGCGAGCGTCACTAATTGTACTAATACTACAAGTGCAAAAATTTTTCCGCAGTACAAGCGAGACGCGCATCAGACAAGGCGCCTTTGCCATTTTTTCGTTATGTAAGTCTTGACCGTTGTTCAGGTGCAAAATACTGACTTTATTGTTTAGTCTTTTATTTTTTGTTTGCCTGTGATGTCTTTATTTATTGTATAAAATTGAAAAACGCAAAGAAAAACAAAAAACATAAAAAAACTGATTGCCATAAGCGGCCAATGAAACTACATATTTGATTATCTGTGATTAGAGATTGAAGATAAAACTTCTGATAATGGTATCTGTCAGGAGAAGACTTTGGAATGAATCGAATACTCGTGAACGATCAGTTTAATGATCTCAGTGTGAAGAAGAACATTGTCTTTTTGGTGTGCTAATATGAATATTTGAGTTTACAATATTTAAACAGAGAGTATTAAAAGGAGAAAAAACAAATCATTTTAGTCAATTCTGTTGTCACTATTCGTGTGTATGATGCGATATTTTATTAATTGATTATAAATATCATAATTATTAAAAAACCTACATGAAATTGTAAATAGAAGAAACGTAAACATTTTTTAATGTAAGAGTACAAATTAATTACGTTAATGCTGAACGAAAATGTAATAGAATTATTTTTATGAGATTAGATAAAAAAAGTGCATCATGTCAGAAATCAGCAACAGAGCTTATCATCATGAGGTATTGTAACGAAAATTGATGTATTTTTTTAAGAGATTAATTTTATTTTAAATATTCATATTTTTTTGAGTCTAGGACTCTGCTAACATCGAGAATAAGAGTCACATTGATATACCGTGTGATATAGTGTCTATTGATAAGGTAAATTAATTCTCTTCAAACCATTAGTGTAATCTTTACTTTATAGTTATTGTACTTAGATATATCGGTACGACTTTAATCTTTTTAATTGCTTGCAATATAGTTATTAAATTTTTGTAAGAAGAAAATGACAACTAGTTCACTTCTAATTTCTCTTAAATTCATTAACTCTTTTCTTTATTTTTAATTCTAATTAAATGACTTTATTTTTAATTATTTTAATGTGTTTATTCAGATATAAATAAACTAACGGTCTAATACACAATTTATAAACTAATTGAATAACTTTTTAACAAGGTTGATTAAAAGCTGTTTAATTTTCAGGATAAATGTAGAAAAGAAAGTGAAAATGAAAACATGCTCCAGCATTTTTTTAGGAGACACCGAAAACCACTTAATTTTTTTCGTGGAACTATTATACATGTGATAGCATTGGGTTACTTCATATTCGCCACCTATTTTTGGTTAACAAATAGTAAAAACACGTCCTTCAAACATTTAAATAGTTGAAAAAGTTATTTGAACATTTATTGCAGATTAATATTTAAATTTCAGAGGCTGAAAGGGAATTCGATTGGTGCAAGGGATACGGAATGTTGTTGTTACTTTACTGCTTTACGTATTTTAGATTATTTTATATTCACGGGATCAAAAGAATTTGGCACAATCCTTTTCATCAATTATGCCGGCCTTGTCTTCGCTGGCTTGGTAAATTTGAAAACAGCAGGTAATGAATTAATGATAATTATCATAATTATATCATATTATAATAAGTGTAAGTAATTCAGACTATCGAAACATTTGCTAATTATTATTCTTATTATTTTTTTGTTAGAAAAATATGTGAAATCGGAACTTTTTTGGCAATTTTTCTTGCCATTGCAATATTTTTATTGATCGATACCAGAAATGATAGAACCAAATTAATCGGCTTTTCTGGAGTGATAATTATGATGGGCATGGGATGGGTCTTCTCAAAACACCGAACACAAGTAAACTATACTATAATTAAAATAAACTTGAATGTATTAACCACTTCATTTAAACTTTAATGCTAATATTGTTTTAGATTAATTGGAAGACAATAGGTTGGGGTTTGATAATGCAATTCGTCTTTGGTTTAATTTCTATTCGGTGGTACATTGGTCGGACGTCATTCCAGTGTCTATCGGAGAAGATAGCAACTTTCCTGGATTTTGCAAAAGATGGTGCTAAATTCATATTTTCAGAGGACCTTGTCATGCAAGACATCTTTGCATTTACCGTTAGTAAAGAATATTTTTAGTCATAATTTTTTTGAAACATATTTAACTAGTTCTAACTTCTCATGTATTGCAGATACTACCAGTGCTGTTTTTCTTCAGTTTCGTTGTACAAATTTTGTACTATTGGGGAATTATGCAGTACGTTATAAAACACGTCGGCTGGGCCTTGCACGTCGTATTGGGTACGACCGTTTGTGAATCATTGCACGCCGCAACTACTCTATTTTTAGGAATGGTAGGTTTATTTTTGCTTCTATTTTTTTTTTAAATATACATGACTAGTACTTTAAATTTTCAGCCTGAATCTTTTCTAGTCATCGAGCCTTACTTGAATACACTAACTGGCTCGGAAATACATGCAATTATGTGTTCATGTTTTGCTACTACTTCCGGTTAGTAACGCGTAAAATTTCATGATCAAATAATTTTAAGCAAATTCGAGTGGAATTTCGATTAAAAATATTATAAATATTAAATATATAGGAACAGTCATGGCAGCGTACATTTCGTTTGGTGCCCAACCTGTTCATCTTATAACAGCTACAGTCATGTCAGCCCCAGCTGGCCTCGTTTTTGCCAAACTTCTGTATCCAGAAACGGAAAAAAAGCCACACTAATTTTGACAATGTAACGTTGAAGAAATCGTGAGTATTAATTTTATGGTTTTACGTGACTCTTCAAAATTTGTGAAAATGTCATCTCATTGCACGTGTTTACCTTATGCGATCATTTATTTCATTTAAATCGTAAACTTCAGAGAATTCGGTTTGATTATGAAAAATTCTTTTCAATTTCATTATATTCAAGGATAAAAAAAAATAATCGACACGTATTTTTTCTTTTTTCAACTGAATGCTTATTATAGCAAAGTTAGCGCGCTTCGAAAATCTTTGTGAGGTCATAAATGTGCTTAATATATAATCGTATTACGCCGTCATGCCATTGCTATAATTTTTAATCTGTTAAATTTTTGTTAAAATGAGAAAAAAAAAATACGTGTCTATTATTTTTTAACATTTCATCTGATGTATCAAATGGAATTTTTCACGAAAGAACCAAATTCTTATAACCTTTTGATTAATGCTGATAAAAATGATCCGATTGAGCAGACGCATAAAAAAACTTCTTTTAATATATTTGCAACATTGACTTTTTAGAGAAGAAACAAGTTTTATGGATGCAGCGACCAAAGGAGCATTATCTGCCATTCCACTAGTGCTAGGCATCGCTGCAAATATTATTGCGTTTGTTTCGGCAGTATCGTTTGTTAACGCTATTCTTGCATGGCTGGGTGGACTCGTAGGATTTCCAGATGTAACTTTTGAGGTAAGTTTTTTCATAATGCTAATGAAATCATACATCTGATGAAGTACGTAAACTCTTTTTGTGTAGCTAATTAAATGTTAATACAGTGGTTGAATAAAGCAGGAAAAAATGTATATTTTTTATCAGGAAAAATACAAAAGCTTCTCCAGTAGAAAAAACACGACATTTAATGACGTGTTTTTTCTGATTCAGCGTTTGTATTTTTCCTGATAAAAAATATACATTTTCGTCGGCACGCGTAAAAATTTAGAGGATGTTAAAAAGATCTTAAAAAAATTTGTCTTAAAAATGATCAATTTTAAAATGAATTAAGACGATTTTAAGATTTTCACGTTTCAATTCGTGAAAATCTTTTTAAGATCTTTTTTTATTTAAGATAGATCATAGTACTATTTATTTATATACAACGTGTTACTTCAATTATTTCGCCAAAATCTAAAAGTTTTTGTGGGGAGCGACGATTTATTTTCAAAATATTTAAATTATTTATTTATTAAGTGTTTATACATGCTGTACAATATATTTATTATGTTTAATATTTGAATAAATTTTACTTACCAGTTACCACATAGTCTTATATATGTTTTTTCAAAGCTAGAGTATTTAAATGAAATATTAAAAAGAATTTTAAACATATCATAAAAATCAAAGCTTTTAATCAAAATTTTGAAAAGATCTTAAAAAGATCTTAAAAAGATTTTCACGAATTGAAACGTGAAAATCTTAAAATCGTCTTAATTGTGATATAATTCAAACCGACTGTGATATTAAATTTATCATTACTTATTTATGGTATTGTATTTATGTATTTATGTAGATTACTCTATTTTTTTTGTCTCTGAAGGCGAATAAATGATTATTATTATTATTATTATTAATTAATCTTAAAATCGATCATTTTTAAGACAAATCTTTTTAAGGTCTTTTTAACATCCTCTAAATTTTTACGCAGGCGGACGAGAAGAACAAAAGAAGCTATCGAATTAAATTTAATATTTTATAAGTTGTAATTTAATTAATATAATATTTTATAAATGTAATAAGTTGTACAGTAAAATTGTAAATTCCAAATTTTCAGTTGATCCTGGCCAAAGTCTTCATTCCCGTGAGTTACATCATGGGCGTGCCGTGGGAGGAGTGCGAGACCGTCGGCACGCTGATCGGCCTGAAGACTATCGTGAACGAATTCGTGGCTTATGAAAAGCTCGGAAAGTTTAAGAGTGAAGGTCAGTTGAGTAGACGGGCCGAAGCGATCGCCACTTTCGCGATCTGCGGATTCTCAAATCCCTCATCGCTGGGGATCATGATCGGTAGCCTTGGTACTATGGCCCCTGACAAGAGGAAAGACATCGTCTCCTCTGTTTTCCGGGCGTTCATAGGCGGATGCGCCGTTTGTTTTCTCACTGCTAGTATCGCCGGTAATTAATTTGTTTTTTTTTGTTTAGAAATATTGAATGTTCTGGTGTGGATGGATTAGTGTTAATCGGTTCTAGGAAAATCATAAAAGTAATTGGGTGTAGATACCACGTTAATAAAGAAGAGTATTTGATTAACATTGAAACGTTCAACGTACCCAAAACGTTGACCGCTTTATTAAATTGACGGCTCTTCTTTAATTGAAGTTATTTGGCGTCACTCTTCTTTTATCAATTGTAATTACTTTGCGCATGGCATACATACGGTTATAGGGATTGCGCAAAAAAATCTGTAAAGACATTCTAAAAATTGATTAGCCTTTGATTTTTTGGCAATATTGAATCAGAATAAATTAAATAAATTAAAAATTGGAATCAGATTAATAATGAACACGGATACAATAGGAAAATTTCGATACGATTATGCAAATATAAATATTTGTTCTTGTTGCAAATGTGTTGATCTCCAAAACCCATGTATGTTTGATACTAATCAATTGATAACAATCTGCATACATAAATATTCATCACTTTTAATTTTAGGAATGCTGATAGACGAAGACGATTTCCAGGGCAATGGTCTGCAGTTCAAGTACATAAACTTGAAATAATCAAATTTATATCGCTAATTTAGATATAATTCCTTTACAAATACTGCCTATATTCGACCTGCACGTGCAATTCGATTATAATTTTTTTGGCGGTCAAGAAAATTCCCTGTGATATTTTTATTTCACGGGTTGAGTAATTCCATTGATGACTATAAAGTATATGCGTTTCGAAATAAACGACACGCCTCCAATTGAAACAGTTATCAGTTTTTTTATAGAGACGGAATTTTATCAACGGCGGTAATCGTTCTCTTCAAAGTTGACATTAATTTACTCACTCTGTAAATACTCTGTAAATATTTTGTTACAATAAAAATTTTTTCGAGTCAATTGCATTCGCTTATCTGACTAATTTTGTTCACGTTTTATTCATGCTTTTTTAAAAGTAACAAAGTCTGATATTTGGCGTTGAGTCAATAAAAAGTTAATTAAATTAACCAACAATGTTTGTACATTTTATTTAACTATATTCTTATCAAAATTTTTGGCTCATTTTTTTTTTTAAATTTACGATATAGGAATGAAAATGATAGGACATGAATCAGCCTGTCGATAGATATTGCTCTTTCGATTAAAATCAGTCGCGGTTGAAAGATCAATGAAGGAACAAGATGTGAGATAAAAAATAATAACCTGCGATTGCTTTAAAAAAAAAAAGCATAACCCAATTACGATTTTGATCTCACATTAAAGTGTATTAAATTTCGTCATCGATCGGAGATTAAACGAAACGGAGACAACGACCATTAATTCTTTAAGCAACTGTGGGAATGGTGGAGAAAGAAAAATAGTAAGAGAGGGATAGATATGCATTATGTTATAAACGATCAGCGTTCGGCGAAGTTCAGATGAAGCCGCGATTATCTGAGATATCTGCACGACGTCGAAGACACGTGGTGCTTTTTTCTTCAGCCGCCGGCATTTACCGCGTCGCAGTGCGGCTCAGTCGACGCGACGTCGTAGGTGTCGATGCCTCGCCGTACCGGTGCGCCAACAACACTACTTATAGTAAAGCGATAAAACAATTCCTTATATACACGAAGAAAAATGGAACTACGCGAATCCTGATAGCACCTCGACTCTGCCGTCTCACTGACGCTTGAATAAGTAGAGTGTTCTACTTCCTCCTTTTTTTATTTTTTTATTACTGCCGGTAGCTGAAAACATTTTTTTGGAGAAGCAATATCATGGCCAATGACATTACGGATCAGGCGTTCGACGAGGTAAGTTGCTTGTAAAAATAAAACTTGGCATTGTTACGCCGTCGGTGTGATTAGGAATTTACCTGTTTTCTTTTTTTTCTCGTCGAGGTGGTATTGAATTATTACATTGATTGTAAATAAAGCCAAACGGTTTTCGTTTGTTGAAGTGCAACGGGAATTTTTTTATAAATTGCACGTGACTCTTTATTAAAATTCTATTTAGTTACAAGCGAAGGATAATGTTTGAGGTATTCTGAGGCGATGCTCTAGTGAGGATCTTCAGCGCGGTAGATATTAGCCAATTTACTTAATTAAAACTTATTTTTCTGCGTCTCTCGCTCATTGACGACAAGCTTAAACAATTGTTGCTCAAACTAGTTCAATGAATCTAGAGCCTGCAAGTTGAAATGCTTAAAAACATTTTGCACAAACAAGTATTAATTTTTGTTAGAAAACAAGTCATATTTTTTGTTAGGAAATGATATATAACCAATGTATTAAAATTTAAATATTTTCCTCTACCTAAGGTTTTACTTATTAAATATTCTAATTTATTTTAGGTGGGAAGAAAAATCAGTAAACACAGCTTAAATATTTCAATAAAACTTGATGTAAGTATAAACTTAAAAAATAAATGTGTAAAATTTTAACAATTTCTGATTTAAATATTTATAAACTATAATTAAGGCAACATTCGTTTAATATATACAACAAGAATTTATAGAAGTTTAAAACTACAAATTAAATTGTAAATTAATTTGTAATTTTAAACTTCTGTAGATTTATTAGTAAATGAAGATTAAATAAATTGATAATATTCCATTATGATTTAAAAACTTAGGAATTAGCACAAGTTAGTGTCATTTCATTTAATTACTTTTGGAAAATACGAAAAACGAAATGTAACAGTGCGTAGCCCATATCAGACTTTGTATTGCAATTATTTAAATTAATTTCTTCATAATGCAATAATCATACATAAGGAATGTAATTAATTAATAACAGACAGACCTGATTAAACACCACAAAAATTTATTTAAAAAATTAGTGAAATATTATTATGTTTCATTAGCTATATATGTATAATAAGTGCTTTTCATTTAAATTAAAATTTGTTATCAATCCATAGATTAAATATTATTAGTTTAATCTAAGTTTCCATTAATTTAATTAGAAACATTAAGAAATTGTCCATATCTTTCCAGCCTGAAGAGTCGACGGAATCACAGGATTCTATTTCAAAGAGAGCGGTAGGTTGAAACGAAGACTAAAATATTTTTCCACCTATAAAATTGTCAATCTTAGTATAGCTAATCTGATAAAAGCCGATTTTTTCGCCGAGAATCCACTCGTTGCGTTAATCTACGATCAAATAAAATTGCGATCACCGAACATCTTGATCTGATAAAACGTACCGACAAAAAACGCGTGGATCCCGCCCGCGAGTGGAAAAATAATTCGATGGTCAATAAATCATAATAAATCACTTAACTATGAAATGGCTATTTCAGGGACAACAATTTGATATGGAGGACAAGGAAGGTCCGATAAGTGGGTTACGACTTTTCCTAGCCAAGCACAGCGATGCATTTAGGTACATCGCACTCGCCGTTCTGAATCTCATTATTATCGTCTATTTTGTATTCGCAAGCATCTACTGGTATAACCACAGTGAGTCCATTGATTTGTCTTTGAAGAATAATAGTTTTAATTTTTTATGCTCACTTGTTGTTTAAAAAAATGTTTTTTTTTAGCGACTGATCGCAGCGATTTACAATGGTGCAATGGATATGGAATGCTGCTGCTAATGATGGGATTCGGATACTTCGGACTTATTTATAGAAAAATTATCAAGAAATATTTTATAAATAGTATGGCAAAATGTTTAGAGCCCTGTACCCGAAGCATGCAAAATTTAAAATACCGAGGGTAATTAAAGAAAATATATTATTTCATTAATTAATTTGCTCGGGTAACCTCGAGTGATTTTTATACAAGATAAGTAATTTCATCAACAAATAAGATAAAGTACTTAATGAATTTTAATTATTGCGCGACGTTTGCAACTGACGCAATGTCTTAATAAAAAAAAATTATAAAATGCCGAGCACGTAATAAGAACTCCGGAATAAAGTATGCATTATAAATTATTCGTTATAACAAATAGAATATAGATTATTATTTCTTGCGATTTTATATCTCTATATTTTTTTTTTGTTTTAATAAGTAGTATTTTTATTTTTTTTTACTTTTTTAATGCTTTTACTCAATCCACCTCATATGCATAAACAAAGAAACAATATATATTAACTATCGCATAAAACATTAAAATAACATCGTCTGTAATAATTTCAGACGAGTTTGCTGCATATCGCAAACAGTCCTCTGTTTAACGATCATTGCGGCATTCACCGTATTTCTCATAGTAGACACTGCAAAGTCTCGAAGTAGGCTAATAAGTTTCGCAGGAGTTGCTTCGATCTTGGCGTTCGGATGGATTTTTTCTAAGCATCCGAGAAGGGTAAGTTCTGCTGACTCATCCCTGTAACGAGTCAAAATTACGCTTTATTAACTCCGATTGAATATTTTCGAAGGTCAATTGGAGACCAGTGGTATGGGGACTGATACTGCAATTCGCCTTCGGACTCTTCACCATCAGATGGGCGGTGGGTCGAAGTATCTTTGGCTGCCTTTCGGATAAAGTGGCGGCGTTTTTGAACTTCGCCCAGGCAGGCGCTTCTTTTGTCTTCTCGAATACTCTTGTCGATAATGGAGTTTTTGCTTTTTCTGTAAGTCCAAACTTGAACGTTAAATCACATCCAAAAAGTTAAATGTAGCTGTAATCAAGTTTTGTAGTCTTGCGCTGATTTACGAATATTTTTTTTATTGATTTTTCTAGGCACTTCCGGTAATATTTTTCTTTAGTTTTATGATACAAGTGCTGTACTACTGGGGCGTTATGCAATACATCATACAACATATCGGATGGTTCTTACATCTGATTATGGGGACTACTGTGTGTGAGTCTATCAATTCAGCGGCTAATACATTTATTGGAATGGTAAATTTAAGAAAAATACTTTTAGTATTAAAATTAAATGAATAATTTGTATACAATTTATATTGATATTCATAATTTATAAAATTATTACGTACGCAAAAAAATTAGAATATTACAATTTTCAGACGGAATCTCCTTTACTTATTAAACCATACTTGAGCAAACTGACGGAATCGGAAATTCATGCTATCATGTGTTCAGGTTTTGCTACAGTTTCGGGTATGAATTTTTAGCTTTCTATTCACACGTAAATAAAACGAAATTTTAAGTGAATATATGTTTTTGTTTAAGGCACGGTAATGGCAGCCTACATAAAATTCGGAGCTAATCCAGTGCATCTGATTACCGCATCGGTAATGTCTGCACCAGCGGCCCTTTGTTTCTCCAAACTCTTTTACCCCGAAACAGAGAAAAGCGTAACGACGTTTAAAAATATTTCCCTCGAAAAATCGTAAGAGAAATACTTTGGCACACGGAGAAAAATGTTATACTAAAAATTACTATATTTTTTAGCAATGGAAGGACATACTTGTAATATGAGAAAAATTAGCATAATTTATTTTAAAATTTACAATGTGCATAGTAAAAATTAAACAAATATTTATTAATTTTTACTAAAATGACATTAAATTTTAGAATAAAACATAATAATTTTTCTCATATTACATAAGTGTGTCATCCAATTGCTAAGAAATATAGTAATTTTTAGTATAACACTTTTCTCCGTGCAGTTCTCTTTTTCTTTTAAATTTTATCGATTTTACCTTTGGCTATTCTTTTTTTTTTAGAAAAGATACCAGTGTAATAGATGCAGCGACGAAAGGGGCACTCGCGGGAATTCCCCTCTTCTTGGGCATCATTGCTAATATCATAGCTTTCGTCTCCGCGGTGGCGTTTTTAAATGCTATCCTATCCTGGTTCGGTAGTCTCGTAGGTTACGACGGATTAACTTTTGAGGTACGATGATACACTAATACAAATTATACAGAAAAAACTTTAGTTGTTACTGTTTCGCAACAGTAATATCTGCTAGACTAGGAAAAACTAAAAACTGCTTTGCAAAATTAATATTTCTTAAAGAAGCTTTTACTCTACAGAAAAGTAGATTTAGTAGTTCTGTAAAGCAGATACTATTGAAGTTAAATTAACTTTCAATTTCAGATTTAAATCTATATGTGTAAAAAGTATAGTTTTTTTCGGTGCACTTCCGCGTAAAAAAATTTGAGTTAGGATGAAGTTTATCCAAAGTTCATGTTTGGCGGTCGTCGATATGAACATGGGCAATGAGACTTTATCGAACTTGCTTCTTATATTTTATAGAAGTTTATCTTCTTATATTTTATTTCTATATAGAAGTTTGTAGATGCGTGATATAAGCGGATAAATTACCGCTGAAGTTGTAAGAAATAATTTTTTACATTTATTTGTTTTTAATGTTCGTCGTGTGAACACGTCTTTTAAATTTAAGAAAGGCTTCATCTGAAGTTTGTATAAAGTATTGCAAAATTATTTATCATTTAGTCTCTCATTGCCCATGTTCATATCAACGACCGCGAAACATGAACTTTGGATAAACTTCATCCTAACTCAAATTTTTTTACGCGGATTGTAAAATTTAAAACCAAGCTCGTAAGAATTACGTAAAAAGATACTCTAGGAATGGCTTATGACACTATACAACTTTCATCAGAATTTTGGGTAATTTATTTACAGAAAACTCTTTTCATTCATAAATGTTTCAATAATATACCTTTCGCGTACCTTTAAACGAAACAAAGAAACATAAGTTTTGAAAAGTGCTTTAAAAAATAATTGTTTTAAAAACCTACCAAGGTTCTGTGCCAATTCTATTTTAGCTAATAAGAAAAAAATTGTTTATATAATATAGTGGCTGCTGTCAAAGTGCTTCATGCCAGTGAGCTGGTTAATAGGAGTGCCTTGGGACGAGTGCGAGTTCGTGGGACAGCTGATCGGCCTGAAGACGGTAGTGAACGAGTTCATCGCCTATCAGAAACTTGGCGAATACAAAAGCATGAAGCTGTTGTCGCCAAGGACGGAGGCCATCGCCACCTACGCCATATGCGGATTTTCTAATCCCGGATCGATCGGCATAATGATCGGTGGCCTCAGCGCAATGGCCCCCGAAAAGCGCGAGATCATCGCGAACGTCGCCATCCGTGCTTTTATCGCCGGCAGTTTAGTCTGTTTACTCACCGCCAGTATTGCCGGTAAATTATAAAACTATGCATAAAATTTTTATTGCTTCTTTTTTTTTATATATCGCGTTTATAAAAAAAAAACTTTTAATTTCCAGGTATGCTGATGGATGACAGCTTACTCGAAATCGAAAGAAATTCTACGCTGACGAGATAACAATTATTTTGTTTGAGTTTCTTGATTTGTTCGTATAGAAACTAAACGCCTTTTGACAATGGCTAATACTCTGTTGAATATTCGCTAATTTTTAGTGCAGCTTTTTTAAATTTAAAAAGCAAATTTTTTGTTACGTAAGCGAGATAAGTTAGTCCGGCGTATCTTAAAACACAGATAATGGAAACCATTTTTTTATTTTTACTGCAAAATGTATTTCTAAATCAAATTTTGTTACACGTGTTTTGATAATTTGAGTGTAGAAATAATTTCATCGTAAGTACGTAAAAGCAAAGATAGCGTCAATTAAAAAAAATGCATCCGTGACTAATCGTATCGTACGAGTGACCGATTCTAAAAGAAAGGAATCCTTGGCTCACTTCTAGAGCAGCTGCATGAGGACAAAAGGATTATTTTTAATTCTCATGCATCAAGTGTATGCGATTGGAACAGCAACGTCAAAAGACTTGATCTCAAATGGTATCACATATCATGTTATATATTTTGTACAATAAAATGTCTTTACAAAATCTGAACATTCTTCTTTTTTCTTTTTTTTTTTTTTACCTCGAAAAATCAATCACCTTTACAATTTTTGCACAATTATCGCTTTCAGCTTATGCGTGCACCGTGACGTATAAAATACAAAGAGACTTCACTTACGTAAAAAAATGAAGTATATATACTGAACGATTGAGAATATACAAAAGATTCGCATTCGCTTCTGAGAACATGCAAACGTTGCATCAAAGGAAGAAAATAATAATGTGCTATTTTAAATGCTAGAATTCAGCTACACTTATCCGCTAAATATCACATGAAACGTAATAAACGTACACAAAAAAGCATATTTCGACCACCTCGCGCATATTGTATATAATGCAGCAGTGCTTGCGGAATGCTGGTTCAAGACTGGGTCGCAGCGGCAATTTCGCAATTCCTCGTAGCTACTCCTCGGATTCGCAGACTTTCATTAGTTTAGTAACTTATTTTTTTACTTCTTTCTTCTTAATACTAAGTCAGCCATTAAGGCAGTGTGTGCAGCTCGTGTATCTCGTAAACAGTGTGGGTTCTACTGATAACGCCGGCAGTGACCTCCAACATTTTGGGCAGGACGTCAACGTTTCTCTGTACGTTGTCCCCGCATACCTTTGAAAAAAAGGAGTTACGGTACATTTTAACGATTACTTATAAAAGTATAAGAAACTTTTGTCTTTTTTGTCAAATGAAACAAAGATAAGCGCCCCCTATTTTATCAAGGAGATAAGAACTCGATCAACTTACAAGTAAACAACGAAATTAGCAATTTTATCTCTCCGAGCGTACGCATCGATATCGAAGTAATACCTTTTTAAGTAGCACTTCTCTGTTTGGCATTGTGTACATGGCAACGATTGCGGCCTTCCGGATGAGCCAAGGATGATGCTTCGCCAAGGTTTTGTTGTAAGCGTCCTGACAGCAAGTCGAAGTGCTGTCGGTGTCGGACAATTCTGCCAGTTGCCTCAAAAATTCCGATATAAAGTCTGCGAATCGGTCGAATAAAGAATTGAACGTCGAGAAACATTTATATGAAGGAAAAGTAAAAAAAAAAGAAGGGAACCCCGTGGGAACAATCTATATAAAATACTATAAAAACGTACAAATTTCATAAAATCCGATAAATTATTTATCAGATTTTATGCGGTTTTTGCACCATTTTATGGAGTTTTATAAGATCCTTTCAATAGGGAAGCTCACCCAATCCTCGGTGCAGTCGAAGCAGTGTCCTTGCTCCGTTCACGTAGTCATTTTTCTTAAGTACATTGCTTTGCTTTTCGTACTCGATCATCCGCTTGATAGTCACGTAATTCTCCTGATCCTTCTCCATGAGGTTCTGCAGTATCTCGATCTTTTGCTTCAGATCGGTAGAAACGAAGCCGAAGACGCTGCCCATCAGCTGGAAAAATCTGGAGGCACGGAATACATGAAAATGTATTTAAATATGTCAATTTAAAAAAAAATCGCTAGAATTAATGCTGCATTAGTGGATTATAGAAATGGAACAGAAAAGAGTATTAAAAAGAAAGATTCGTAGAATATAATAAAAAAAAAGTTTGCGCCAGCTGTAATATGATAAATGTTGACATTTTCTGGAAATTGTTGCTCCGCGATAAAATAAATCTGGCGCATCTTCCTGGTGGTTTTTAAGCGTCCATGAGTCATAGTACAACAAATATGGCCAATAGAACTTTAAAAAATTCTATTAAACAAGGTATTCTAAAGAAAATAATCCTTTTTCTTTTGTTCAGTGCGTGCAACAACGAAGAATTCAGGTACCTACAGTGATTTCTTGAATATCATTTTATAAATCATTTGAATTTTTCTTTGGTTCTCCAGTCCTACTCCGAAAATACTTTTGATGAATGGGAGTCAATCGACTCCGTTTTTACTATACTACGGGGGTGACTAATGCGAGGTTAAGTGAACTTAGGGAACTGAACGGTTTACTTGTAAAGCTCGTTGTAAGCCTCGAGGTAGGCGCGTATGTCGACGTCGTCCTCGTCGAGGAGTGCTCGGTCGAAGTGGTCGTGCACCATACGGAGATCGAAGTAAGACGTTTCCGTGCCTTCTGCCATTATTGTCTATGCATAAACACCTGCTGAGGTTATATTCTATTTTGTGAGTGCGAAGCTGAGCGACTGACTGCGTGTATATTGACAACGGGTTGAATCGATGCTTGGCACTGGCCATCTGTTGGCGAATATTCGAAACATTTTGAGCGAAATTTACTTTTGCTAAGGTATTACGGACTTTAGATAACGAAGTGTACTTTTCTATTGTATCATGATAAAACGACACTGAAGATAATATGATTATATAACAAGATTCCTTACCAATACTTGTTAACATATTGATGGTCAGTTTAGCATAATTTTAAGCAGCAACTTTAAGTATATATAAAAAAATTAATTTATAAATGTCAAATTGTAAAAGTTCACTATATAATATAAAAATTAATAAGAAATAGTAATTGGCAGGATTCTCATTTTAAAATAGTATGAGACCTTAGTTAAGTTATCTTAGTTAATTATTATAATCATTAGGTGAAAAGAAAATTTTCAGAAATAGTTCCTATATAATATAAATGTTAAAACTTTAAATTAAAAAAATATAACAATAAAGTAACAATGTAAATACGCAATATTTCTTTTTATTTAAAAAAATACTTTTGTCGATCTCAATATTGGCTCATCTTCTTAAAATCATTACAATATATTATGGAAAAAGATATATGATATTTATAATATATAAAGCTACTATAACAAGCAATTACAAATTATACAATATCAGATTAATCAAAACACTCACGTCTATATCCGTATACTCTATGAATTGAAAACAATGCAAAGTACAACACAGTATCACTCGGTGCAGTGGTGCTAAACTTGATGAATTCGAGTATAGATGAATATTAAGACACCATTTTTTCTAAAAAACGTTAAGTAAATAATATTAAACATTGAAACAAGAATAATTAATCAAGATGCGCGGTAGCGCTTCGAGGCAAGTCTGAGTTTTCGAATGACGAGCGCTCGAGGTCGCACCGCTACCTCTATATATACGTTGATATTGGCCTTTTTCCCTGTACATCATTTTTGTTGTTACATGTATACATGTTTTATTTGGTCATATATGTTATATGACGCTTTTTATTGTAATATCTATCCTTAATCTTTGATGCACAAAAAGTTTTATGCAAAAAGATACATTATTTAAATGTCGTTTTTGTTGACCTCATTTTCTTTTAAAAAAAAATTCGAGACATCTAGGTTTTTTTTTCCGCCACTAGCTAGTTATTTTTTTTCATTTACTAAGGGCGAGAAGCGCAAACGCGTTGGTCTGACCCTGGCGCAGGGTCCGCCAGCTCGTGAGAACGCCGCGATCCTGACGGCCGAAGGGGAGCGCGTCGGCCGGGTCACCTCGGGCGGGCCCAGTCCCAGCCTCGGCTGGCCCGTCGCCATGGGCTACGTGCCCACCGAACTCGCCAAGACCGGCACCAACGTCCTCGTCGAGATACGCAACAAGACCTACAAGGCCGTCGTTACCAAGATGCCCTTCATCAAGTCCAACTACTACAGCGCCAAGTGAAAGCTGCCGGCCCAGGGACAGATCGAGATTTTTTCCACTATTTTTTTTTAAAGTTTATTTTGATATTACGAGATCCACGATTTGTACTCATTGAGGTAGTTCACTCAAAAATCACTTTTTCATAGAAATATCTTTTAAATTGTCAGCAAATGTTCATAAGATTGTCCTTTATAAGTGTGCAAATTTCGATATATTGGAAAACTCACAATTGGAGTCAAAAGTTGAGACATTTAATATAGGACGAAACATCTTTTAAAGAACACTTTCTTGAAATACAAGTACCTTTTACATATACCTTTTAGATGTATAACATATGTGTATATATAAATAAAGATTATAAATAAAAAATTCAACTCTTTTGCAAGACTTTACTACTACATTACTCCGTTACTATAAGAAAATTAAAAAAAGGGGGGACGGGGGAAGGGAGTTGTTAATGGTGCACAGCTTTGGGCGGCACCATATTCTGTAGAGCTCTGACATTTGTATCTTGTTAATAAATAATCTAGAGTTAGCTGTGAAGAAAATATATTGTTAGTCCGTCAAAACGGAGAAATGAATTTCCATTTCACAGGTATAATTTTCATATTTTTGTATGAAAAAAGCGAGACTATAAGTGCAGATTTTTAGACTAACCAGTCAAAAAGGGGAATGAGCGGGCGCAAAAAAAAACAAAAATAATTTATAAAAGTCAAGCGGGCAAAGAAAGTAGTACGACGGCCGAAAAATACCACTGTATTGTCCGCTTGACTTATAGGGAACAGTGGGGCCTAACAGGTCATGGGGCAAATAGTTGTGGAAAATAGTAGGACATTGGTTGAGCCAGACGAAAATATAAAAACGCATATACATGTCGCAAAATTATTTTAAATACGTATTTAGTTTAATTACATATATTTAGTCTAATATATAGTTGATTTATGAGATCATATAATTAATATTATGAAAAAAAAATAATTAAGAATACATATACCTTTTGAACACAATCTTTACCAATATTATTGACAAGAAATTGCATTCATTTAGAATTTGCATTGATGTTCAGAAATAAAAATAATATCTTATTTCCTGCAAATGGTGCACAGCTTTTGGGCGGCACCATTTTCTTTTTGGGGAAAAAAGGGACAAAATTTAAACTAATTTCATACTTATTTAACAAATTGCAAAGCGGTTCTGTACATTTACGAAAACGACTAATTTATCTTAACAAAATTTAAACAAAAGAATAATTTCGATTAGAGGAATCACCGAACAAATTACATTAAATTAGCATTGTAATAGAAATAAAAAGAAGCTAGAAAACTTTAAATTTACTTCAATGTACTCGCGAACAATTCACGGAGTAATGTAATGATATCTTATTATAGATTATAAATTACTAATTAAATAACTATATCTTTTAAATCTTATCTTTATCAGTATTTAGCGTCCATTCAACATTTCAAATTATTCATAAAAATAAATTACGCAAAAGAGTTGACATGTATGACCAAAACGACTCACTAGCGCGGATTCCCACGGTGAGAAGTCGATGGCTGCTGGGCCGCCTCGTCTTCTTCTGTACTATGCACTTTCGGAGATCCCTTCGAACCCGACTTTACAATGCCTCTACGTAAATAGTGACATATAAAGTCGAATTAATACCGAAGACCGCAAGCCATAAGTACACAGAAAAAACCGAAGGCAACTTAGATGCGACTAGTAAATGTCACACTAATTTGACAACAGCTTTTCTGCTTCGATGCAGACATCAGGACTTCGTTGTCTTGACAGTTGATAAACTTGCAATAAACTATTTAAAAATATTATATTAATACGAAAGGAATATACAAATATTTATTCATGATCATATAATGTTACTCACTGAAAATTGTCTTCATCCTCAGTAATCATAAAATCATAATCTATTATAGTATATTCAAATACTTTTTGAAAATGTCACAATCTATTAATTTCATTGCTGAAAAAAAATTATTTTATTATTAAATTTTGTCTTGAAGTAATATTAGCATGTCAAAATTATTCAATGAAGTCTATATAGTGTTAAAAAAATACTAATTGAAAATCAAAAAAGGGACTATTTTACACAAAGTGACAGGGAAGCAGTTTTACGGTAACTTAAGGAATTGACTTTTACATTCTGTACTTACATGAAGTATAATTCTTACTGCCCCTTGCAGTATAAATCCAATGGCATCTAAGACTGCCACATAATAAAACAGAAACTGCAGGATTACTCTGTTTTGTCTGCTCCATGAATTCTGAAAAACCACCACTTAATTAAAATTATTAAATTGAGTATATCAAAATGATTTTGCAGTATATATTATTAAAAAACTAAATTCAAAATATTTATTGTATAGATTAAGCAAGTTATGCTTTTAATAATATTAACTAATTATTCTCATACACATGAACATTATGTAGCATTTTAAAAAAATATGCAACTTAATGACAATCGAGAAGTTTGCTTACCTAAATACATGAAGTAAAGGTAAACCAATGGTAAGCAGCTGATTTAAGTAGCAAAAAGAAATGGGATTTTCGAATTTTGCAACTTCACCAAAGTTAAAATGCTGTCACTTCCTGAAACTGTTGTAGTATCATTTCCATCAACAGATTGGACATCTGTTTCATTACAAAACAGCAAGCAGAATAGTTCTGTCATCCAGGTTCAATCTGAAAATGTTGTAATAATCATTAAAATGATTGACAATTTCATTGTGGTCATAATAAGGGTGTTCATAATATGTACTTTACTCGTGGTAGGAGGAAATAAAATTCCGAGCATAAAAAAGTATGAAGTTACAAACATGGAATGATACTCACATGTATCGGTTAGTGAATTAGAACTACAATGTGATCAGTGAAGTCAGCATCTACGTTTAATTCAATAATGAATGTTCAGCATCAATTTAATCCAATGAAAAAATGCAGCATCACTCGTCTGAAAGCACAAGCAATATACATTAGTCCCCAAACTGTTGAAAAAAGCTAACATATTTTAACTTTTTTCATATACATTTAAAATTAAATTTGCATGATGTACCTATTTTCAGCTGCGTCTCCAATCACTTGGAATTGTATTCAATAATAATCAGGCAGGTTCCGCAATTTCATGAATTCTCCATAATCTATTCTTGTCGGACCCATCAAGGGACCCACAATCTTGGTCCAGTTTATTTTATGAGCCACAGCTGTTGTTTGATTCTTGGTCCGAACCATTGAAGAAGCTACACCTTTACTTTGAGCCATTGAAGAAACATTTTCCTGTAAAATGTCACACGTAAGATAAACTAGACCAACTAAGTAAAATAAAACTTTTAAAAACTTTTTTTTCTGCTAAAAAATTCTAAATGGTAAATGAAATTAATAAAGTCAAGTAAAAAAAATTAAAAATATTTTTAAATTAATTTTTAATATAATATCCTCAGCTCATACTAGTAGCGTGAAGATTTTCGTAGATCTCAAGTTTGGTGCCATTTATAATATTCCACTTTCAAGCTCAAGTACTTACATGTGCTTCACTTCGTTTTCGTTGATGTTTGTAATATTGTAATAGCAAGCATTTGTTCCACCTATCGAGGTATCCACATCCTTGATCCAGCTTATTGTAGGAGCCACAGCAGTGGTCTGAATCTATTAAGATGCTGCAGTACTGGTCCGACCCTTTGAAGAAGCCACAGTTTTGCTTCGAACCATCGAAGAAGTATATTCCTGCAACAGGTTACATGTAAGATAAACTGGATACACTTTTAAAATGAAAGTTTAAATTAAGAAAGTAAAGTGGAAAAAATAATTTTTTTTAATTTATTTTTAATATAGATACTTTAAATAATTATACACATTATTTCAATATTTTAAAAAATAATTAAAGATTATTTTATTTAACTTTATAACAAAAGTTGGCTATTTGCAGGGCTCAGTCACCAGCGTCTGACTGAATACCTCGTACTACTGAGCGTGTATACCTATATATGACGTCTTTGAAATCCGTTTCTAGAAAACTAATCCGACCGAAATCAAGTCCCCGCGGTATCTTTTATTGAAGAATCCACTGTTCTAAAGGTTATCCGTGCACCAGTTTGTCCCAGGAAAGAATATTTTTGGGTTTTCGCGATCTTGAAATTCGGGCACTTGTCGAAGCATTGACTTGGTATATCTATATATACGCCCGCGAACCAAAGTGGAGCTCATCAAAAAAATAACGCGAATTTCTTACCTTGGACCATCGGCAAATGTTCAAATCGGCAACAGCTGTCGGATTCAAGAGAGATTTGCAAAAAAAAGGTATTTTTTGTCGTTGAAAGTCGATAGTTGATTCCTCGATCCGGCGTCTCCAATGGCCGCCATTTGAATGCTCGAGCCGAACGGTTGCTACCCGGGGAGCACTGCATGTTATATCTGTATATATGAAATTTTCTAGATTCGTTGCTAGAAGTCTACCGCGACCGAAATTTCGTCCCCGCGTTTTAAATTATCAAAGAATAAAATATTTTCCACATTTTTCGTATGAGAGATTATCCAAAAGTAGCTTAATTTCGAGATTTTGCGACCTTGAAATTCAGGCACGAACTTGTCGAAGCATTGGCTTAGTATATCTATATATACGCCCGCGAACAAAATTGAAGCTCATCGAAAAAATAATGCAAAACTTTTTACCTTGGACCATCGGCAGATGTTCAAATCGGCAACAGCTATCGGATTCAAGAGGGATTTGCAAAAAAAAAGGTATTTTTTGTCGTTGAAAGTCGATAGTTGATCCCTCCAACCGGTGTCTCCAAAGGCCGCCATTAGAATGTTCGAGACCAACTGTTGCTACCCGAGGAGCACTGAGTACTATATCTATATATATGAAATTTTCTAGATTCGTTGCTAGAAGTCTACCACGATCGAAATTTCGCCCCCCGCTTTAAATTATTAATGAATAGAGCATTTTCCACGTTTTTTGTATCCCAGTTTATCCTAAAGTGATTTAATTTCGCGAATTTGCGACCTCTAAATTAGGAAATTTTGCTAGCCGCGGCACACTGATTTACTGTGCTTAGTAATTAAATAATGCTTAGATTGCCAGCAATGCCGACTGGAAGTCACTGTTACCAAAATTCAGGGCACAGTACATACTGTAAACATTTGACCTACTCATGATCTAAGCCTTTATTATCAATTTATTAATTTACTAAGTAAAAATTGATTACATTAGATAAATTCAATTGAGAAATCTTACTGATAAGTTCTTTTCTAAAAGCGTATATGAATAATAGTAATAAAATAGTGAACCGTCAAATGATTCAAGAATACATATTTTATTGAATAACCTGCAGTAAATAACGTGAGTTTTTATTTCAAAGAATAAGATTTGCAATAATAAATTCATAACAAAGAAAACATTAGCTTTGATAAGTTACCAAATGATTTTATGACGTAGTTGAAAATTCTATGATATAATTTTGTTATTAAAGAACTTAGTATACTAACATTATTTTGTTTAAATTTTAGAAAGTTAGACAATATTTGGGTAACAGAAGAACAATAGCCATAAGAGAATACAATCCGTAAGAGCAATGTCCAAGCATCAGCTTGATGTCACGGCCTTGTGACAAGGATGAGAAATACTGATCCACTCATGCACAGTAGCTGACCAAGTCCATGAGCAAAGAGCTAAGTGTCAAGAACTAGAATTATTATTATCATTGGCTGGATTTTGAGTGGACCTAACGTTCTAGATTTTTTATAATTTTCCACTTGCCTAAACTACTCTCAAATTAGTTTCAAATAAGTTCCGAGCCCAGCAAACAGCCCTCTTTTTGTCCACAATACTTACCTGGAAATCTACAGCTATCTCATACAAAAAGGTATAATTTTGTAAATTTTATACACAAATTAGAGTACATCAATTTTATAATAATTTTGATTTTACAGATTATTTAAAACTACAAAAATTAATGCAGAAATTGAATTGTTAAATCACATGAATGAAAGGATAAAAAAACTTTTGCCTAATCAAAGTATTGTCAATCACAGTTTTGAATCCGATAGTAATATGCAGCTTCATATATAAATTAAGACCCAGCTAAAAAGGTAACATTTTTACTTTAATTAATCTGCAGATGTTTAGCGATTGAAGCAAGCTTCTGTTGAATCTCTGCTGCATATTTTTTCCAGTTGGAAGCTGCGGGCTGCAGTGAGCATTGCTTTGGACCTGCTTGTACTGCTGTGCATCTACATTTAAAATTCTGTAACACATACAGTAAATAAAATTGCTTAAAAAATATGTAAGAAGAAACGACAGCTTGATTATTAACAATCAACAAAGAAAAACAAAGCATAAAAGAATAGAATAAGGACAATACAGGATAGATAAAATTTAAAAAATTAAAAATTATTTAAGTCAAAATGACCATACTATTAAGGAAAGGATTACTTATTCTCACATTGCACCAACAAAAATTCTCTATATGACATGCTACCAAATCAATATTTATACTGGAATATTTATAAAAATATGGTACTTGCTTGTCTACATACAATAAGTTTTCAAAAGATGCAGGTAACAATTAAAGTTTTTTTCTATCAAATATACATAATATTAAAATATGTTTATCTTTAAACAAAATAATTTTTCAAAAAGGAGTTTTAATATTTGCTATTGCCAAATTAATTAAATTACAATGAACTTTTAACAGACTAAAAGCATAATATTTTACAATAGATATTTTTTAAGCAACTTTATTTTCTGTATGTGTTACAGAATTTTAAATTTAGATGCACAGCAGTCCAGCAGTACAAGAAACTTGAATGAAAGGATAAAAACACTGTTGCCTAATCAAAGTATTGTCAATCACCGCTTTGCATCCGATGAGTTCGGATGCAAAGCGGTGAAGCGGTGATCGAGTTATGTTGAATCTCCATTGAATTAATTTTTCCAGTTGGAAGCTGCGGGCTGCAGTGAGCACGACCTTAGACCTGCTTGTACTGCTGTGCATCTAAATTTAAAATTCTGTAACACATAGAGAAAATAACGTTGCTTAAAAAATATCTATTGTAAAATATTATGCTTTTAGTCTGTTAAAAGTTCATTGTAATTTAATTAATTTGGCAATAGCAAATATTAAAACTCCTTTTTGAAAAATTATTTTGTTTAAAGATAAACATATTTAATATTATGTATATTTGATAGAAAAATACTTTAATTGTTACCTGCATCTTTTGAAAACTTATTGTATGTAGACAAGCAAGTACCATATTTTTATAAATCTTCCAGTATAAATATTGATTTGGTAGCATGTCATATAGAGAATTTTTGTTGGTGCAATGTGAGAATAAGTAATCCTTTCCTTAATAGTATGGTCATTTTGACTTAAATAATTTTTAATTTTTTAAATTTTATCTATCCTGTATTGTCCTTATTCTATTCTTTTATGCTTTGTTTTTCTTTGTTGATTGTTAATAATCAAGCTGTCGTTTCTTCTTACATATTTTTTAAGCAATTTTATTTACTGTATGTGTTACAGAATTTTAAATGTAGATGCACAGCAGTACAAGCAGGTCCAAAGCAATGCTCATTGCAGCCCGCAGCTTCCAACTGGAAAAAATATGCAGCAGAGATTCAACAGAAGCTTGCTTCAATCGCTAAACATCTGCAGATTAATTAAAGTAAAAATGTTACCTTTTTAGCTGGGTCTTAATTTATATATGAAGCTGCATATTACTATCGGATTCAAAACTGTGATTGACAATACTTTGATTAGGCAAAAGTTTTTTTATCCTTTCATTCATGTGATTTAACAATTCAATTTCTGCATTAATTTTTGTAGTTTTAAATAATCTGTAAAATCAAAATTATTATAAAATTGATGTACTCTAATTTGTGTATAAAATTTACAAAAATTATACCTTTTTGTATGAGATAGCTGTAGATTTCCAGGTAAGTATTGTGGACAAAAAGAGGGCTGTTTGCTGGGCTCGGAACTTATTTGAAACTAATTTGAGAGTAGTTTAGGCAAGTGGAAAATTATAAAAAATCTAGAACGTTAGGTCCACTCAAAATCCAGCCAATGATAATAATAATTCTAGTTCTTGACACTTAGCTCTTTGCTCATGGACTTGGTCAGCTACTGTGCATGAGTGGATCAGTATTTCTCATCCTTGTCACAAGGCCGTGACATCAAGCTGATGCTTGGACATTGCTCTTACGGATTGTATTCTCTTATGGCTATTGTTCTTCTGTTACCCAAATATTGTCTAACTTTCTAAAATTTAAACAAAATAATGTTAGTATACTAAGTTCTTTAATAACAAAATTATATCATAGAATTTTCAACTACGTCATAAAATCATTTGGTAACTTATCAAAGCTAATGTTTTCTTTGTTATGAATTTATTATTGCAAATCTTATTCTTTGAAATAAAAACTCACGTTATTTACTGCAGGTTATTCAATAAAATATGTATTCTTGAATCATTTGACGGTTCACTATTTTATTACTATTATTCATATACACTTTTAGAAAAGAACTTATCAGTAAGATTTCTCAATTGAATTTATCTAATGTAATCAATTTTTACTTAGTAAATTAATAAATTGATATAAATAAGTAAAAAGTGCTTAGATCATGAGTAGGTCAAATGTTTACAGTTTGTACTGTACCCTGAATTTTGGGAACAGTGACATCCAGTCGGCATTGCTGGCAATCTAAGCATTATTTAATTACTAAGCACAGTAAATCAGTGTGCCGCGGCTGGCAAAATTCCCTAATTTAGAGGTGGCAAATTCGCGAAATTAAATTACTTTAGGATAAACTGGGATACAAAAAACGTGGAAAATGCTCTATTAATTAATAATTTAAAGCGGGAGGCGAAATTTCGGTCGCGGTAGACTTCTAGCAACGAATCTAGAAAATTTCATATATATAGATATAGTACTCAGTGCTCCCCGGGTAGCAACAGTTGGTCTCGAACATTCTAATGGCGGCCTTTGGAGACACCGGTTCGAGGGATCAACTATCGACTTTCAACGACAAAAAATACCTTTTTTTTTCGCTAATCCCTCTTGAATCCGATAGTTGTCGCCGATTTGAACATCTGCCGATGGTCCAAGGTAAGAATTTCGCGTTATTTTTTCGATGAGCTTCAATTTTGTTCGCGGGCGTATATATAGGTATACTAAGTCAATGCTTCGACAAGTTCGAGCCTGAATTTCAAGCTCGCAAAATCGCGAAATTAAGCTACTTTTGGATAATCTCTCATACAAAAAATGTGGAAAATATTTTATTCTTTAATAATTTAAAGCGCGGGGACGAAATTTCGGTCGCGGTAGACTTCTAGCAACGAATCTAGAAAATTTCATATATATAGATATAGTACTCAGTGCTCCCCGGGTAGCAACAGTTGGTCTCGAACATTCTAATGGCGGCCTTTGGAGACACCGGTTCGAGGGATCAACTATCGACTTTCAACGACAAAAAATACCTTTTTTTTCGCTAATCCCTCTTGAATCCGATAGTTGTCGCCGATTTGAACATCTGCCGATGGTCCAAGGTAAGAATTTCGCGTTATTTTTTCGATGAGCTCCACTTTGGTTCGCGGGCGTATATATAGATATACCAAGTCAATGCTTCGACAAGTTCGTGCCTGAATTTCGAGGTCGCGAAAACCCAAAAATATTCTTTCCTGGGACAAACTGGTGCACGGATAACCTTTAGAACAGTGGATTCTTCAATAAAAGATACCGCGGGGACTTGATTTCGGTCGGATTAGTTTTCTAGAAACGGATTTCAAAGACGTCATATATATAGGTATACACGCACAGTAGTACGAGGTATTCAAAGTCAGACGCTGGTGACTGAGCCCTGCAAATAGCCAACTTTTGTTATAAAGTTAAATAAAATAATCTTTAATTATTTTTTAAAATATTGAAATAATGTGTATAATTATTTAGAGTATCTATATTAAAATAAAAGAAAAAAAATTATTTTTTCCACTTTACTTTCTTAATTTAAACCTTCATTTTAAAAGTGTATCCAGTTTATCTTACATGTAACCTGTTGCAGGAATATACTTCTTCGATGGTTCGAAGCAAAACTGTGGCTTCTTCAAAGGGTCGGACCAGTACTGCAGCATCTTAATAGATTCAGACCACTGCTGTGGCTCCTACAATAAGCTGGATCAAGGATGTGGATCCCTCGATAGGTGGAACAAATGCTTGCTATTACAATATTACAAACATCAACGAAAACGAAGTGAAGCACATGTAAGTACTTGAGCTTGAAAGTGGAATATTATAAATGGCACCAGACTTGAGATCTACGAAAATCTTCACGCTACTAGTATGAGCTGAGGATATTATATTAAAAATTAATTTAAAAATATTTTTAATTTTTTTTACTTGACTTTATTAATTTCATTTACCATTTAGAATTTTTTAGCAGACAAAAAAGTTTTTAAACGTTTTATTTTAATTAGTTGGTCTAGTTTATCTTACGTGTGACATTTTACAGGAAAATGTTTCTTCAATGGCTCAAAGTAAAGGTGTAGCTTCTTCAATGGTTCGGACCAGGAATCAAACAACAGCTGTGGCTCATAAAATAAACTGGACCAAGATTGTGGGTCCCTTGATGGGTCCGACAAAAATAGATTATGGAGAATTCATGAAATTGCGGAACTTGCCTGATTACTATTGAATACAATTCCAAGTGATTGGAGACGCAGCTGAAAATAGGTACATCATGCAAATTTAATTTTAAATGTATATGAAAAAAGTTAAAATATGTTAGTTTTTTTCAACAGTTTGGGGACTAATGTATATTGCCTGTGCTTTCAGACGAGTGATGCTGCATTTTTTCATTGGATTAAATTGATGCTGAACATTCATTATTGAATTAAAAGTATAGATGCTGACTTCACTGATCACATTGTAGTTCTAATTCACTAACCAATACATGTGAGTATCATTCCATGTTTGTAACTTCATACTTTTTTATGCTCGGAATTTTATTTCCTCCTACCACGAGTAAAGTACATATTATGAACACCCTTATTATGACCACAATGAAATTGTCAATCGTTTTAATGATTATTACAACATTTTCAGATTGAACCTGGATGACAGAACTATTCTGCTTGCTATTTTGTAATGAAACAGATGTCCAATCTGTTGATGGAAATGATACTACAACAGTTTCAGGAAGTGACAGCATTTTAACTTTGGTGAAGTTGCAAAATTCGAAAATCCCATTTCTTTTTGCTACTTAAATCAGCTGCTTACCATTGGTTTACCTTTACTTCATGTATTTAGGTAAGCAAACTTCTCGATTGTCATTAAGTTGCATATTTTTTTAAAATGCTACATAATGTTCATGTGTATGAGAATAATTAGTTAATATTATTAAAAGCATAACTTGCTTAATCTATACAATAAATATTTTGAATTTAGTTTTTTAATAATATATACTGCAAAATCATTTTGATATACTCAATTTAATAATTTTAATTAAGTGGTGGTTTTTCAGAATTCATGGAGCAGATAAAACAGAGTAATCCTGCAGTTTCTGTTTTATTATGTGGCAGTCTTAGATGCCATTGGATTTATACTGCAAGGGGCAGTAAGAATTATACTTCATATAAAAGCTTATGTAAGTACAGAATGTAAAAGTCAATTCCTTAAGTTACCGTAAAACTGCTTCCCTGTCACTTTGTGTAAAATAGTCCCTTTTTTGATTTTCAATTAGTATTTTTTTAACTCTATATAGACTTCATTGAATAATTTTGACATGCTAATATTACTTCAAGACAAAATTTAATAATAAAATAATTTTTTTTCAGCAATGAAATTAATAGATTGTGACATTTTCAAAAAGTATTTGAATATACTATACTAGATTATGATTTTATGATTACTGAGGATGAAGACAATTTTCAGTGAGTAACATTTTATGATCATGAATAAGTATTTGTATATTCCTTTCGTATTAATATAATATTTTTAAATAGTTTATTGCAAGTTTATCAACTGTCAAGACAACGAAGTCCTGATGTCTGCATCGAAGCAGAAAAGCTGTTGTCAAATTAGTGTGACATTTACTAGTCGCATCTAAGTTGCCTTCGGTTTTTTCTGTGTACTTATGGCTTGCGGTCTTCGGTATTAATTCGACTTTATATGTCACTATTTACGTAGAGGCATTGTAAAGTCGGGTTCGAAGGGATCTCCGAAAGTGCATAGTACAGAAAAAGACGAGGCGGCCCAGCAGCCATCGACTTCTCACCGTGGGAGTCCGCGCTAGTGAGTCGTTTTGGTCATACATGTCAACTCTTTTGCGTAATTTATTTTTATGAATAATTTGAAATGTTGAATGGACGCTAAATACTGATAAAGATAAGATTTAAAAGATATAGTAATTTAATTAGTAATTTATAATCTATAATAAGATATCATTACATTACTCCGTGAATTGTTCGCGAGTACATTGAAGTAAATTTAAAGTTTTCTAGCTTCTTTTTATTTCTGTTACAATGCTAATTTAATGTAATTTGTTCGGTGATTCCTCTAATCGAAATTATTCTTTTGTTTAAATTTTGTTAAGATAAATTAGTCGTTTTCGTAAATGTACAGAACCGCTTTGCAATTTGTTAAATAAGTATAAAATTAGTTTAAATTTTGTCCCTTTTTTCCCCAAAAAGAAAATGGTGCCGCCCAAAAGCTGTGCACCATTTGCAGGAAATAAGATGTTATTTATATTTATGAACATCAATGCAAATTCTAAATGAATGCAATTTCTTGTCAATAATATTGGTAAAGATTGTGTTCAAAAGGTACATGTATTCTTAATTTTTTTTTTTTTCATATTATTAATTATATGATCTCATAAATCAACTATATATTAGACTAAATATATGTAATTAAACTAAATACGTATTTAAAATAATTTTGCGACATGTATATGCGTTTTTATATTTTCGTCTGGCTCAACCAATGTCCCACTATTTTCCACAACTATTTGCCCCATGACCTGTTAGGCCCCACTGTTCCCTATAAGTCAAGCGGGCAATACAGTGGTATTTTTCGGCCGTCATACTACTTTCTTTGTCCGCTTGACTTTTTATAAATTATTTTTCTTTTTTTTTGCGCCCGCTCATTCCCCTTTTTGACTGGTTAGTCTAAAAATCTGCACTATAGTCTCGCTTTTTTCATACAAAAATATGAAAATTATACCTGCGTGTAATGGAAATTCATTTCTCCGTTTTGACGGACTAATAATATATTTTCTTCACAGCTAACTCTAGATTATTTATTAACAAGATACAAATGGCATAAAGAATGTCAGAGCTCTACAGAATATGGTGCCGCCCAAAGCTGTGCACCATTAACAACTCCCTTCCCTCGTCCCCTTTTTTTTTAATTTTCTTATAGTAACGGAGTAATGTAGTAGTAAAGTCTTGCAAAAGAGTTGAATTTTTTATTTATAATCTTTATTTATATATACACATATGTTATACATCTAAAAGGTATATGTAAAAGGTACTTGTATTTCAAGAAAGTGTTCTTTAAAAGATGTTTCGTCCTATATTAAATGTCTCAACTTTTGACTCCAATTGTGAGTTTTCCAATATATCGAAAATTTGCACACTTATAAAGGACAATCTTATGAACATTTGCTGACAATTTAAAAGATATTTCTATGAAAAAGTGATTTTTGAGTGAACTACCTCAATGAGTACAAATCGTGGATCTCGTAATATCAAAATAAACTTTAAAAAAAATAGTGGAAAAAATTTCGATCTGTCCCTGGGCCGGCAGCTTTCACTTGGCGCTGTAGTAGTTGGACTTGATGAAGGGCATCTTGGTAACGACGGCCTTGTAGGTCTTGTTGCGTATCTCGACGAGGACGTTGGTGCCGGTCTTGGCGAGTTCGGTGGGCACGTAGCCCATGGCGACGGGCCAGCCGAGGCTGGGACTGGGCCCGCCCGAGGTGACCCGGCCGACGCGCTCCCCTTCGGCTGTCAGGATCGCGGCGTTCTCACGAGCTGGCGGACCCTGCGCCAGGGTTAGACCAACGCGTTTGCGCTTCGCGCCCTCCTTTATCTGCGACAGGATTAGTTCGGCTCCGGGAAAATTTGCCTCTGCTCTGCGACGCTTCGCTGGAATTTTGGAATTATTTTTTATAAAAATATGTACAGAGCTTCACGGAGAGAAATGTTATAGTAAAAATTACTATGTTCCGTAGGAACAGTGGGATATACTCGATCTATGACGATTTTTACTATGTGTTGTATAATTGTTCTAGTTACAAGTTAATAATAATCATGTTAGATTTAATTACACCGAAAGAAAAAAAGTAGTTTTTAGACTAGGAAAAGTAAAAACTACTTTAAAAAAATAGTAAAATTAGCATTTTTTTAAGTAGATCTTACGCTACAGAAAAGTAGATTTCGTAATCTTATGAAGCAGATTAAAGTAGATTATAGCTACCGTAAGATTTATCAGTTTAAAAAAGGCTTCAAAATTAAAAATAAAAAAGAATTCATAAGTTTTAAATTTCTTTTGTTATTGTTAGAATTGAAAATGTACGATCATCAATCCACGTGTTGATATTAATAGTGCTTCAACGATCTTTTTCATTAACAAATTCATAAAAAAAATTAATGAAATATCCCTGCCGTAATTGCCTGCGCAGTAATAATTCGCGCATAATGGAAGAAAGTAACATTGCCAGCATCATTGGAAATGATTGAATGCGATCCAATATCATCAATACCCCGCGCGTACGAGCAATAAATTGTCTTGCAATTTAGGTAATTGATTTATGATTTACTGCTTACCAACTAGCCAGAGTAAAGTAGCTTCGACCGGTGTTGTATCTTCATCGATATCATGTCCGTACAAGCAAAGTCCAGCTTCCAATCTGCATAATAAATTATTCATTCGTAGTGCACGGTACTTATTTTACTTTCATATATACTTGTAATTTTTATTACAAAAACAAGACTTGCGCAAAAGATCTTTTACCTTAGACTGTCCCTCGCTCCGAGACCCGCGAGTTTGACATCTGGGTTTTCCAGAATCATTTCACTGATGATTCTGGCGTCTTTTCCGGGGACGGAAATTTCGAATCCATCTTCGCCTGTGTAACCACATCGGGATATTCTCACCGGCCGATAGTCCAACTCGGTCTCCACGCTATTCATGAAATAAAGCTTCGACAGATCGATTTTAACCAGGGATTGCAAGGCTGTTGCTGCGCTCGGGCCCTGCAGGGCGATGAGACCTTGATCCAATGGATCCAGGAATTCTATGTTTATTTCTTTACCTTTGGATTTTAATTCTTTCTGAAAATAATAAAATAGCTCGTTAAAGCACATTAACAGTAAAATATTTATTACAAAAGGATTATAGTAAAAAGCTCGTCTAATTTAAGCAAATAAAAATATATAAAATATCACTACAATAAACTGACAGATATGTAGATTATTTAACAGTGGATTTAAAACAAGAAACAGAAATTCTATGTACTACCAAATATAAAAAAGCAATTAGTAAAAAAATGAGTTACATTGCTGCAATTAAAATGTTCAATAGTTTACCAAATGAACTTGCAAAATGAAACGTTTAAATTTAAGTAGATCGAGATAGTATTAAAAATAAGTTGCGAAAAAATATAAATATGGTTTAAATTTGAAGATAAAATACATGTTACAATTGTTGAAGACTTTTCATTTATATATTATATTCAAATGTTTATGACCTTGTCAACTAAAGTTTTAGTTAGTTTTTAAGTACATTATAACAGCTTATGTACAGATAAAAATTTATACTCTTTATTAATTTATCTTTTACTCTTTGTAAATTTATTTAGTAAATAAATAAACAATAACTATGGCAGAGTGTAATCGACAGCTAGTGAAAACTCTTGGAAGCATTTTCAATAATTCATCCTAAACAATTGCAAATTCTTTTTTTTGCAAAATAAATTGACCTCCTTGTTCAGCATAAGCTCCATATCGTGATCCCTCCTGCCAGCATTGGAAACGACAAAGAACCGATCGTCCGCATCTTTGGTAACGATGAGATCGTCGAGGATCCCTCCCTTTTCATTGGTGAATACGGTGAGTCCGGCAGCACCTCGAGCGAGACCCTTGATGTCAGCCGTAGTGAGGGACTCGAGGAATTCGCCGGAGTCCTTGCCATAGACGCGCGTCTGCAGCATGTGACCGACGTCAAACAGAGAGGCGTGAGTGCGCGTGTGCTGGTGCGAGGCAGCGATCGCCTCGCGATACTGCACCGGCAGCAGCCAGCCTGCGAAATCCACGATCTTCCCTGCGGTGCGAAGGCATCGATTAGCGTTTTATTTCACTCGACGTATACTCGCTAGACATGTATTATACGCAAGTCGTGCAAAGTCGGATTGGACGCACGCGATACCGATGACTGTGGTGCGGCAATTCTTTTTCTTAAGGTAGTTCACTCAAAAATCACTTTTTCATAGAAATATCTTTGAATTTATCAGAAAATGTTCATAAGATTGTTCTTTATAAGTGTGCAAAATTTCAATATAGCAAGCGGGATTGGAGAACTCACAATTGAACCCGAAAGTTGAGACATTTAAGATCCCTGCATAAAAATAATTCAGACTAAAATAAGACGATAAAAAGATTCATCTTTAGTATGTCCGGATTTAAGATTTTTTAAGATTCAAAAAGATTCTCTATTCACAAGTACCTAAAAATCAATTTAAGATCTTTTCGAGATCATTGTTTTAATGCAATATTAATATTAGTTTAATACATTCCATTTTTTTAATTTTCTATACATGAGATCTTTTGAAAAGGCAAATTGGCTAAATACTTTATACCTCGAATTCTAAATTACGGAGATCAATCCCGTTTACGTTAGTGCCTTAGAATGGAATTAACAATGTTTCTCTTCATTTTCAGTTTAAGCAAAGTATACAATTTGATAAGAAAAAGTTGTAAACTTTTCTAAGTGTCAGCCAACCTGTCCCCTACATAATTTATACTTTTAGTAAAACATTTTTTAATTTTATGTTGTTTTTTTTATTGACGATTCGAATATTTAATTTCAATTATCGTGATTTCATTGTTGGATAGATAATAAAGAGTAACTCTAGAATAGCTTATAGCTGCTGCATTATTACATAAAAGTGAAACTCGTTATTTTTGTATCAGCGTTTCATCACACCATTTTTCGTAACGTTTAAGCTTTGACTTACTTATCGCTTGTTTTCTACGAAAGCTAAGACAGTTGCTAAATTCTCTGGTGTATATATTTCAAAATGTCTACTTAGTTACCAGCCGCGAAAGTATAATAATTATTCAGTATTTTTATAAAACTTTGCCTTTTAAGTTATATCGACTAGAGTGAATGACAATTGAGGAGTAATAAGTATAGCAGTATTAGTACGTAAAATGGAAATTCAGCTACTTGTTATTTCTTCAAAGTATAGTTTCGAAGTAACATTATTCAATTTCGCGCAATATCGTGCAAATGATTCGTTAAATTTATCAGCAAAGTATCTTATATTAAAAAAAAACAACGTATATAAATAAACCAAAATATGCATCCGGTTAATTACAAATTTGACGAACAGTAAAATATTATGTGTAAAAAAATTATGAGATATTCAACAAGTGAATTTCACACTTAAGAAATTTACAAACAGAAGGAATCATCCAGCAAAATTCAAGATTACCGTGTAAATCTGAAAATGTGAAATTCACTTGGAAAAAATAATGACATTTAATACGTAAAAAGCTTTTCACATGCTAAGAGGATGAGCCATTTTTCACATAAAACTTGTCACTATTTACATTTTCCAAGTGGATTTTACATTTTCCGATTTAGAGATAGTACACAGAACTGCGCCGAAGATCGCGCTGCTTTAAAATCATCTGAAAATTGCGATCAATCGATCATCGAAAGAGATCACCATCACACGGAGAGAAATGTTACAACAATGGAATATACTCGGCCTATGACGATTTTTACTATAAAGCATACTAAAAATTTCTATGTACATAGCAATTTCTACTATATATATAGCAATTTTTGCTATGTACATACACTGAAAAAAAAATTGTTAATTTTAAGCAAACATTTACAGTACTTATTCAATATTTTATTGAGTCAAAAAATAATTTTTTTGAAACTACTAAATTAATTCAGAAACAAATAAATTCATTTAGTTTTAATGAAGTCGTTACTTCATTTTTTTCAGTGTTGGAATTTTTAGTATGTTTTATAGTAAAGATCGTCATAGGTCGAGTATGTCCAGTGTTCCTACGGAATATAGTAATTTTTACTATAACCTTTCTCTCCGTACACACCCGTGTAAAAATAAAAAGTCTTACCGATCTCTAGGTGATGTCTATTACTATAAGTCCAGCTGATGTCTTGCTTTGGAGACTCTGCCAGACTTCTTTCAGCCAGATTTTCAGCCAGGCTTTCTCCCAGACTTTTTGGTAGAGATTCTCATAGTCTATTGGCTAAACTTTTGCCATAATTTTGCAAGCCTTTTTGCAAGACTCTTAGTTAGACTTTTCCAGAATTTCTCCCAGTCTTTTTGGTAGAGAGTCTAGAAAAAAGGGAGATCTCTACAAAAAAGTCTGGGAGAAAGTCTGGCAAGACATCAGCTGGACTAATATAGTAATAGACATCACCTAGACATCGGTAAGACTTCTTATTTTTACACGGGTGCAGATAAACATCGCGAGAAGTTGACTCAAGCTCGCGAAATGAAGCTCAAGCTCAACCGCGCGACTTACCATTGTGATCGGCGTGCAGGTCGTAGAGGCACGTCTTCCTCGGCTGCGCCTGGGCGGAGAATAGTCGGGCGAGGGTGCGCTCGCCCACGCGTAGTCGCCCGAGTATCGCGATGCCGGCCGGCGGTCCCATCCTCTCGGTTCGGCGTACACGTCATCGACTGAGCCGCGCCGGCCGCGCACTATCTGCTCTTGCGACAGTGGAGCCGATCCCGCGAACGCGCGACACTAATCGCTCCCTGCTCCGCTGTGTATTAGACACGCGCGCAACTCGCCGCGACTCTTCGACAGTAACTCGACTGTGAGCTTTTGATTTGGTAAGAATAAGATGGGAAATTCGAGAGGACGCTGGAAATTTAATATTCTGTAGTTCACGTTGAATTGTGGATGGAAAACTATAGTAGAATTTTATTTTGAACAAATTTTTAGTTTTAATTGCGGCTGGATCAATTCATTTCTTTTTTATTTTCATTCAGTTTTTTTAGTTTCTCATTTTGGCGTGTTTGTGTATACAAGGTATTTAAGATTTTACACGAACATAAAAGTTCTAGTAAAAATTACTATAGTGTTTTGTAACGCAGGGACAGATTTAACGAATAAAAAATTTTATAATAATGTATAGTAAATTTTTTATTAGTCTTACAATAAATTCTGCTATACTTTTTTAGTAAACTTTTTAGTTTTCTGACTAGGTCCCTGCATAGCAAACTTTACTAGAACTTCTCTCTCCGTTTACCCTAAAAATACTTCTAATTACTAAAAATGAAAATAATTTTGTTAGAATAAAATTTTTTTGTACTTCAATTTCTAGATCATTATGTAACTTTTTTAATTAAATATTGAGTGAAGTTATCAAGGAGAATTTTAATTTTTTACCTTTACTATACTTTTTGCGTAGTATATCAATTATATATTACTTTGATAGACAATTATGTAATTAATGGGAGATCTATAATTACCAATATTTAATGTTTCATCGTAAATTTTATATAAAATATTCTAATACAAATTGTTATCGTTAATTTTTATTAAAAATGATTTATTATACAGGAATCCTTTGGAAAACAAATTATTTATACAGTATCTTACCTCGATGACGAAAAAGAGCGTCGATTTAGTGGAAAGTATAATCCTAGTAAGTAAAAGCAGAGTGAAAATAAAAACAAAGCGGCGTTTTATCGAGCGACAAAATAATAAGGGAGTTGACGAGCGATAAAGCCAAAAACGTGAGCCGCAGTCGCCTTGCTCGTATCTTCCCTCCAGGCGGTGTTGATCGGCGACTCCGTAGGGGTTCCATTGCGGCATCGCCAATGCGTGTCCATTGAGTAATCAAAAGAATAAAAAATGAGGTTATACACGAGACTTGTTATTTTTACTTTTTAGTGAATCTTTATTATACCACGTAATAATAATAAAATGTAATGATCGTTTTGTCTTTTTAAGAACCATAAAATTAAATGAGCGTCGATGATAATCAAAGCGGGTGGCAAAAAATAATAACAGTAGGCTTCCTTTTTCTTTAATGAAAAAAATAATAAGACTAATAGTAATCGTAAATAAGTAATAATAATAATAATAGCAATACGATAATAATAACTAAATAATATAATAAATGTAACATAATTACAATAGCATATCGAACACAGAAATAACGCGTCGTTTTGTTTGCCTGCTTTCCTTCCTTCCTCTTTTTTCTCTCTCGTCGTATAAACTTAAACTTAAGCTACATGCTTCATGCGGTAATTGTTGAAAATGAAAAGCGGCCGCACTCGCGCGGTTAACATAAAACGGAAATTAAAAGGCGTTAAAACGGCAGGGTTGGAACAATAAAAATAAATTAAAAAAAGAGGAATAAAAGAGTAAAACGCTCGCTTGCGCCGAGAATTGATCATGCGAGGAACAGGAGGCGGTCGCGTCGCTCCTCGGGGAGGAGGAAATGAGTGCACACGTTGATGCAACGTCACAAAAGAGACTCGGTGTGTGTCATTTTTTTTTTTGTTAGTTTTCGCTTCTGCATTTTTTTATTTTTCCCTTAAGTTCTCGTGTTTACACAATTAATGCAAAATGTCCCTACGGTCCGACGAATATGTGCTTTAGTCGTTCTTTGCTCGATGCTTCCCTTTTACACAAAAAAATTTTTTTTTCATTTCAACATTCATTCACACTGGTAGTCGGAAGTTTTGGAGAGTCTGGAGGGGAGAGGGAGGGTTCGGTAGGACGGGGGTGGGATGGGAGCACAGGACGAAAACGGAAAAAGTTTCTCGAAAAATGTGTATATACGCGGGGGTGGAGGAGATAATACGGCAGGGGGAGGGAGAAAAATGCGGTCCATTGGAATGGGAGTTTTACAACGTCTCGGTTCCTGCCTCCGTCGCGTGGGATGGAGAGAGGGACTCCGCTGTCGAGGGGGTGGTCGAGGTGCGAAAATAACAAGGATCTTCTCGCGTGTCTCTCGGAATAAAGGAGGATGCGTGGGGAGGGTGGATCGGAGAGGCGAGGGGTGGGAGGAGGAGAAGCGCCTCTCCTCGCGGCTGTCCCTTCGCCCCGTCGCAAATGTTCGCGTCAGCGCGACGCGCGCCGCGAGCCCGGACGACCGTCGGTCGGCAGTTGCTTATTCTTGGCGGGGATCTCGGTGGTACGGTATACTCATCGCTGCTCGTTATACACACGGAAACCTCGGCTGGTGATCGGCGCGGGCTCCGACGATCCGCTTGAGAAACAATAAGGGCACGGAGTCCGCGCCGGAGGGTACCGACTTAAACTGTGTCGTCGAAATATTTTCTTTTTTAAATGTACGTAGAAATTGTTTTTTTTTTTTAATTGGGCCGACGGTCGTCCTTCACATAAAGAAATAATCTCGCGGCGCTCGCCTCGAAAGTTCAAATATCAATGTCTTCTTGCGTAATGCGCGAAAGAGTGAACGATGTGAAAAAAACGGATCACGTATAATTTGTCTGGCGAGCCGCGGATACGAAGATTCACAAATTTTATTTCATTTAACGGCATCTTCGCCGGCTCGCTTTCCTTCGAAGATCAATAACAATGGACGATAATAAAGAACGAAAGAATAATTATTTTGTATTCATCGTGTCGTCTTGGCTTCCAGCGTCGCATTATTACAAGGGGGTATCGGTGTAACGATCTTATCATAATTTCTCTTAGCTTTTTTTTTATCTATCGTTCTTTCCATCTTTCTTCCTTACTCTTTTTTTTTATACAAAAAAGAAAAAACAACCGAAATTCTTCACGTCGAAGAATGCACCGAGAGAGATATAGTTACGCTGCGTCCCTTTTTTCTGCTTTTTTTTCTATTTAATCTCTCGATCATCTCTCAATAATGCGGGCGTCAGCGAGCGATTCGCTTCGAGACTTGAGGAGCTGACGCGATTGCATGGGTCCCAGTCCGCGCGGTTGCACCGAGACGTCATGTCGTCACTTTTAGGCGAATTTTTAGCTTGGCTTCCGAAATCACGGCCGAGAGAATTAATTTTTTTTTTACAGACGGGGAGTGGTAATCGCGCAGCTCCGTACATCGTTTCCTTTACAGTCGTCGCAACGCTACTATTCTTTTATTTTTGTCTCGAAGCGAACGTCCCCGACCTCACGCCATATAATTATGAATATCTATTTATAATGTATATATATATATTTATACGAAAAGAAGAAACAAGGTACACCAATGATTACGACAACTTTTTTGCATGAATTTTTGCCCTTTCCCTTTACAAACATCCGTCTTTTTTTAGATTAGCATCGATATAAGTAATCCCATTTTTTCCTAGATTAGCGTTTTTTTTTTGTTCTGTCGGTAATAATCGCTCGTCGAAAGGTAGATACGAAAGAAGGGGGATCGCTTTTTTTTTTGCCGACACACAAATGTACAACCATGAATTCGTAAATAATCTCGACTACAAAGACAAAGTATCGCTGCTTCGAGTTTTTTTCGTATGACACAATACGACGTTTTTTTTTTCTTTTTACCGAGATGTACAATTTTTTTTATATCAAGCAGCGTCATCGCATCGCCTAAAGTGTGATTTCGCTTAAAACATCTCTCGGTAATCCCTCATGATTAGCATTTTTTGCTTACTTTTTACGCCCTCGACTTAACTATACATAATCATCGTCATCATCATGACTTCGAGTACAATATTTATTATCGTCATCTGCGTCAGTCCTGAATATAGATACAATAATCTTCTTTTGACCCTTTTACATTATATACTTCACATAATAGTTTAATCGGTCTAGGAGGTCGTCGTATATCTATATATATATATATTTATATAATTTATAAAATGAAAATAGGTACAATTTTGGACGCATTTTTTTCTCTATTCCACGATATCGGAAAAAACGCTCCGAAAAAACTTCATCGTTTTTTTTTATCCTCTTACTTCCTCAACTTCATTTTTTTTATTTTATTTTCGCTTTTTAATAATGCCCATCGGTTGCGATTCTAGTCCACTTGGTAGTAAAATTTTGTTTTTTTTTCTCTCTCTCTTTCTCTCTAGTTTTATTTACTCACTTAAAACGCACGCGCTCATTCACATTCTCGCAATAATTTTATTTCATTTTTTTCAACATTCCCTTTTAAAATCTCTCCATCATTCTCGATACAATCGCTTTTGCGTTTCCTCACGCACTTCACGAACATTCGCACGGAAATTTCATTTTCTTTTTTGCTCGTCACTTTTTTATTCTCATCTCACTCGCTCGTAATCTCATTCGCCTTTTCCACCATTTAATAAGATTCCTATAAGACCTTAATTTTAAGGCGAACCGACGCGGGGCTTCCGCTCGGCTGGTCGGCGAAGCGTTCCGTCGTAATTTCGAGTAGTCAAAATTTTCCTCGTCGTCGTTTCGTGTGTACAATAATTGTTGAATGTGTCCGAGACCGTACCGAATGCTGGATTTCACTCGATTCGCGCAGAGCGGCGCGAAGAATTTGCGGGTATATACAATGTGCGAGCTTTTACTCGAATTTCCATCTTTTGACTGGATCGAAAGGGAACGTTTCGTTTATCACGTCGTCGATAAAAACCGATAAAAAATCCTCCGCGGACGACGGAACGACCGAGCGGACGCCGCCTACGCCGACTCTAAATTTTCGCACTTCGCATGTCCCTTATGACTAGAATAATTTGTTTTACTTCTTCATGTCGTGTTATTTTTTTTATTCCACGTTCGACCGTTTTCTTTTTTTTTCTCAACTGTCCGCGTGAGTATCTCCGCGCGTTATGGCTATTCTTTTTTTTTCATCTTTTACAAGCCTAAAGACGTTTTGCCTAGGGGGGAAATTTTTATACAACACGGCGCTAGCTCTTTTTTTCTTGGCTGTCCGTCTTTTGGGTAGCGTGTTTTTCTTTTTGTTAACACATTTTTCGTCCTCCCACTCGCATATCGAAAAAGGGGTCCCGAAGTTTTCCATGAAAATCCCTTTTTTTTTTGCTTCGTCGGGGCGCAGTGCGCCGCTCATTTTTTTTGTTAGCGTCAAAAAAGTCGTTATTACAATAACCGCGTGCGCGCGCTACGCGCGAATAATTGCGAAAAAGTCTCGCCGACGATTTTAATTCATTTCATCCTCGTATTTTTATTTCCTCTGGGAAAAGGTCGCCTGTGCTTTACATCAATCCCCACGACTCACCATCGTTCATCATCATCATCATAATCAGTGTCCATGAAGTGAGTTCACTTTTTTGCCTTCTCTCTCTTTATTGCGGATCCTGGATCAGAAAAATCTCTCACGTCCTATAACATACGTATTCGCGCCTATAATGGATTAATCCGGGTATGCACTCGACATCACCACCTTCATCGTGGATCGTAAAAAAAAAATTCTCCTTTCATTATGTATTCGTTTGCTCAAAATTCTACACTTGCGGAACTGTGGCTCGTAACCGAAAGAGACTGGAATATTTGTTTGTATTTTCTTAATTGCGCACGCCGTAACTACACGTTTCTCCGTGCCGTATACTTCGCTCTCCTTCCTCTATCTCTGCATTTATTTTATAATTTTTTTGTGAAAATTTTTCCGGAAGTGGACGCGCCCACGGGAAGTAGTTTCACCGTCGCGTCCGTCTGACTATAGAGAAATTTATGTTATATTGTTTTTTTTTCAACTATCACCCTCTTTTCTTTCGAATGAAAGAAGCTCATGCGTCAGGCAGAGTTCGGTAACTGCCCCCGAGAAAATCGCGTGATTGCACCTGCGATTCCTTTTTCTCTTTTACAGTTGCGACAAAAGGAACGAAGCTACTCCTCGTCAGTTTTGTCGGAGCTGCTGTTTTCGTACCCGAATATCACTGCACCCTTAAGAAAAAGATGATTTCTTATTCTTTGAGCGTGCAAGGGATTTTTTTTCAGGTACGGAGCAAATCGAGGAGCAATGACGAAATTTCACGGAGAGCAGGTCGCCTCGCTTTTCGCCGAAACACGATATTAGAAAAACTGTTGGGGATCTAGTGGGTCTTCTGTCAATCAACTGATCAAAAGCGATAACTAATAATTGACAATTAATAGTAATAATAATAATAATAATAGACATTATCATTACAATAATAGAAATAGCAATAATATAACTAATTGTAACTAATAGCAATAATTAATAATAATAATAACCAGCACAACAAGAGTTCGAGATCGTTTGTTTATCCTTCAGTTATTGTGTATACGTATCACTTTTCTTAGTTTAAAAAATTTTTTTATAAGTAAAATTGCATTGAACTGGAAGAACAATGAATTTGTGCTCGTTCGATGATCGAACCATCTTGAACTCTCGATGTAGCTCATTCATTTAATAATAGTAACGATATAATGTTTAATAAATGCACGTGTCCTAAATTTCTTATGACAATCTTCAGCGTATTTTAGAGATTTTTCTTAATTAAACAATTAATTAGCTTAGCCGAGTAATTCAATCTACGTTTCTTTTTTGTTCTGTGTTAAAACTGGAACCAGCTCGTATATAATCTCTTCATTTTCGTTTATCAAAAAGACAAGTTTCTACTAAAAAAAAAGAAAAATCTTCCACGGAAACATTATTACACACACGAAACTAGAAATATCACATCAAGTAATAAAAAAAAAGAAACACACGCGAGAACGAAGGCAACACGTTCACCTATAAAAAAATAATAAAAAGTAAAGGGGATGTACTATATAAAAATAATAATAAATTCCTAGTTAGCGAGTAGCAAGTAGCGGTAGCTTGTGGCCATTCTTTTACATAAACCTTCTGTTTTCTTTAAAATTAAAAAAATTAAACGTAAATTTAAATCGGTACAATGAAACTATGTAAAAATCTCTTAAAGGTAGTCGCTAAATCCAGTGACTCGTACAAAAAAAAGGATACGTAAATTTATTTAAGTCCGTAACGCGCAATAGTTTAATTAATAATTAATCGATAACTGATAACTTACAAAAAAAAAAAACACGATGTGTACTCGACGCTCGCGCGATACTCTACCAGAATAGTAACTAAAGAACCGTAGTGTTTACGCTCGGGCTCGACGCAGATCGGTTACGTTCTTTTTCCATTTAAGTATATTTAATTACGAGAAGAGTTAATTAAACAAAATAAATGAGTAATTTTTGCTTTCGAACCAATTCTGACTAGCAAGCGAAGCGTAAAAAAAATTCATTCGTCGATTTCATCGATACCGAATACATTATTTTTCAGCTATTCTCGAAATGATCAATTTATGTATATATATATATTTTTTTTTTTCGAAATTTTTCTTCAACGAGAAATCTACACAAGAGGAACTTTTCGCGCGAACGAATCGACGTAATCCGGCGAACGAATTTCAAGAGCATGAGTATATAAAAAAAAGATTTTGTCGCTAAACTACGGAAGGTATGAAGAATTGAAAAAGCCTGACGCTAGATCGAAGCCCGCGAAAGAGTTAAAAAAAAGTTGCAATAATTGAGAAACGGAATTGGTTACAAAAAAGAAAAAAAAGTGGAAACATAAGTCCGCACTTAATTAGTGACCAGTTGGATCTGCTTCAACCGACTTTTTCACCGTAGGCTAATCGAGAAGGAGTTAAACTTAAAGGACAAAAATAATAATAATAATAATAATAAAAAATAATAAACGGAACATTCAGTCGTGTCGACGCATCCGCTACTACGCGTCACAAAAAAAAAACACCTTCAACGTCAACAATAACTGATTAGAATTAGTCAATTAACACTACCACGAGCATATAAAAAAGAAACTTAACCCTAACGGAGTCTAACTCGAGTTCTTCCTAGTTTAATTATCAGTGTCTTGCTTTTTCCACGTAACGAGTTAGGCTCGACGCGATCATAAATATTAAATCGTAAATATATAATATGTATAACATATATTAATATAAAAAAGAGAATCTCTAAAAAAAACACGTGGCTCCTATTATCCTTCTTGTCTCTCAATTCTGGCTCCATCAAACAAAAGAATTTCATCCCTCCGCTCAGTATTACACGCAAAAAGTATACAAATAAGAGCTCATGGAGCTCGCGGAGTCTTGTTCTCCATTCGACCGAAATCCAATTTTTATAAATGAATGTTCTCGATGCTTTTTTTTTAAATTTTATCTCAAATCATTGTTATTTCTGTAAAATACGCCTTCAATTATCCTCACTGGTACTGAATTAAAAAGTTAAAAAAGAAAAGGTTCAAAGGAAAAAAAAGGGGCAACTACAGTAGTCAACCGCGAATATCGAACATTAGTCGGGCGTGGCGCGAATTCTCGCTCGCTCTCATCTCTCACGTCTATAAATTTCTTCGATTACTTATCTATTTATCATTATTTTTTTTTTCAATTCACCTGGCGAGCGTTCAGCAAAATAAAAGGCGAAGCGAGAACTCGTACCTTACAATGTGGGAGTCAAAGCCCGCGTTTTTTTCTCTCTTTTTTTTTTTAAAGAAAAAAAAAGAAAAGCGCTGGGGGTACAATATGAGTTTTGTTCATCTATTTTTTAGGTTTTCATTTTTCGTCAAAAACAGAAGCTTTGAAAGATTCATTCGCACTGTACATCCATTTGAAAGAGTGTCGCTTTTGCTTATACAGGGATCGACCGATCGATCGATCGATCGCGATATTTTTTTTTTTCATTGGAGAATACGATCGATCGACGCTGATGCAAAGAAAAGAGGCTATATTTTGTCAACGCTGATATTTCGTTTCGCAGTTCGTTCCGCAATAGGCCAGCGACAATTCCGCGGCTTTTCAAAATCAATGACGGAATATCAATATCCCCTTTGTTCGTTTTCATTTTCTTAGGAACTTTGCTCCCTTTTAAATTTTACTACTCAACGCACGAATTGCTAAGTACCGATTTATCCTCTCTTTGTACTCCTTTTTGACTAGAATGAAATTTCGCGTCCTCGGAAGGTCCTCACTCTCTCGAAACTGCCGGGGAATTGCGCGCGGCCTTTTGACTGCGGGAAAGATGCGGAAGTGCGTCGGTGTGTTTGCCCAAAAGGGGACTTCGACGAAACTCAATCGATACCATTAACGGCGGTCGGACTTCAAATTCCGTGTCGCTTGCTTCTTTTTTTTCTCACTCTATCTCCTCGCTGTCGCACGAAATCGCCGATCGCTCGGCGAAGAAGCGACGCGGGGACGTCCGACCGCGATGAAATCAACGATAATCTGTACTTGTATTACATGGTAACTAACTGCACGTAAATGTTTGAAGTTTGAAACGTAACGTTCGAATTGGACGTCGGTGCTTCGGTGCCGGACTCGCTCCGTCGCGTTTCGGGCCTGGACATTAACATTCATTTCGACACTATTTTTCTAAATCTCAATTTTTTTTCATATGTTGGACCAAAATGTCTCAAATTTTATATCTAAGAATCAAAGGAGCGCATCCGGACCTCAGCGCACCGACGATTAACTGAGAAATTCGCGAACGAAGTTTGAAACAACGCGTTTTTTGTTAAATTTGTGAGACTGAGGGGGTATTGTTGTGAGGGGTGTGGATTTTTCAGGGGACTTGCTTGTTGTGGATTTTTTTGAAGGGGATTCTGGGGGGAAAGGGGAGGCTCGGTTGGGCGGGTTGTGGGGGGTTTGTATTGTGTTTTTCTTTAAAAGCAACGCCATAAGTGAATGAACCCAAGGCTGCACTCGTTTGAAAAGTCGAATGAAAAAGGGAAATCCACACACGGAGCACACTCCTTCCCTCCGTCTGGCGCCGTACAACCACCTGGACGCACATATACATATACAATATTCGTATGTGTGTGGGTCCCAAGATCTTCGGGGTCCTTATGCGTCCGAAGACTCAGATGGCTGATCGAGTGATTTTTAGGTGCATCGACGGAAAGGACAGTAAGCGACTCGCGTGTCCGGATACCCTCCGATTCGTATCCGAGCGCCGAGTCTGGCTGCGGCTTTATCGTCACATAAACGCCCCTTTACCTTAGTGAGTGCCTCCGCGCTTGTAGTGCGCGACGTTATGTGAATATAGCGATCGCGCGAGTTTATTTATTTTAAACACTGTTTATTCTGTCGATACGGTAATTAATAATTAAGATAGTTATGCATGTATGCGAATATGGTTATTTATCCTGCGGTTAATCAACAATATTTCTCCTGGCCTGTACTCTGAAAAGAGCTGTGAGAGCTTGAGCGGTTACGATTAATTGTTTTTTCTTTTTTTTTATCCGTCATTAAATCCTGTTTAAAAGTTTTAAGTTTAATAAAAACGGCTCCATCGCGCCTTATCTCCCACCTACACTCGGAGTACATTACAACGTACTTTGTTCTAGACTACAAACACTTAGTTACATTTATGTATTGATAAAATTACTCGTTATGCGCAGATTCCCGCGTGACGTTTTTTTATTGGATTTTTTTGGTTTATTTTTTCGGTCAGTGGAACGAGCACACGAGGAAAAAAATATTTCGGGGGAATGTGGATTGTTTTTTTTTTTTTTTTGTTTTCTTTTTTTTTATGGAAATGATTTACATGGGAGTAGGGGATGAAGGTTCGATGGGATGGAAGTACGTTTCCTGAATTTGCAAAAAGGGTAGTCTTCTTTTGTTTTTTGTTTGTTTGTACTGGAAGATCATGTTTTTTTTTTGTTCAAAAGTTGGATCAAAAATGACTGGAAGGTCCTGTAAACAAGGACCCGACCAGGGAAGAAGTACAAGGGGACGAGGACTCCTTTTTTTCTGCGGTATCAGGAAATCAAGGGAATGTTTCCGGCGTAGATTTATTTTTCTTAATACTTTGGTCTCGAAATGAATGGTCGCTTTAAGTTAACGTTCCACACTTGGCGCGATGACTGCGGTTTGTATACACGACGAGCAGACACTGAGAAAGACGACGACGTGCTTCCTGTATTAAGTTATATTTATCAACTGTTTAACTGCGGTACACTTGTAATTACTTGTTTCCTACTATCACTACTAACTGTTGTGGTTTATATTTGAGAAAAATCTTTGTTTACTGTAAACGGAAAAACCCTTACAGAGGCACCCACTATCGGTTATGTATATATCTTTTATCATTCTTCGCTTCATTGCGTATTTAAAAGAAATCAATTGTAGATTCAATTTTTTCATCATTTTTTTACAAAAAATTTCACTTTTTATCGATTAAACAGCATTGTGTAGTCCGATTTCGTCTTCGAACGATTGTGCGAATTAGAATTAGTGACTCGGCCAGCTCGGACTCGCATGCGGAGGATCAGAGCTTTTGGGTGTCGGGGGTCAAAAAATAAAATATATTCCCGTTGAACGAAACCTCGGAGAATATTTTGAAAAGAGCTACGCCGGAGGACGGAGGGGCTCGCTCCAGAAATCGGAAAATCTCCAGAGCTTGTCTCCGTCCGTCAGCGTTTGTGCGGCAGGTTCTCCTAATCTTCTGTTTATTTCCCTTCAATCCCTAATCTCAATTTGGCTCTGCTAAAAACTTTTTAATTCCTCATCGCAATCGCGTCCCTCTTCGATCCAATCCTTCAATTATCCGAAATTCCGCGTTTTTTTTTTGTTCGTAATTTTACCCGAAATGCGTTTTAGCGTACATTTTGTTTACATCCGAAAGCAGAGGAGAGACCGCGACGGAACCTGCCGCTCTAACAACTATTAGCTCCATTTTACATAGTGGACATTTAAACAACTTATTCCGGTTTTTAATCACGGAGGCTCGGACAGTGATCCGCACGCGTGAAGACGCATGTAGACGCCGAGGCGCTCGCACTGCTAGACTGTCGGTTTTCATTGCTGCGCATTATTACGGTACATCGGGAATACGCGAGGTACGCGCGTCATCAGCGCTCGTAACGGGGATGCTCTTCCGCAGTGGCGATACGGGCACCACCCGCTGCCGCTGCCTCTGGCGCGCGCCGCTCGCGCTCTCGTGTTTTTACTGCAAGATTATTTCATTAAAAAATTAAAACCCGATCGAAAACAAACGAACTTTCTTTGCTCGATTTAAAGCCGCATTTTTTCTCAACTGCTTCGTTTTTTTTTTAAATACTCTTCACAGTTGTCTTTTACTTTTTTTACTTATTACATTATTATAACGCTTTTTTTTATTAAAGCCGGACTTTAGTTTGTTGGGGGCGGCGCGACCGGCACGGCGGCCGCGCCGCATCGTCTCCTTTTGCGTCGGCTTGCATCTATCTGTTTCGCTATAGTCGGTGAGGATGTTGCTGCTCGGACGGTTTACAAACCGTCCTGCATTTATCTTTATTATCAATCGTCAAATCCGGGTTAGTCGCAATCTTGGGTGTTGTGTATGTCGGTAATGTTTGTACCGAGGTTGTATGATCTGGTCGTGTCCGGGTGTTATGTTCTATATACTTTTTTTGTTCAACCGTTTCGTTTATACATTTTTTTCATCTTCGTGCATCCAAACCAAAGGCCGCGAATTCGCCGTTGAATGTAAAATATCCATCTTGCAACGTACGAAGTTTCCCTCACTTTTTTTATTTTCTTTCATTATCGTAGAAGTGAATTTAGCACCCAACTGTCGGCCGAATGTGGGCGCGGAGGTCGCAGGGAGGGCGGCGGGAAGCGGCGGCCTGGTCGCAACGGTTCACCCACGTGTCTCATTGGGAGGGAGTCTCCGGAAAAGAAGTCGACCGGTCTCCCCACCAATTGGCGCCCAGTAGTGACCAGCGATGCTCGGCCCTTCGCTTTCGGCGGCCCCTGGCCCTTCGCGATCAACGCGCACAATTTTTCCCAACGTTTTTTTTTTTTCACGAAAAAAAAAGTCACGAGTGTGTATCATCCATGGCCAAATGAGTTTTTTTGTTGCTGTATTTCCTCTAGCTTACAAAGATTTGGGCAATTTACAAAATCAATTGGCTTTACATATCCGTAGCGTGTATTTTTTTTTATAAGTGTACAAAGTGTATCGAGTGTGTAAGTTTGTTAAGTGTAGCGTGTTGTGAGCGCCGCTGCCGCGGCGCCCGTGTATGCAAATGTGATTGAGGTGGGCGTGCGGGGTCGCACACGCCCATTTTTATCCAGAGATCCAGGGCTTATTTTTTGCTTTATTTTTTAAATCCGGTCGGCCGTAACGTCGGCATGGGCATTGCCGCGTCCGCGCCGTCATACTGTGTGTTTACTTGGAGTGGCTTATATAAAGAATGTCATGTATCATTGTTGGACGCTCGTTGCTGCGGGCGTCCCTGTCGTCTGTGTGGCTCGCTCGGCGATCACCAATTTCGCCGGCTCGCCAAGTAGGGGGTGCCGCCGTCTCGCGACGGTCGCCCCCTATCATTTTTTTTTTATAAGTTCGAGTCGTATTTGTGAGTGTGTATGCGCTGGGAGTATGCACCAGCGCATCCGGGCTATGGCATTTTTTTAGATTAATAAACATTTAGGCAAATTTACATGAAGTAGATTAAGATTAATTGGGCAGGGTCGGCTTTGCAGAGTGGGGAGCGCGGCTCCTTGGTCGCTCCGTTTCACTTCCTCGGGGAAGCTTTGCTTTTTATTTTTCTCGAGGGGGTGGATTTCTTTTCTCGGGCCCGACTCGCGAGGCCCGCGTACCACCCGCCCGTCCCGTTCGGTGGAGCGCCGGGGGTGACGCCCCCGTCTGCGCCGCTGACCCCCTTACGAGTTACGGGCATATGTAAATCAATATATTTGTAAATTTTTTTTGTGCTTTTTTACCGCTGGGTCTCGGCGCCGCGGGTTTTCTCGCCACGCAAGCTTTTGCACCCCCTTGTCCTTTGAGCCAGGGGAGGCTGTTTTGGATTGATAGGGGGACCGACGACCGCCGCGCGCCGGTACGGCCGCCGGCGATGCGGGAGTTCGCTCGCGACGCCTCGACTCGCGCAATTTTTTTTTATTATTCTTTTACGTTACTTTAATTACTCGTTTATTTACTTCGTTACTTTACTGATTACGTTACACGTTTCGTTTAAGAATCGTCGCGGTTTAACTTTCAATCGATTACAGAACATACACTACGAGCTATTTTGTTTAAATTGTGCTTCTTCCTTCGTCTTTTTTTCACCTTTCCATTTAAAGTTTAAAAAAGAGAGTTTTTATTTATCTTATTGTACACGTTCGCGGGGCACGGCTCGCGTTAACGGGCGAATTCGTTTTTTATTTGATTTCATTTTCCTTCATCAGTGTGTGTGTATTTGAAACTTTTTCCGATGTAAATTTTTCCAAAGTTTTTTTTTTGTTTCTTGGTTGTATTTTGTTATGTTTTTGGCAGCCGAATGTGGATAGTATAGGCCAGCGCTTTTCTCTCGGATGAAAGAAAAACGCGTGAGGATGCACCGAATGCACGTCGAATCCAATCCTTTCGCCGATGGATTTCTCCTTTCAATATGTCCTTGACGATGGATTCGTGGACTAAGTGAAAAGGATCGATTTCGACGTTCGTTTCTTTGTTTGCTTTTGGTACTAGGAGGTATTTAATTGTTCTTTGTTCTTTTGCTCTTTTGATATACGTATATGCTTTTGCTTAAAATTCCTTTTCTAATTTCAAGTTATTGACAAAAATAAAGTTACTCATAAAATTTGAAAAATGGCCGAATTCGATGTTCACTTGCAAAAATTACCACATTTTATTCTCAGATAAAATCAATTACAAAATGGTAAAGCCTCAATAGCGTCACGTTTAATAATTACTCTTTGTATCAAAAACTCGCGACCACCTTTACAATAAGATTTTGTTTTAACTTCACGAAAGTATAGTGCGAAAGCATATCATCTACCAAATATTCGGTTTCGTAGTCAGGAAAAGGGATCGCGGACACTGGGAACGGCCGAAAGGTGTATTCGTTCAAACGACAAGGAAGGAGCAACTTGGTGCGAAGGGAGAGGTGGGGGAGGATCAGGATTTGGTCCCTGCCAATATGAATAGGTATGGAGGCGGCCAATAGTCTCGTGGTGCTGGTGGGTGCGAAGTGTAAATGTATAGGGTGTCGTGTCTCGTCGCCGGTATCTCAATCGCAAATGCCGGTGTGCGAATGGCTGTGTGTCAGTGTGAACGATGTATGTCGTCAATACCGCGCGTCGCGCGTGTTTTTTCCTTTTCTTCTTTTTAGTTCAATCGTTTGTTCGTTTAAATACGATTTACGTTATTTCTTTTTCATTTCAGCCATTTACGATTTGCATCTCTTTTTGTTTGTCGCAGAAAGAAAAAAACAAGAATTTTCCCGATCGAAGCCGCTCTAGGCCCTTTGACGATTCCGAACGCGCTACCCGACCGCTCGCCCCGATACTTACGAGATAATCCGTCTTCATTTATTCTTTTTTCTTGCAATTTTCTCGAAACAAAAAAATTTAGCTATTTTATCATGTAAAACTTTTCACTCGAAACAATGATTTTTTATCAAGAGCGAAAGGGTAGGTGTGGTCGGGGCGAGCGTACTTAGATAAATCGGGGTGGCGCGTCCGCGTCTCACTTGGAACTCCGTTAAAATAGTTTGCCCGCGCGAATCGACGCACAAAACAGAAGCTCTGGTCGATAAAAGTATATTATCGTTTGGTTACGCGGGCGAGGGTACGCACTCGCCGCCGCGCTTTAGGTATTTACATAGAAAAACTAACCCTATTGCATTATGTACTCGTTTAAGTTATTGTAATTCTTTATGCTTGCGTGAATATCAAGAGGTGTATTTACATACTACTTAATCCGAGGAAAAAACTCTCTGTAACGAAAAAACTTTATCATCTGGGGGGAGAAAAATTCTTGCTTACTCATTATCCTGTTGAACGTAAGATTTAATAAACCGACGTAAAAACCGACCAATGATCGTCGCGCGTGCATCACACGGGACTCGCTCGGTTTCCTTCATTATCTCGAAAAGTTTAATAAATTTCTCGTTGAAAATTTAATCGAATTTTTCATCAATCCTTTATTTATAGAATTTTAAACTGCGCATCAGCGAAAGTCGGAATTAAGTTAAAGTTCCACCGATCAAAGTGAAGCATTAATTTTTAATGTCTCAGAGGTATTATAATTTTGATTTTCATATTTTAATCATTAATACATGGAACGTTTAAATAGAAGCGAATTAAAACTTAATTGAATAGACTTCGAAACTTCAAGCGAGTCCCGCGACGAGGCGGTGCCGATCGATAAAATGTAGCTTTGACGATGTATCCTTTAGCGATCGTTTGAAAATTTTCCCTTTTTTGTTTATCTCGTCCCGATAGTTATAGAAAGGCCCTGGGCGACGCGGCTATTGAATTACGCTCGTTCGTAAAAAAAAACGCGCGTCCATCCCGGAGTCGGGGGCCCAACTCTCGGCGCCCAACTCGCTCTCGCACTCGCGATTTTTTCCGAAACGCGCCTCCCATTCAATACTCTCTTATCGTAGTGTACAAAAATTCGAACTATACCTTACTTTTGATTGTTTCGATTGTTTCATTTCCGAAATTCATTTTTTTTTAACCTCCTCTCTTTTGTTCTCTCTACGTTTTTTTACACAGGTTTAATTGACTCGCGTACTCGAGACCGAACTGAACGTCGCGTTGGACTCGCCTCCGGTCGACGACATTTTTTGCTACGTTTTTTTTTGTGCTATCAAAGTTTGTTCCACTTTTTTTTTAGTATGATGTTGCGGTTTTCCGTCTATCGTCTGGACTCGTCGAAAGGTATCCCCATCGAAAGCGCGAACGACCATGACTGTAAAAGGGCGCGAAACGCCGGCGAATCGCGGTGCCCGCGGTTGGTGCTTGGGGCTGCGCTCGCCGGTGGTTCGCTGCTTTTTTCTGTCGCCCTTTTAGCATTTTATCTTCGTTAGAACCTATAACGGACTTGCCTTTTTTGCCATCGTTTTTAAACCCCGTAGTTTTTTTTCCGAAAACCCTTCAATTAGCCGTGTTTCACGATTTCTTTTTAACAATCCTAATGTCTCTTTTTTTACTCTTTTTTTTAGAACATTCGTCAATTGACCCTGCCGAATGGAACCCACCCATGTTTAGTTTACGTTTAGTTTTTCACTTTGCCTTCCCTAATAGTATTGCGAGAACGTAACGGTATATATTGCAAGTAAAAAGTTCGAAACGACGCAAAATTTCATTACGCGTTTACATATCGGAAATAAAAAAATATTTCGCTTAGTAACGATCACAGGACCTCAGATTACGCTCAATCACGCCCACGTCGCAGAAAAATTTCTTCTCTTCGCGATTTATCTTTTTTTTTATTATTCGCCATTTGCACCATTTTTTGTGTTTCCCTTTGTTTTTTTTTATCTCAAAACGCATTCACGCTCGCGTATCCCTCGCTTTTTTTATTATTCTCTCTAGATAAAATCACACGCGCTCACGAATTATTATTTAATTTTTTTTAAAACACACATACTCTTCCGCACGCATTCAAATAGTTTCTCACTCACTTTATCTTTTTCGCCTAACTACGCTAGTCTCATAGACCCTATATTCATTATTTATAATATTTATATATATAATATATATAATATTTAGCATTTAGATTTTTTATCTCTCTTCATTCTTTCATCGTCTCATCTGTCGCGATGATTTTTTACGCTTTTTTAGAGCTTCATAATTTTTTTTTTACCTCTTTACTCTCCGTCATATTCTGCAATGTATATATAATATATATAATATAACTTGTTTGTAATAATTATATTTTGTTTGTTCGCTTACGAGCTAATAGTTCTTGTGCTTTAACGAGCACAGTTGCGCGCATTTTTTCAATGTATTTTATTCTTTTTTTTCTCAAATCATTTCGTGTGTGATGTGATGTGTGCTGTGTACGCCCACGCGTCGCTCCATCGACGCGCGCGCGTTTCATACTCATCCCGTCAATCGTACATTATCTAACGATGTATTTATATATACGCTCAAAAATGTTCGTGTTCTCCACCTTCTCATGTTTATGTACAATTACATCATATACATGCGTGCGCAAGTACGTCAGAATCACGCATATATATATACACATGTGTGCGAGTGTGCGCATGTATCTGTGTGTCTGCGTGTGTGTGCGTGTATAAATCTTGCGTCAGTCAGTCAAAAGCGTCTCGTCCTTTGTTTTATTATTATTTGTTCAATTATTTTTCATTTAAAATCGTTGATTTAATCATCATCTTAAACCGTCGATTTTGGAAAAAAAGTGACGCTGTACGCGCGACGTTAATTCATCCCTCTCTCGTACCCCGGCATCAGCTACCTTACAAATCGATGCCGCGATACTCGCTTTATTATCAACTTCGAATTATACGATTAGCACGTCGCGGCGTTTCGTCGTCGTTAAACTTTGTACCGATGCGACGGCGTCGCGCGTCGCCGAAAAAACGCTCGTACCCACTTTTTTTTTCCATTACTCCTATTAGCATTTTTTCCTCTCGTTTAAGTTTTATCATACAGGCTTATAAACAACATCGTCAACTCGCGACACCTTAAAAATTACGCTTTTTCTCGTGTACGTGTGAATGTATTTATCGGTGTGTCTCTTGAGGTTCTCAAGGTGGGGGGAAGTATCTTGTCAAGGGGGAGGGTCATTTGGGGGAATCTTAAGTCTGGTAAAGTCCTATACAATTGTGTCTTGTAGCTTTAGCAGCTCGCCATATGTCGGTTCTAATTTTAATTAAGCTTAGCTTCGAGTTCGGTATTTTGAGCCTCACGCAGAGTGCTGAGGGTGGCCCGAGACCCTCGCGTCACTCCGCGATTCGCGTCTCACTGTGTCGCGCGCCTTGAGCCTCGCCACCCCCGAGAACACTGACCTCGGAGGACTCGGCGGGCTCTCGGCGCAGCGCCGCTCGCAATCCTCTTCATTATTTTTTTTTTTTTTACTTAATTATGGCACATCCGTGCTCGCGGCCGCCTCGTGGCGAGGCGCGCGATGCCGCGGATCAGACGAACGAATCTCCGATGATGGGCGACGAACCGTCGCAGCGACCGAGTCGGCGGGGGCGCGCGCGAGGCGTTTTTTTTTTTCTCAAAGTGTGGTCCGCCTCGCGCGCGCTCGACGCTTTTTTATTTTTATGCTGAAGCAGAGACGACTCGCGGGCGGCTCAAGTCTTTTTACGTATAGTCGTAATCTCGCGCGTCTTCAAACGGTCATTGTACAATAGAAGTAAGTCGTATGCGTATACAGGGGTTGTCGCGCCCGCGCGCCTCCGGCGCCCGTCGACTCGGTGACTCGCGCGGCACTGCACTTTGTTGAACAGAGCTCGCGCCGGTTCGTTCGCTCGCACGCTTTACGATACAATATATTGTCCTTCGTGTAAAATACTTGCGTTGTACTCGGGGATTTCGGATTAGATCCTGTTCAGAATTGCTCTCGGTCGGTTTGGCTGGTTTACATATTTTTACTTTGCTCCTGGTTATTTTGTTTGTGTACATACTTTGCGTATATACGTATAGTCTGCTTTTTTTCGTCGCTTACTAGCTGAGACAATGAGTGATTGAGAAATCGACCGCTCACTTGGACGCAGTGTCTTGGAAGGCGAGGGGGTGATCCTACGCGTTCTCGACTATGTTGCCGCTCATGTCGTCGGCCTTCCTCTTGATGCCACGCTGATCGTCGTGGATCTGAGGAATCGTCAGCTTCACGACTCCCTGCTGTTGCTGCTGCTGCGGCTGCTGCGGCTGCTGTTGCTGCTGCGGTTGCGGCTGCTGCTGCGGCTGCTGCGGCTGTTGGTCGTTACTCAAGGACATCTGCTGTTGCTGCTGTTGCTGCTGCTGTTGCTGCAGCTTGTTGAGCCTGCAGGGTGTCCATCGAGTTGAGGGAGGCGGACGCTGCGCTTTCCTGCGTCCAAGGGGTCCACTCGTCTCAGTAGTAACTGAATTTTCATGGTTGCTGGTTGTTTTGCTGGTTGATGGCGTGCTGGAGAGTGAAGCTCAGGGCACGTGGGTCCCCGTGAAGCCTCAAGGCGTGCTCCAGCCGCTGCTCTTGGAGTCGCAACGCTTCCCCTAAAAGAGAATCAGTCAATTATTTATTTGTTCCTTTCAGCTGACCTTAGATCTTACATACTTAACGTTTAATAACAATTTACACTATTGTAAAAAATCAAATAGACTACTGCTCTTTAAATTCCGTTCAGTGAAAATTTCAACTTATTTAAACAGTGATTGTCGTTTTCACTGATTAAATAGTCATATTTCACTTATACATTCAGGGAATATTCACCTGAATCTCATTAACGGAAATACTGAGTGTTCGCTGAAAAACGGTGGACTTTCGCTGAATGGAATTTAGAGAGTAGATGACTAGATTCAAACTTAATTATTGACGGTAGAGAATTATGTTTTTTTTTAAGTTAGTGCAGCTTACCCAAATCTGGCGAAAGCGTATCTTGCTGAGACAGTTGTTGGTTGGTATGGTGTCCCGGTATGCCAGTGCCACCTCCGCCGTTATGCTGTCCCAAGTGATGTCTCATGTCGTTCGCGGAACTTGCCGCTGCCGCAGCTGCTTGCGAAACCTTCAAACAGTACATTAAAATCAGACAAACTTTTCGACGCGAATAATAAAAATCAATACCCACGATGGTTAAACAAAAACTAGATTTTTTTTTCATTTGTACTCTCTAAATCTAAAAATGTGAATTTCACATAGAAAATGTGAATAGTGTGAAAAATCGTTCACATGTTTAGAGTATGAACGACTCTTCACTTATTAAATGTCACTATTCACATTTTCAGATTTATATAGAGAGTAAATACACGGAGAGAAATTTTATAGTAAAAACTTAATAAAAATTGCTATTGTCCTTAAGAAAGGAGTGACAGTCTTGACAAGCGAGAATTTTTGTATGACAAATCGTAATTTTTACAATTTCCGTACTAAAAATTACTATTTTAATAATAAAAATTGTTATTTTGTGTATTACAAATTACTATTTTTCATATTAAAATTTCTCGCTTTTCAAGACTGTCACTCCTTTCCTAATCACAATGGCAATTTTTATTAAGTTTTTTCTCTCGGTGTAGGAACAGTGGGATATACTTATGAAAATTTTTACTATAAAAAATACTAAAAATTCCTATGCATACACAGAAATTTTTAGTACGTTTTATAGTAAAAATCGTCATAGGTCAAGTATGCCCCATTGTTCCTATGGAATATAGTAATTTTTACTGTAACATTTTTCTCCGTGTAATAAAAAAAAAAATAAAGAAGCTTCACTGCAATCAGTAGAGAGCAACGCGAGGTCGGCAGTATTTCTTTTTCATCGTCGTCGCGGAAATCTAAACACACAATTAGCAGGGGGTGCGGGAGGGTAGCGGGGTCGAGTGTTTGAGAGTAAAAAGGAAGAGGCGCGAGATGAATTATGGCGCTGTGGGAGCGGACAAGGCCGGTTAAAAAGGCTAATAAAAAGAAGCGGCCGCGCGGCGACACTCGCCGTAATCTGTTCCCCCGTTTAAGCCTTAATTAGCGAGGTCCCTCTCGCGGGAGAAAAATGAGCCGGAGGGTATGTACGCGGCGGGCACGGGAGGGTTTTCATTACCGCGAGCCTGAGGGCGTGCTCGGCCTGCGAGCGCAGCAGCGCCTCGGCCTGCTGTAACCTGAGCGCCTGCTCGGTCCCCGAGGACTGGACGCCCTGCTGCTGGCCCGGTCCGCCCGTCGAGCCCTGGCCGCCGCCGCTCATGTCGTTGTTGTTGCCCATTCGCATGGCCGCCGCGAGCGACGCCACCTCCACGGGCGACAGGTTCGGCGACACCGAGTTCTGCAGACCTAAGGGACAATTTTTCTGGTTAGTACAGGAGATCCATTTTAAACAGCAGATTTTCTGCAAATATTTGTACCACTTTTTGCGCTTATCGTCAGTGCGTAAAGTACAGGATGTTTACAGTGCTTTTACTTTAAAATGTAATTGTTAGACTTTCTGTAAATATTTTTTTTTTTCACTTTTTGAGCTTATTGGCAGAATGTAAAGTAACAGGATTTTGGCAGTGCTTTTATTTTAAAATGTAATTATTAGCACTTTCTGTAAATATTTTTTTCAATTTTGGCACTTATCGACAGTGTGTAAAGTATCACAGAATATTTACTTTAAACTGTTATTCATTATTAAATCTTTCAATTATTTTGCGGATGTATTCCATTATACTATCAAAAGTTTAAGAATATTTCGTAAAAGTTTTGAAAAAATATTGTATACTCGTGTAAGAAGAGCCTGCACGGAGAGAAATAGTAAAATAGTAAAAAAAGAATTATAGTAAAATTACTATATTCCGTAGGAACAGTGAGACATACTCGACCTATGATGACGATTTTTAGTATATTTTATAGTAAAAATAAATTTAGTATATATTATCTCTCCGTGTGATTTCTTCACTAGTTGTGCAATATTATGGTATTTTACAGTGATTGAAGTCTTATAAAATCTTTAGCGGTGTCTTGTACGTGTAAAATAAAAGTTTACAAGACATTTTATGATAATTTTAATTATTACACAAACTTATGTGCAAACCTATAACGAAAAGACCGATCTTCCTTTTCAAAGCTTAAGCGTTTTAAAATTATTATCTACCGCTTCAAATTGAACATCAATTTTTTATTATTTCATCTTATTCTAAAAAAAAAATAAATAAACATTATTTTTTTGCTTATACACCACGGAAAAATAGTATTGATTTATCGCAATTGGCAACGACCGGTTGAGCAAATTCGCAATGCTTATTTACTTTCAATCAGTCGATATTAATTTATATATTTTTCGGCCTTTCGCTCGAGCAGCTCGATTGCGCTATCCGCTGAAAGAAAAAAAAGAGCATTTGGCGTTTCGAAATGAAAAACAAGCGGACGTCGAATTTATAAATAGTCTTCTAGTGAAAATATCGACGACGGCGTCGCGCGCTGAGACTTCTTGAAGAATCGGAGCGCGCTCGCGCTCGCAACCGTCGCAATTGAACGGACTGGTGATAAATATTCATAAATAAGAGGAGAAACACGATTATAAATGATCGATCTCGGTATCGTCGCGGTAATTGGAACGGCGCGATCTTTCCACCCCCGGGGCACTCTTTTACTTCGACTGCCGACGTTGCGATAATGTCCGAGCGGCGTTTATCGGTACTTTCTCGGTACTTTTGCTGCGCTTCTTCTCTGCGGGATTCGATAACGAGTGACATATTTTTCATTTAATCATCCAATTCTTATACTCGCCAATTTTTACCCTCTTCTCCGCGCTGGTGCAATCGGCGGCTATTAATATAAATCTATTAATCAGTCGTAATAAACAAAGGCGGAGGATATTTAAAGAGAAGAATTTTTTTTTGTTAATTTCTGTGAATGCAATCGCGGTATAATTACCTGCGGAAACAGCGGCCATCACGGCCATTCGCTGCTGCTGCGACTGCATCTCGTCGTGGTACTGCTGGGCCGTCGTCTGCTGGTTGCCGGTGGCCCTCAGCATTTCGCTGAGTTTATTGCCACTCGGTCCCGGCGACGCCATGTTGTTGTTGTTATTGTTGTTATTGTTGTTGTTTAGTAAACCGGCGCCTGCATAAAAATCTGCTCTCGTCATTACAAGCCATGTGAGTTACCCGGCTTATTACCAAGTGATGACTTACATACTAGTGAAAGGCGACAGAGTCGAGGAAAACGTTTCTTTTGTTTTTTTTTATTTACTTAAAAATCTCTTATTCTCTCACATCATCACCACACATATCAAAAATGCAATCGAAAAAGTATTTTTACTCCTCTTTTATTTAAAGATACTTTTATTTGTCGCAGTGGCACAACGGACGGTCTTGTAACTCGTTTGGCGAGTGCAAATTATAAAAGATGCAGGGCAAACAATAAGAAAAAAATCATAATAAAATAGGTGACAAATTTTCTTCGCGACGCGAATGAGAGACATAAGTAAGGGTGGGTAGGGATAAGGGACGAGATAGAAAATTCGTACCAGGTTCGCTACCAGCGGACGAGAGTCTCCCGTTGCCGCTGCTGCTGTCCGAGTGGGCCGAGGGCGAAGGGCACATTGGTGGTTGCTGGAGGTTCTGCGGTCCTCCCATCTGGCTGCCGAGGACGCCGAGGCCGGCTCCTGAACACGAGAGATAACGTTCTTCCCATCGACCAACACACACGATTACATATCAACTTCGTTGGCAGTGTTTGCGCGCGTTGCGCCGCTCGCGTCTCGCTTTTTTTTTTATAAGCTTTTTTCGCTTTTTCATTTGACACTTACCCAGACTCGAACCCGCGAGGAGCTCGCGTTCCCGCCTTTCCGCGGCGGCTCGACTCAGCATGTACTGCGCCGCGAACTGGTGCTTCGGGTCCATCCTCATGTGCTCCATGTGGGTCAGTAGGCCTTTAATATACACCGAAGATTTTTTCGTTTCAACACTTTTCTCATTAATCGGCGATTTACTTTTTCATCGATCTCATTCTTTAAACGATCCGCTTTCAACGATAATTAGTTTTGCATTAAGTCAAATCGGTGAGACAATAAGCTACTGTTTTATTAAGCATATAATTGATTTAACGAACCGAGATATACATATTAATTTACGATCTGGTAATTGTAGCTTTACCGTTTATTTACTTTTTTTTTACAATGTTTCGTTAACTCTTGAAATTTATCTTTCAATTTGCGTTAAGAAAAAGTTTAGTTTAGTTTAAAACTAGCAAAATCTAGCTCAATGTTCTCTTTATGCTGATTTTTTTTAACCAGTTCTTCTAAATAATACATTTTGATTTTTTAGTTAAAATAATATCGTAGCGATATTTAATTTTTCAACAAATTTAGTTAATAAAAACTGCAGTTAAAAAGGTTTAATACAATACTTATTTCATTAAATTGTTTAATGAAAAACTCAAATCTTTATGAATTGAACTTTGGTGTCAAAAGAAAATGCGTTCCTAAATTTTCGACTAAATAGAATTAGAAATACTTCGATTAAATAGAATTAGAATTAGTTCACGTTTTCGAGGCTTCACAACATCCGGTCATCACTTTTTTAAGAGAAAAGATCAAGCGCGGTTCTACTCTTTTGTTGTATCTCGTGCTCGAATGGATTTAAAAAATCGTAAAATGTAAAATGGAATGGAAAAGTTTCGAGAGAATTAAGTGCTGGATCGTATAAAGGAAAAGAGCGATGAAAGGCGACTTGACTATCTGTCTACTTCGACGCCGCGATGAGCGAGCGGTACGCACCACTTTCGTTCGTGAAGACGGACTGGCATACGGAGCACGGCCACATCCTCAGGCTGGTGCTCAGTTGGCTGGTCTCCGGATGGCAGGCGAGATGCTTCCTGAGGCTGCCCTCGTTGACGTAGTGCTTGCCGCACACCGGGCATGGATGGTTGGCGGTGCGCCGCTTCGCTAAGTAAACCCCGGCAACGGAGGTCGTGCAGTCAGCGGTGGGAACAGTGGGGCGACACAATTGTCAAGGTCAATGCCAAGCAGGAAAAAGCGGAACCCCCACAACCAACAGGCAGAAGGACGAGACCAACCACCGCGTGGATTGTTACAGAACAACCCCCCGAGAGACGCCGGCGGTGGAGAGCGTACCTTTAGCGACTCTCGACCGCGTGACATCGAACGCGAGCGCGTGGAATGTTAAAAAAAAATTCTCAGTCGCGTTTATACCAATTTTCCTTTTTTAATTGCACGCGCTTGCGTTTTCATTTTTGTTATACGAGAGAAGACCTCCACCAGAATGAACATTCGCACTTGCACTCGCACACGTACACACACTGGTATAAGTACATTCGATTTGGCTTTTTTGTTGCCTGCTGTTTTTAAAAGAGGAAATGAAGTCGATTGGCTAATTGTGGATTTTGCTTTTGGAATTAGTTGGCATTGGAGATTATATAATTTCGTAAAAAAAAGCTCCGTTGTAGCTTGAATCTGGCAGGGCAACAGCGCCTGAATGAATTTCTTTTTTAGCTTTGAGTCGCGGATTTATTTTTGGCAACAAAAATTTAACGGAAATTCCTGGCTTCTCTTATTTATATTCTCCATCAAAATTTTAAATGCTGTAATTGCGATGTTTCCCTTCGCGGATCGATAATTGAATTTGCACCGTGATATGGAAGGAGTCTAAATTTGGTCGCTCGCGGTATTAATAAACGCGAAGGAATCTCCTCTGCCGTTTAAAAAGTCATTGGCCAAACTAATGAACGTCATGATTGAAAGCACCAATTAAGAGTTATTTACTGTTTAAGCAGCTCCTTATTATCGTTTAAATGCCCCGACCCGAAAAAAAATCTCTTACAGCTTTTAGACGCTTTTGAACGTACTCTACTCAGCACCACTCACGCAAGGTTCACTCTCATTTAATGAATATATGTATGTGTTTTTCTTTTAATCGATTCGTCGGACTCTGATCAAATTTCAAGCACTTATGTAAGGTTAGTAAATCCCATAAATTAAGTGAAATTATTTTACGTTCGACATTTACAATAAATAAATATACGTGACGAATGTTTTGAGAAAAATGTAAAGAATATGTAAATGTAAGAACATGCAGACAGTCCATTATTGCCCGCGCCAAAAGCAAATTTTGGGACTTACAATTAAGATCTTAATAATATGACTAGTCATCACTTGGACTTGAAATTTTATCCTACTTCTAAAACGCACCACTTTCTTCGCAGCTTCTAATGAACATATATCGATTTGCCCCGCAAAAACCATCACCTTATGTGTATTAAAAGCTTTTGTTCGCCGGGATACCCTTTGTTACAAGTTACGGTGAAGTTTAAAGCCGTGTGCTTATATATGCACGTTTATTAGCGTCTACCGCCGAGTGAATGAAGCGATATCGAGAAAGTGGTGTACAACTTGACTCTCGCTCTTCAGGATCAATATAGATGCAAGGAAAAACTGAATCGACTACTTTTTCTGCTCGTTATGTGCTTACTTGAACATTACGAGTCTTGTAGGTCATGAGCGTCGATCTAACTTTTCAAAAATGATTTCCAGTTAATAAAACCCAAGTTTGTATGGAAAATATTAGTAATAGTGTAATTCATAATGATCATTGTTTTTAAATTCGTTAGCTTTTAGTGTAATATATTTATTCTTGGTACAGCCGATACATCTAATTTTAATTGCATCTCTGATTAATTATCAATGAATCTACTAATTAGACTTTTTCTATTATACTAATCGATCACTTATTTCACAGATCCAAGAAAATTGATATAAAACACCTTAAGCTAAATAATCCAATGAATTTGTTTCCATAGAAGCAGAAAATATTTTGAAAATTACATCCTGTCGCTATTTGAATATCCTGAAGTGCGAGATGACGATAATAATAAAAATAATATAATAGAAGACCTCAAAAGAGATGGTCATAATGAACGATCGTCCGAGTGGTCCGCTCGTCAGATTGGCATACTTACTGGCTACGCCCGAGGCGTTGGGATCCTTGTGCGTGATCTTCATGTGCTCCATGAGCGCCTCGCCGCCGAGGCATAGCTTGTGGCATACGGGACAGCTGGTGGCACTTGGGCCGCCGATGAGGGAGTTGTGTTGCTGGAACACAACACGCTGTTGCAGCTCCTTTTTTGGCGGCGCGTGCGTTACAGACGCAAGGCGACAGACAGGGAGGAGTTTTTCGTGCGAGCCCCCACCAACATCACCACCACACCACACCGTGTTACACGTTTTTTTTCGTTAATGTTTTTTTATTCATTGATTGTCGGTTCGGTTCGTGATTTTTTCGTTTGTTCCGTTCGTTCGGTGGAGAGCGCAGTCCGGGAATCGCAGCGTGGCCAGAAGATGAGCCGCAGCGAGGAGATTATAGAAGGAGGCAGATTTACACCCGTGGAGACGAGAGACCGTAGCAGATGTAGTGTGCGTGTGAGGAAGCGCATAATGTGCGTTGCCGCGGAGAGCACCCACAGGAGAAGCGCGCGGCAGAGCCAGGGCAGGCACACAGAAACAAGAACACGATACCAAAGTGAGAGTCACGGCTAAGATTTTCCAGCCGCCGCCACCATTATTGGCACTACGCCTTGCACACGGGACTCTTGGATATGGGGGGATGGCTCGTCGTAGTCCGCCAACGCGCGGGGAGCCTTCGGAGAGCGCCATCAATTTGGCCTTTTACGCATTACGGATAATTTCGACGTGGCCGTTATCTGTAATTTAAGCCTGAACGCCTCCGAAGTCCTTAAACTGCGCCTTGGCGAGCTTTCCAAGCTGGGATTTCGTTGTTTTTTTTTTTGTACATGTGTGGGATCGGTCGGAGGACAAGCCGCCGTGGGATTAACCCAGCAGCAGCGGGAACGACGGGAAGGACATCGGGATGTGACGTAAAGAAGCGAAAAGCCCAAGATTAAGGTGAATCAAAGCTGGGGGTCGTGACACCGCTCGAACCGTATCTCATCGTGGAGGCCGCGAGTTTCTCCGCTTGTGCCGCACGGGGCTTATTAAAAGCATTATGAAAAGACACACGCGGCATTGAGCCGATCGGCCGCGGAAAAATTCGCTTTAACGACTGGTGTCCACGAGAAGACGCGGTCCAACCTCGCACGACCCCTGCGGTTATATGTCACGTGTACAAAAATGGGACGTGGGATATTCGAGCGTATGCGCAAAGCATAGAATCAATGATTTTGGCTTTCAAAATTTATTTTTTTTTCTCATGTATTTATTTAAAAAAAAAAATTCTTCAATCAATATTGTGATTGAGATGAATGTACGCATTCCGAAATCTGACGTCCTTTTGCTATATGTACTTCCCACTTCGTTCTTTTTTTTCTCACGCAACATTTTGCCGTTTCGTGTAGTATATAATATATATATATAGTGTCGTGATCATTTGACGCGTCGTGTATATCAAAAAGTAAAACATAAAAAACATAACGAAATCAAAAGTTAAAAAAAAGAGTAAATTAAAAAATAAAAACAAAATACTAAAAAAGTGTATATAGTGAGGGAAAAAACATCCGGTCGAATTGGCGCTCGCTCGTTGGCATTGAGAAAAGATACGCGAAAGAATCTGCGGCGCTTGGCGCGCGTGTAACTTCTTTTGAAGCGCGCGCCCGATACACCCGCAGCCTCAGTTCGAGCTCTCTCTTCTCCCCCTACCGCCTCCTTTTTTTATCCCTCCCGAAGCATTGTCGATGCGCCCGAAGGACGCGCGCGCGGAAAAACGACCTTGCCCGGCCGAAAGTGCACTTTTTAAAAGGAGGATCGCCGCGTGAAGATCGGCGAGATATCGCGCGCTTAAATTACGAGGAATGAGTTCCGTCTGCATTTTATGAGAGCCGCTTACGCGCGTGGGATTGAAAAAAAGGGAAAGGCCCGCGGGCGGTTTCGCTTTTATTATTTTTTATTTCTGCGCCTTTGAAGTAAAAATAGTTGAGGGATCGGGCAGTCCGTCTTTACGGTTATATCCTTATACGAGAAATTAGTGGCAATTTGCAATTATCGCTCGTCAAGAGTAAATTATAAATAATCATACAGCGCGCGATAGCGTATCTATCTAATTAGCTAAGTTGTCGATGGAAGCTGTCCGTATAACTGACCTGATTTCAATCTCGCCGCAATCCCACGATTTACTTAAAATTTCAATCAATCTCTCCCCCGCCTACAAATCCTTACCGCCCGATAGATTTTTAATCGCGCGCATTCGCAGCCAAAGGAAAAAATCGTTCGCTCTAACGGTTGTAAGAAAAGTTGAACTCGAACTCGGCGCGTATCATCGGCCGTATCTCCAAGTGTGTGTACATGGATACACAAAACGGGGGCAGCCGCGGTAGATCGAGTCCGCGGCGACCGGCCAGTTTGGGCGGCCGGACACCCCGCGCGTCCTTTAACGCGCCGGAGCCCGGTGCCGTGAGATTTTCCCCGTCGGCCGGTTTCGCCTTCTCTCCTTTTTATCCCGGACCTAGGGGGCCGCGTCGGCGGCTCCTTAACTCGGCGCGACGCGCCTCGCGGAGAAAGAGAGCAGTCGCGATCGGGCGCGCATGCAAGTTATTCTCGGCTAAGTCCTCTCCCCTGGCACCGCGCGGCGAGAAAGAGCGAGAGAGAGGAAGGTTCGACGCCCCGACCTGGCCCAAGTGGAAAAAACCGGTTTCTTCCTGCGGCGCGCTCCCTCTTCCTTTTTTGCGGCGCGCAGCATCCTCGCGCTCTCCGGAGGGAGAGAGACAGAGAGGAGAGCTCTCTTTTTGCCGCGTCTCCCTCTCGCTCGCTCCTTAAAGGATGCGCGAGCGCGATATCCTCCTAGCGCTTTCCATCAGCGCGAGCGCGCGCCTTCGCTTCCTCCTCCTCCTTCCTTTTTTCCCGGCCGCGAGCGCCAACCGTGAAAAGAGAGAGAGAGAGGAGGGGCGCGTGGGCGATCCTGCGCGAGTCCGAGGAGGAGAAAGAGCGAATTCATCTCGCGTGCCCGAGCGCCGCGGCCTCTTCTTTCGCCCCGTAATGGGGAGAGGGAGCGGGCGATGCGCGAGGCAGGCCATTTCCAATTCCGCGCGTATGTGCGCCGAGTGTCCTTTATAACTGCGTCGCGACGGCCGCGAGTGCCATATATGCCGAAATCGATGGGGAATCGAACGTCTGTACGCGGGGCCTAGGCCGAGACGTTCTGCCAGGCCTTATTATCGCGCTATGCAGCCAGATGCGCGGGTCATTCTTTGGCCGAGTCCTTTTTAATGATCGTACATACCACCTCCTTCCAAATTAATGAATTTTAAATTTCACGGAACGACTTTTGTGTATCATTTTTTAAAAATTAGTTAGACTTTATTTCATTGCACGGTAAAGTTTAGCGAACGCGGAGCTGCTTTAAATTTCCTTCGTAGAAATAAACGGCAGGTCAGTTGCTTAATAAAACAAAATATGAAAATTTCTGCGAAATTATTGCGAGAGTATTCAATATTAAAACTAAAATTACATTTTCTTTGAACAAAAAGAAGAAGAAGAAGAAGAAGGGGAGTTAAATTTGTACACGTCGGAAAGTTAATTACATATTCTAATTAATTGATTAATGAATAATTTATTCAATTTTAAATACATTTTATACTCGTTGCAAATTTTGAAACTTAAACTTTCTACCTTGTGCACGCGTACCGTTAAAAAATATGGCATTTATTAAATTTACCGACGTGAAAAACACGCTCGGCTCATCATACTTTAATTCATAAATTATTCATCGTTTCGTATAGTACGTATATATACCCGTAAAACTATGTTTGAAAGCGGATTCTTTCGAATTCCAGCGACGATTACGTTCGGATAGGCAAAAGCATTCCCGGATGAATTTAGCAAAAACGCACCGCACACTCGGGGCTTTTTCATGCCATAGGCGCGTTATCAAAGCAAACGCGGCGAGCTCGGGCGGCTGCGCCTTATCAAAACAGCGGATCGTCATCCCCCCGACGCAACGCCGAGACTAAACATCCCCGCGCGCTTCTCGACGGAAAATTCACCTCGCCGCCGGGATAATTCGACCGCTGATCTCCGATTCTAAATTTACGACTCCTTACTTCCTGCTACGTACCCGCGACGACTGATTTAGCCGCGCGGCCCTGCTCCCTTCTCCCCACTCATCGTCGACGTTGCATATAATGTCACGATAGACAAAGATACGTGTATTCGCAGAACGAGAGAGAGAGAGCGAGCGAATCGACGGAAAAGCGCCACGTCGTGGGTCCTAAAAATTAATCGACGTGCGATCGCGTGACCATAGTATAAAGAGCCACGAGTAGGGGAACTTTGGAAAAAAAATCCCTCTCTTAGCGCACACGCACAAAAGCCGCGGTGCGCTCCTGCCAGAGAGCCCAGGGAGTGGCGTAAAAAGGAAGTGGGTGTGAGCCAGTCGCGTAGCGGTGCGTGACGCTCGCGCGTATGTTGTGTGTGGCCATTTTGCTGAGCACCGCCCGAACAGAGGAGAAGCATCTTTTGGTTGGTTCTGAAATTTAATTACCGGCGGAAAATTCGATTTAAGCTGCACGAAGAAAATCGCGAATTTTTCAATCGAGAGTAATTAGTTTAAAATTCAGTTATCAATCTTTTCGTTACATCCATCGTTTATGACTCGCTTAAAAAATTGATCGCCTCGGCCACATTAGGAAATGCAGGGGCTTTAATATATAAACGGAACGCTGAAAGTTTAATGAGCGATAAAAAATTCACCGTCGCGAGCGCTGTAAAATTTTCTGTCATGCAGCCGGGAATTAAGGTTACTAAAAAAAAGAATTATTCATTCGCTATGATAAAACTAAAACTTTGACATTTTCAAGAGAAAAATAAAGCAGGGATAAATATTCTTAAAAATACATCGAGACAAACATCGTCGGCAATGCAAGTTCGACCGACAAGAAAAAAGGGGGAAAAAGTAGATTGCATCTAAGTTCGAAAACCGGCACGATTCATTAAGTCCGCGTTGAAAATCTAAATAGCCGATCGAAGTAAAAAGAAAAACGAAACCGTCGGGAAAACAAAATCGTCCCACGATCGGCGGTATGGCGCCCGGCGAGTGGCATTCCGCGAAGCTAAGTCCCCGGTGAAATTAACAGCTACAGGACACTGGAAGAAAGCGGCGTATACGCGCTGTTTCAGCTCGTTTGCGGCACGCATTGACATCCCCGGCTCCGCTCGCCTCGATCCCGTTTCGAGGATTCGCGTGTGTCTATCCGCACACGCGCGCACACCTACGGCGAGGGGGGTATAACGGGTCCTCGCTACCAGTCGGCTGGCTCGCGGGAAACGAGCAGGCGGAGGAGAGAGAGAAAGAGAGAGAAGAAGTTAATGGTTCGATAAGCGATTTTTTCGAGATTATAATTAACTCGGCGTGTCTCGGCCTTTCTTTTATCCATCGGCTCGCGAGAGCGCTCAGGCTTTTTTGCGCGGCTTTTGTGCGCGTGCGTGAGCGCGCCTAGCGGTGGTTTTGCCGATCGCCCAAGCGGGAGCGAAAATAATTTGTTGCAATTAGCCCCGACCGAGAGGTTAGTCGTTCCTCTCGACTGAACTCCTTTCTTTTTCTCTTCTTTTTCCTCTCGCGTCTTTAAGTTTTCTTCAATTTGCGCGCAGCGCTGTTTCCACGCCCTTTTTTCGCGGCGCGCGCGTGCGCGCTTTCAGCGGGGATTTTCGACTTTTTTTTCCTTTTCGTTTTGTTTCGTCGGGGAATTGCCGGCCGAGGGTATATATATAGGCGGAGGGGATGGGGAGGAAAAGTGGTAATACTTTGAAAATTGTGAAGGGGATATTTGACGGTAATAAGGAAAAATAAACGCTCGCCGCTTTTTACCGGCGCCGATGTAAGTCGGAGGTAAGACCCTTTTCTTCCGAAGCCATAATGATTACAATAAAGGGACTCGGCGTAGTTTCTCTTGTGCGGCCGTCTTTAAAAGTCAATTTGCTTTAAGACTCTACGAGCACACACAGCGCAGGATAAAAATAACCGCTAAAGAGGCGCCGACGCTTCGACAGACTTTAAATAATCGCGGGAAAAATATATTGCACTAAAGTATTACTTTCTTTCCTTTTTTTATTGTGCAAAAAGTTTTTGCTTAATTTCCCCCGAACGATTTGCAAAACGTACCTTTTAAACGCTTTAGAACTAACAGATTCTGAGAAGAAAAGTTAAAAAATAAACGATCAACCATTTTTTTATCTAATAATAAACTTTTAAGAACTACAATTTAGCAGTCAGTCTCTCGTTAATCGACAGAAAAAAGAAACAAAGTTACAACCGTCGGCGAATTAAAAAAGTGACTTTACTGTAATCAAATCTTCAGCCTCCGAATTAAAATACCTGCACACGTCGGATGTGGAAGGATAGCACTGCGGGCGAGCGAGCGAGGAAGAGAAAGACAGAGGAGGGTAAGAGGGAAAGAAACGAGTAGTGCAAGCCGAAGGTATATACGCGCTCGCGCTGTTCTTTCTTTCGTGCCCGAAGGTCTCCTCCGCTCGGCACTTCTCTCTTTTTTTTCTCTCTCTCTCTTTCTCGATTCTTTTGCCCCGGCGCGCGCAACCTTCGGGCTTTTCATGCGCGAGCCAGCGAATCCTTCTGTCATTACTGACACTCGGCTTGCTTTACGAGCTTGCCTCCTCTCCCCCATCCTACTTTTTTTTACCCCCCCCCCCCGGAGCCCCCCCGCCGCAGTTGTTCCTGCGCACCGCGATGGATCTTAAAAGCGGCGGTTTTTGCGCGCGGCCTCGTGCCTTTTTTTCTCTCGCTCTCTCTCAATTTTTTTTTTAATTGAATCGCGGACTTTTGGTTTACGAGTTTGCGGAATCGAGAAAACGACCGGGCTGTTACCCGCGCCGCTTCTCGAAACTGCGCCTCATTGAATTTCGAACTCGGATGCGCGCCTCGTTAAATAACCGACAACGGTCGCTAGCTCTTCTCGCTTCTTCTCTTTCTTCTTTTTTTTTTTACGGGAGCTTATTATAATTTTACAGCAGAGTCGATCCATTCTTCGCGCCGGCGAATGATTCAATTTGTCGCCCCGAAGAGAGACTCGAATAAAAAAACTGGTAGGGCGACAAGTACATCGAGGGTTCGCCGGCGAACTATTTATTTCCTTGTTTTTTGCGCGCGTCCCACCATTTTTTTCGACCGCCAATAGCGGGCTCATTGTGCGTGGCATTATCAACGCGTCGGCGAGCTTCCGCAGTGACTTGGCTAATCCCTCGAGGTGCGCTCGGGCTAAACTCGGGCTTTAACGGAGCGACGCGGGGTGGACGTGGAAAAAAAGGGCGACGCGAATGAACTCATGCCCAGAGAGACACGCCAATGGCGAGTGAAAAAAAAATAAAGGTGGAGCGGGAGGCTAAAAAACGGGGGTAGGCGCGTGCACAGGGCGGAGCGAAAAAAATCGGGCGCGGCCGAGCGTGAGCCCCGCGACTTTTTAATTTTGAACGCGCGCGAGCGTGCGACTGAATAAAAGTATGCCCGAGCACGATTCGTCTGATTTAATGAAACAGATTCTTATCAAGCGAGGCTTCCGGGTATTAGCGACTTTGTTGTCCCTAATTTAGCCGTAAAGTGCGTTTTGGCGAGTGAAGTATGTATAGCGAAATTGAGGCCGTAACGCCGGAGCCTAATTGCGGCGTTCAACTTCCTCGCATGTCCAATTAAAGGTCCGGATCGGGAGGATTGTCAGGCATCGGAACCGGCCGGGATTTTTAGCGCAGATGCATTTTTTTAGTCGGAAAGGGCCGAGAGAGTATGGTGTGGAGTGAAGTCAGCCGTCGGTGTAGTCGTAAAGTGCGACTAATTGGCGCGCGCGGAGTCCGTTTTAAAGGTGTGCGTGGTGTGGTGTGGTCGGGACACGATAGTGATAAAAAGAACCGAGACAGACAGACAAGGCGGGTAAATATATATATATAATGTATATACACAAGGCTCGTACGAAGAACAAGTAGAGGTGAAAAAATACATGGATTCCAAAAAGTTCGTTCGATAAATAGATTTAAAAAAAAAATTACGAAAAAAAGTAGGTGAATGGTTTTTACTTGTATGATAAAGAGTGGTAACTCACCGAGAGGTCAACTTGATTTGGCAGTAATTGTGACGGTAGTAGCATTTGGCAATGATTCTGGACAAAATGAAACAGACTCTTCTGAAGTTTACAAAGTAATTTCATGATAATTTGGAGATTAGTTTTTTCTTTTGTTTGTTCCTTCTTAATAAACATGTTGTACATCATCCGAAAACGTCCAATTGATTTTTATTTAATAAAAAAGATATGAAGAAAAAAGGTATTTCACTATCGTGTCATCATTTGTTTTCGTAAGTAGTGTAAAGATTTTTTTTCAGAGAGCGCGCGAGGGGGAGGGGGTCGACGCAATCAAGACGTTCCGCGGGGTCGTTTCAATTTTTCGCTCCTCCCGCAAGCCCCGCCGAATAAATCCAGCGGGCTAACGAGTTTTTACGGGCCGCTCCGGGGGCAATTAACGCCGTCGCCTTTCTCGCCTCGAATGTAGGTGAGGCGACGCACACCAAAAAGACAAATGCTGAAAATTTTATTCTCGCTACCTTTCGCAGTAACACACGCTGTTCTCTCTACGTAGAATCGCACGGGGGCGGAGGAGGGTTGGCGATGGTATCGGGAAAATTTCAGGGGTATTTTTCTCGCGTGCTAAAAATTAGGTTATTCCCCTTTATCGCGCGGCATCGCGGCCGACACCGACGGAAGGACGTAATTCGGCGCATGTACCGCGCGCGATACACCGAGCGGAAAATAGGCGAAAAAGGGAGGAGGAGGAGGAAAAAAAGAATAGGGGCAGTAAGTGGCGTCCATTTACAAAGGAGCCACTTCGCCGCGATCTCTCTCTCTCGCTCACTCTCCTCCGAAGCGCCGTTCTATTATAATATTCGATTTCCCCGGGTACGCCGTGTCTTGTATTGCCTCTCCCACGTATAGCGGGATAATGTTTCGCCGACACGCTAGCCGCCGTATACACCGAGAGCGACTTAATTTTTATTCGAGAGCCAGCTACGGCGAGAGCGAGACGGAGCTACAAGTACGAGATGGGAGAAAAAATCGTACCTGCGGGAGTACTGTAGAACCAGTGTGGATTCGATATTGGGCCGGTCTTAAGTAAATGAAAACGGCTTGACCCGTTGCATGCGCTCTGAATTAATGTGGCCATTAGATAAATGCGTTTGGACTTCTTTTTCCTTCTGCCTTTGATAACAGCTACATATTATCGTCTGTCTTTATTTTTTTTCTTACTTTTCTGCGCTCTATAATCTAATCTTTTAGTGAAACTTGTGATGCATCGGCTTACTTGGACGCGAAAAATTCTTTGTATATTTATCGACGACGGGAAAGACTCATTCTAATCCCACGCTACAGTCTGCTATCCCGGAAAGATTTTAACGACTCATTGGATACAATTTTGACCTCTTTTTTTCAATTTCTACAAGCGCGACGAAAAGTTATCAAGTGAAAAATTAAAAAAGAAGGTTAAATAATTTTTTTAAAAAAAAAGTTCAATTAAAATTTACAGTAGCGCGTATTTTTACGGGCCGGCGCTTAAAAATCTCTTTGAATCTAATTTAGCGATTTTTTATATGCCGCTCTAATACTTCCTACGAACATTACAGAGAATCGTTTAGCCGGAACCCAGAAAATCCATAAAAGCTGATCCGCGGATTTTTAAGCTCCCGCTCTCTTTTTCGCGGCACAGGAAAGAGTAAGTGCCGGGGCGATCTATTAGGCGAAACGAGGAAAACAATTTCGAGAAATCTGCTCTCTCGCGCCGCGGCAATTCGATTAGTCCGGGCCAAGATGGGCTCCCGTTTGTAACTCCTCCGTTTTATTTTCCCTTTAAAACGTCGCCGAGAAGAGAGCAACCCTCTCTTTTTCCCACCCACCCCCTCCCACCCTCTATCTCCTTCTCTCTCGCTCGCGCGCCTTCGCCAGCGTTGTTTTAATTACGCCCGAGAAAGAGAGAGAGTCGCGCTCGCACGGCTGCAACGCGATACTTTATTTCTGCGGTAATCCGGGGCTCGCTTAAGGGAGAGAGAAGTCGTCGTGTCGCAGTAAAGAAACTAATTTTAAAAGCTGTCGGATCTCGCGAAAATGGACCGGCTAACGAGTCCTAGCAATCTCCCTCGACCACCCCCTCGCCCATCTATAGATACGCTTAGTCAGTCCACCCGGAATGAGTCAGTTTACCAAAGGATCTTCTCCTCCTTTTTTGCCAATTCTCTCCTATTAGTAAATACTTATTTTTTAATGAGAACCTAAACGAAGCCGTTCGAATGAAAACTTGACGGGCGGGGAAAGCCCCGGCGAATTTTCGCGGCTCGTCAAATATGCCAGACGAGATTGATCTACGCGCGCGGGCCGCAAGTGCCTCGTTACGAAGCGAGATTAGCGCGACCGAGATTTATATCGACACCCCGTCCCGCTCATTTTTCGCCGGCGGATTAGCTTTCAATTAGCGGAATATTTATCGACCCCCGCTCTAATCGCCGAAAAATTCGCGCCGGAAGTCGCGGGAATCTCCGGCGAAAGGCGTGCGAACGCTTGCCAACCCTTCCGGGGAAGAGGAAGAGAGAGGGAGCGCGCGTTAAAAAAAACAAAGGAGCGCGCGAGAGATTAGGATGATCGGGGGATTAAATGCGCGCGCCGGGCATCTGCTCCTCGGGCCCGGTGCTTTTTTTTCTCTCTTCTCTTCTCCCGCCATGTGCCGGGCGAGGAAAAGGGTTGAGGAGAGTGACGGGGAAAAAGTTGCCCCCGCGCGACATGCGAGACGTCGCCGCGGCATTGTTCCGGCCCGGGCTGAATTTGATTAGAGGCCTGCCTTTCACGCCGAGAAAGACCCAGCGTGCGCACTTCTTTCCTCCGCCGTTGCTACTTTTTTTTTTCTTTCCTCGACTCGACGGCATGACCCCCTCTTTTTCGAGTTTCTCGCAGCTCGTGTATATATGCGCACAATCGCTACCGGGCGCGCGCCTTATTGCTCTTACGCCGTTCGCACGCTTTCGCGCGCGCGCGCTTAGGATAATGCGAAGCGGCTCTTTCAGCTCGTTAAGGCCGCGACTAATGGGATTTGTATTTTTGCTTCGCTATATCTTCACCCTTGACTCTTGATCGATTTTTCGGAAGCACGCTTGACAATCGGGAGCTTTTATTTTTAGCATGATTATATCTTAGGTAGCTGTAGCTCATTACTGGATATATTTGGGCTGATACAATGGGGTATTAGTAAAATCAGCTGCGTGTTATTAATATTATTATTTTTTGTTTAAATCCATTACAGACATTAATTTTGCATCATTTTTTTTTTAACCCACGGTACGCAATGAGGTAAAAATGTACAAAAGAAATGAGGTAAATTGAACGTACAGAAGCGAACGAGACTGAAGGTGTAGCGAGAAAAATATTGACACTATGTATACAAGAGTTATATACGATTGCCCTGCTGAAGCATGAACCATCACCGCAGTTTTATTGAAACAGTGCGCGATGCTCGAGTATTGCGGATTAAAAGCATGTACATGGGAAAATCGATAAAAATTAAAAAAAAATGCAAGAAATTGATGTACAACCAAATGAGCGAGCATCGCGCATGTTTTGGCGTATGTCTACCCTCATCCTCCCCCAAACAAATTAGCTTTCCACCGTGACACGAGCGCGCGCATGGTTTTTGAGAGTGAGTTTTGTTATTTTGCTAGTTGAAAATAATAAAAAAATAAGATCGACGTGAAATGTGTATATTATGTGTTTGATCGTGAGTGTGAGTAATAGAGTTCGACTCGGCGATCGAGTACGATTATTAGAAAGAGACAGATAGCGATAGAGTTATATATATATGTGGTTATGTATGTGGCCGGCAAAATAGTCAACGTTTGTTATATGGAAGTTTTCGGGCTCAAGTGGAATGAGTTCGATTTTCAAAATATAAACCTCCGCCGCGGATTTCAATACTCATTTTGCTCTCTACTCCGTAAAAGCTTTCCTCGCTATTTTACGCTGATGATGATTCTATATTCGTGAACACTTTTTTGACGTTCATCATTTTATTTCATCTTGTACACATTCCTGTTTTTAAAAAATGTGGATATACTAATTGTTTGCCTTTAGCAAAGTAATTCTCTTTTTTTATTATTTTTTAAATATAATATAATCTATAAATAAACTTTAGACTAGACAAACTGCTGGCGAGAGATAAAATGAAAAAAAAATCGAACTCAAAGCCACTAAAGCCGAGCGACTCCTTCCATAAATGACGCATCGATAGATTGCATTTTGAGAAAAAAAATTAACAAAGTTTCTTAATTAAATGATAGCATTGTAAAAAAATCATGGACGTCGGATTTGGTACATACATGACTGACCTTCGACGTGTGGGTCCTCAGGCTGGACTCGGTCGCGAAGCCTTTACCGCAGATGCTGCAGTGGAACGGCCGGTTCTTCGCGCGCTCCACCTGCGCGTCGTGATTCCTCAAGTGCTGCTGCAGATTCGACAGCTGGATGAAGGCCCGCCCGCAGTCGGGTAGGTGGCATTTGTACGGCCGTTCACCTGTAATCATTTCCGAAAAAAAAAATTCCCCCCGATGTGTTATTAAATCCTTCCTGGCTGCTGCTTGGCGCCAAAAACCTCGGCGTGAAACTTTGGGTGCGTTATTAGCCGCGCACATGACGATGAAACTATTCTGCTTGTTCGAGCCCGATAAATAATATACGACGACGCTCTTAAGGAGCATCAATATTGATTGGCCGTGCTTCACGAATCGAAGAGATAAAATTTAGCTCGTTATAGGTTCGTTGAACCCGCCGGCTACAGGCGCACTTTTCGGGGTCAAAGTACCCTCCGACCGCCGCTTATAAATCGAGCTGTGTGTACATTATTATCGATGAAAAATTCAGGGCTAGCTCGTCGTCACCCAGCAATGCACTTGACCGCCGAGCGACGTAAACATCGACCATCCGGATGAACCTGTGAGTCTCCACGCGAGATTGGAATCCGCGAGGATCCGAGAATCGAAAACTAATAATTAGAATGTGCGTTTGCACTTTTGGCGGGGGAAGTTTCATAAATAATAGACGTAGAGAATCAATATAGAGCCTGTCGTGCGAAACTTAATTATTTAAATTTGTACAGCTCATCCCCGGCCATTAAATATTTTGGAATCTTTTGCCGGGTAATAACTGTCTTTCGATATAATCGACGCTGTAGATCGGGAATATAAAAAAAAAGTTTAGCTATTTCGCCGAGGACGATCAAACTTTCGATTCGTTCAATTTTAAAGTGAAATCCGAGCCGTCCATCGCCGGGAATATAAACTTCGTGTCAGCCGAGAGTCCCTCGCCTTTTTCTTCGTCTCCTTTTTTTATACTCGCGCGCGACCTTTTTCCTCGAGCCCCGCGCACAATTCCTACGGGCGATTGGCTCGATTTAACTTTTATTAATATCGACATTCCTTCCGATCGGCCTTTTTAGCCGGCGCCAGACGCAAGGAGATGGTGGATGCGGGCGCGATTTCATCTTTTATTCAGTCGGCCGCCCCAGTCGATTCATTGAAGAGGAGGAACGATATCCGCGATTTTAATAAAAATAACTTTCCGATCGGGACTTTGCGTGTCTAGATGCGATGGAGAGAAGTTCGAGCTTGCTCCCTTTTTTTTTCCTTAATAATTCCTGCCGGGGCTAAAACAAAGGGTACTGCGCGTGAGCTAATAATTCACGGTGGAATCGAATTCCGTGGCCGTTGACTTTTCTTTGAAAAGAATTCATTATACGTGGATGTAAACAAACGGGCAGGTGCAGTACCGTTCCGTTGTATTAATATTGATATTAATGTGTTAATGTTAAATAAAAGGTATGTTAATTGCAGGAATTATTAAATAAATATATGGATATTTATTTCCTTTATTTATGAATTAATATAGCATGCTGGTCAATTAATTAAATACTTTAGTTTAAATTACAGTTCATATTTTCAAGTCAATTAAAATGTACATTGTTTAAAACCAGATCTATTCAAAAATCTATATAATTTATTATAATTCAAAACAAATTATTATAAACAAAATTAACTGCGTAAATGTTGCATATAAATATTCGATATACAAGATGTATGAATGAGATAAAATATGTGATCGATAAAAAGTGTGTTGCTTAAAAAAGAAAAAAACGAACGAATTTCAATAAAACATTCAAAACAGATGGGACATCGAAGAGAACAATAAGTCGATATTAATCATGGAAAAGACGCGACGAACAATCAGCTGACCGCAGCACGAGAGGAACTCCCGATCGCTCACCGGACCTTGGCTCTCGATTTCGATAATAACCCTTTTACAAGGAAGTCCCGGCAGAGCGGCGATCGGCTCACGCATGCATATTCTTCGGGGCTGGCTCGCTGGCTACAAAGGCGCCGCTTAGAGATGGGGCAGATAAAGGTCCGCCGAAGGAAGAAATAAAAAGAAGGAAGACGAAAAAATAAAGAAGCAGTATAGAAGCAGCCGCGGCGAAGGAGGGAGCGCGGATAGCAGGCGGAGGAGCGAGGAAGCCACCCGCGCGCGAGCCGCTCGCATGAAGCGAAAGGTCAATACGTGTCGAAGACCCCGAATAACAATGAGCGCGAGGGAGGCAATTACTTATTTAGACCGATACCGGTACACCCCTCCTCTCTCTTTCTTCCCGGCCGTATGTTTTTCCGGATAAGGGGGTGGAGGTCGTCCCTACAGGTATACCTCCCCCTTTCCCCCTCCCCGATCGCGGCCAATTAAAATCGCATTATTAATACGCGCCGGAGAGCCGATATATACCCTCGCGGAAAAGTGGTGGGTGGCTTCTTTTCTTGTTACCGCGAGTATAATTGTCGGGAAAAAGTGCGCGAAGTGTGCGTATATATAAGTGGATTCCGAGTATAGAAGCGGCAGCGCCAGATGCGCGTCTCCTCGGGGGAACGCGAAAGTTCCGGCGATTAGCCGGTGGCAATCGGACGGTGCATAAATCGGCCCTTTTGCTCGATCGACTGCGCTCCCGGAGGCGCCGAATCGACGCCGCGGATGATTGCGGCCCGGGCATTAGCGGCACGCGACGAGCGCCGGGATTGCTTTTCGAGTGATTCTTTGAGCTTTCGGTGGCGATTGGTGCTTACCGAGCGGCGCCCTCATCCCCCCAAGGCAAATCACTTTATTTTCTATGTTTCGCTTGAAAGGCGGGAATTTCGAGACTTGGGTTATTTTCCGCGGCCTATCAGACGTTTAACGATGATACTTCAGCGAGCGCGGATTTTAGTGCCGGCCAATTAAGCGTAAACGGCCGATTTCGCTTGGAAAACTAAAATTTAGCGAGGATTAGATCTGGGATTGTGTGTAGAAACAATTAAGTAAATTCTGTTGGAAAAACTGATTGAGTCGATAAATACATAAAGCTTTTTTTAAGGACGATTACCTTCATATTTATTTTAGACATGTAAAAAGATGGATATTTTGGTCACGATTTAATCATAACAATGAACCGATTAAATTTTTTTAGGTCAATTTAAAAAAGAATATGGACTATGTAATTCAGCTAACAGTAAAAAAAGCTTTAACTCGGACGCCTTAAAGATTTAACTGCTCCCTTGACTGATCGTGCCAGTGAAAGAGGGTGAATTTATTCCTGGGAGCGATTCTTTATGAAAGTAGTCGCCGCATATTTTCAAAGCAAAGAGGAAAAAAGTTAAGACGGTTGGAGAAGAATATTTCCGTCGCTGACCCGGTTATAATTAAACAAAAAAATAAATGCCCGCGCAAATCGAACTTCGCATATGAGGTGTCAAATTATAGGAATGAAGCTTTTCACTTCAAAAAACAAAATTATTTCAAATGTTGAATTCACACTTAACGTCGACTTCACCTTCGCAGCTCTTATTAATTAATAATATCAACAACATTATAATTCGCGAACAGGAAAAAGTAATGAATTACTTAACGTCAAGTTGAACTTAGAAAAAGGAAAAGGAAAAAAAAAGTGAGCGATCCGTTATGAACACAACTTCTCACGGATTGCGATGTACTTTATTTTAAGTCCCGTAGAAATCAACATGCAACTAGCAACAGTGTATATTTAAACTATCTCTAAAATAGTAATAATAAAAAGTCAGCCCCGAAGCTTAGCGCAGTGAGTAACGCGTGTGAGCACACATTCGATCTACACGGCAAGCGTATCAGCGATCGGTTTAGCAACCCACTTATCTCGTCATTTCCATACTAACGACTTTCTAACTGTAAAAACGGCAAAAATTTCCTGCAAGACGACGAATGCGCAAAAAAAAGAGGATCACCGTGTCTCGTTTTAATCGACGCGCACAGGAAGGCGCGGGCGCATCGTCGCGAGAAATCAAATAAATTCTCGAGAGCTCGCTATGCGGCCTTACCTATATATATCTATATAATATACACATTTATAAGACGGCGATGGTAATAATTGCCGGCGGGCACGAGCTGACTGAAGAATTATTAAATTTAAAATCCCGGCTGGGTGTTCGAAGGAGCGTAACAAAAAAAGTGAAGGGGTGGATCTGCCCACCCCGCGCGCTTTTAGCCTTCGTTTTTTCCTCGGCTCCTTCCGGAGGCGCTGGGCGCACGCGAGGGCAGGGAATCGCGAGGAATTCTTTTTGATGAATCGGTGCAGTCGCGCGACCCCTTAATCCCGGCAACCCTTCGCCGGCGCGAAATTCGCTTGGCACAGTTCGATCGCCGCTGGCGTCGTTCGGTTATTATATCGTCCGGAATGGAGCGCAGAGCGAGGCTCCTTTCGGCCGAGTTGTCGGGCATGAATTTTATCGCGGGGGAAGCTGCGTATAATAAGTGTAACGAGCTACCCTGATGACGCATTAATCGCTTTTTTATTGTGAGCAAAGGAGAATCGGACTGATTCTTACGGGGGCGGAATTGATTATCTTGATCTTTATGCCTTACTCGTAGACGTTCACTTCGATCGTTTTATTATGATGTTAATAGTGTTTGCAAGGTGCGGTTATTATTTTTTTTTTAATAAAATTGTTGCAACATATTTATTAAATTTTGTTCAAGCAAAAAGTTCAGAATTATGGTAAAGACATTTAGAAGGTACTCAAGAATGATTAACGTTCGTAATATTGTATTTAAAAAAGTGGAATATTGGGATTATGTTTCGACCGGTCCTTATTCAGTTAATTTTGTATGCGGTGGTCGGGGCATGTCATTAGAGGTTACATATAATTTGGTTAAAATTTCGGGTTTAAAAAAGAGGTAAACAGTGTGTGTTTTGACCACAGACTGGTTATTGCCAGTACAATTTATGCCGGCAGTTCTGCACGTAGTACGCAAGGAAGGTGCGAGGAAAGGCTTCTAATAACAAGGATGGGTTACAAAGTTGCCAGGGGGAGTGAAGTTCCCACGTAACGGTAACACAAGAAGCAGAATAATTCTCCTCTAATGCGGAGAGATTTATGTAATTTATTTATATAGTAAATAATCGAGCGTATTATAATTTGCATATTATATTTTCATTTTATATTATAAAATCATTAGTATTATCTAGTTGATGATGTTACACTTTGATTATACGATTTACACTCAGTTTCTTGTATGAAATAAATTTGATATTAGACTCCGGTCAGGTACACTTTATCATACATATTTACGAAAAATGTGAAATCATTGTTCTATATTACCGTATATTTAATATTGTTTAGCAGAAATAACTTGGGCTATCAAACGAATTTTAAAAAAGACTAAAAGTGTCACTATAAAAATTCACGTTTTAAGACTTGTACATAAAGCTGTTCGGACACTTTAATTAAACTAAAGACTATTTATGCGCATTTCTGCAGCGCTTTACACACATTATCTCGTATACGTTTACAGCATGCACGTTTAATACCGGACTTAACCGTGGAATCATATAATACTTAGTCTCCTTCGCTTCTAAATTTCTCCAACTACAGCTTTGGCGATCGCGTATATAAATTTGGCCCAATCGGACGGCTTATTCTCTCCTCCAGTTGTTCGATATCTACCGAGCGATCGATAGGCGTATAGCCGACCACAGAGCTCGCCTTCTCCTCCGCATCCCGGAGATTATCCGCTCGCAAGCTCCTCGCGGAATCCCTCGGGAGGACTATCTCCCTCGCTATCTGTCCATCTCTTTCTCTCTCGTCCCACCGGCAAATCCCTGGCAGGGCGCGCTGATCGCGCTGCCACTCGTCAAAGTCACCGCGCGAGAAAAAATTCGCGGGGGCGGCTCAGGGGGATGCACGCACGCGCGCGGCCCTCGCAAGTTTTCCCTCCTTCCCGGCGCTTGCGGCAGTGGCGTACGTCCGAGGCTCCGCCAGCGCCGCCGCCGCCCTCCAGCTCCACGTCCGCGGCAGAAAATTAATGTCCCCTGCAATCCATGTATAATGCATTCGCGTTTCGTTCTCGCTCGGCCGGAGCCCGGCCAGAACGAACGCACAGCGCCTGTAAAATTTACGCGAGCCGCCACGCGCGCCCATTTAAATGTCGTGCGTCCGTGCGCGCGACGGCGGGAAGGAGAGAGAGGGAGAGCGTCATCGAGGGGGTGGCGCCTCCCGGCGGCGGCCTGCGCGCCCTCCCCTCAGGGCGTCATCGAAATTCCAGCCTGAAAATCATTAAACTGCGGCCCCCGCACACGCGCGCGCACTCGAGAGCCTCTTTCACCCTCGCGAGGCTCGAACTATCGACTCGAGCACCACTGCGCGCACACACGCCTCCCGCCACCCCTTCCCCGCTCATCGGTTTCATCTCGCCGTTGTATGCGAAAACAGCTCGAAAATATACGTTATGTGTGTTATATGCGCGCAGCCCACGCCCTTTTGGCTCCGCGGGTTCGATGACTTCGGTGCGCCGCTGCCCCCCGTTGAGCTTTTTTTTGATGATTAATCTCGTGTGCTGCGCTCGGCGTTATTTCCCCGAGTGTAAAAGCGAAGCCGCACTGTGCAATTTTTTTTTTTTTCATTTTTTTGGCAATGATGAAAGCGACCGAACGACGGTATATTTTTTACGTGGAATATTTGCGAGGGTGAACGCGAAAGCTCGATGATTTTTCAGCGGGCGGAGCGTAGGGGCGAACGACCCCTCGGAAATGCGTGCGCGCTCGCACGCGGGGAGGGGTTTTTCGTGACGCTCGGGTTCGATGACTTTCGGAGCCCTCTCTCCATTTCTCTCCTGATTTCTCTCCGCCTCTGTTCGTAGTCATCGAAAACGAACGGACGGAAAAAGCTGAGAAAAATGAGAAAAAAAAAGAGCAGAGAGAGATTTGCTCTGGTCGACAATCGCAGCCAATCCGGAGCGTCGATGCTCCCCGGGCGCGAGCGACGCGTTAATCAGACGGCCGAACGGCCGTTAATGTTTGAAGAGGCATAAAGTACCGGGCATGAATTCACAATGAATCTTGTTCAAATAGCATGCATGTTTTAGGGCGGGGGAAAGAGCGGGAGGGGCGAGGATCGGGGCGCGAGTTTATTACAGAGCCGCTGCCGCCGTTATGTACCGGGCGATCGTTATTGCCTCGCTGATAATTATGTCGATCGGAATTAGCGCGGTTAATTTCGCCGAATATTTTTCCGACGTCTTTTCCGAGGCGAATGCGCGAGAAAGAGACCGAAAGAGAGAAAGAGAGAGGAGTTAGCGCAACGCAGCGAATACATTATGGGCCGCGCTGTTCCGTCACATAAATTTCAAAAGTGCACTGCACGGCTATAGCTTTACTTGTATATTTACTTGCTGTGAATGCAAGCAATAATTTGTGGAATATACAAAGCGGAAAATGCATTATGCAAAATGCACGAAAATTGTATTATTATTATTAATTTAAACTGCGCTGTGTACACTTAATGTGTAATGCCTTATAGTTAGAGACGCTGCGCTTTTAAACGTGAATAAACTATTTGTTTACCGTAGAAAAATCAATATTGTTTAATAATAGCAATATATGTATTATGTATATGTGGTATACAAATAGATGTGCATGTATAATGTGATTTCAGGTAACAACGTATATGTACCTTGTTTAATATCAGTTTTATATACAAATTTGAGGTTTATTTTGTAAAATAAGCATTGAAGTTTAAGGTACATAATATTGTGTCTTTTTTTTTTAAGAAGTTTAAGAAAACGTTAAGATTTCCATAAAATTTTAGTAGATCTTCGTGAAAGGTCTTGTAAAATAAGTTATTGAATTTATGATTGAGCAATTAGGATTTAGATTCTTCTAGGCCGTAGTTAGAGTTTAAAATACCTATATATGAAAACGAGGGCTTATTCGTTTTAGGTGATCGCAATCGACTTTTAATTGCGTAACTTTGCAATCAATCTTTTTAATTTATTTGTATGTTCGTCATAAAAACAACTGATTTTCCGAAATTAAATCACCAAATATTATAATAACTCGTACGTTTTGATTCTAAAATGGAAAATCTGAATATTCCATGATATTGCTATAATAGTTTGAGAATCAGAACTTGGTATTTTCAGTTTGATGTAGAGTTTATTCTATAATTATAAATAATAATTTAATGATTAATTACATAATTGTTGACTGACTTTGTTATTAACTATTTATTAACTATTTGGAACGTTTATTAACTGTTCCATGTGAGTTGTAATCTATGTAATTACTTCAAACAGGTTAAAATCTATTAATTGCGTTTAATTAAATGTCTCTAAAATTATAATAACCCCTTTTAAACAAAAATTTAATAATAATGCAATAAGTTAAATAAACGCTAAAGTGAGAAGCTACAAATTAAAAAACGAAGAATACAATGAAGAATTCTGCAAATCACCTAATACACAGAATGACAGCATAAATCCTCAAATACTCATATAAGAAGAAAAAATAAAGCTTGTAAGAGCGGGCTGATGCGCGTATCCACGGAATTCGAACTCGAATAAATAAGCAAATCGGCTTTGTAAAATAATGGTCATCGCGGCACGATAATTGTGTGCCCGCAATAAAAGCCCCACTGCCATTCAATAACGCACTTCCCAGGCAATAACATCAGGCCGCGGCGCGTTAACGGTCCCTAAACGTTTCAATCCGCCTCACAATGAGCGAAGAGCCCGGCGTCTCCCAACGAGATCGCGCGCCAGCCAATTTTTCCTCATCCTCCCCCCGTTCCAGCCCACATACAAACTTGTACGACCCGCGAACTTGCTCTCTCCCGCGCTTGCGTATACATATACATATATATACACACAAGCCGGAGCGGCCGTCGGGTTTTTAAGGGCTCGCTCGCTCGCTCGCGCCACAGGCTCTCCGCGGAGTCGTCGTCCGGCCCGAGCGAGAAAAGGGGAGGCGGAATGGATAGTAAAGTTCTTTTTAGAAACCAGTTTGGGCTCTCCATCCTCTCTCGCGGGGCTCTCCCGCGCGCGCCGCGCGCTCAGATCGCTCCTGCGGATTGCGCGAAAAGTTCACGGTTACATAAGGCGCGCTTTACCAAGGGGGATATGCTGATTCAGCGCTACGCGGAAGAGAGTCCCGCGAGCCGCGCTCTAATTAGACAATATTCTTATCGGTCGAGCGCGGGGCCTCCTTTTTGCCCTCTCCCCCTCCTCCTTTCTACGCTCCTTGGACTAGACTCGGACGCGGCGAAGACGCGTGGGTAGGGAAAAACTTTTGATTAATGCAAAAATTACGAGGAGAACACGAGTCCATAACTCATGCGCGCGCGGGCCCCCGTGGGAAAAAAAGGTAATTACACTTTTATAACGGTATACACCTGGTCAGGCTCGCCGGGCCCCGATGATGCACGCTCCGGGCCTCTTATGTATATACATACTCTCCTAGACCAGGCGCGATTTTTTTTTTACTGGTTCTTACGAACCCGGCCAGCTTTATCATTTTTGTCGATGATGCACGTATATTTTGCGCGCAGGGGAAAAAAGGAGCCGCCGGCGAATTTACGAGAATTGCGCGGTGCTGCTCGGACGGAAACAGCGCGGCGCCAAAATCATGGGGGTGATATTGAAGCACCGCGCCCCTTCATGACTGCACTCCGAGTGGATGAAACAAGAGAGAGAAGAGGAAAAAAGGTAGGCAAACAAGCAATGACGGCAGACGCAATTTCCAGAGCGAGAGGGACGGGAGGCAAAGCGGAGCAGCCGGCGCGGACGCAGCGGAGCGTTTCACGCGTGCATGGAAATCATTAAAATAAAATGGCCGATAACAAATGACTGTTGCAAAGAGGAGGAAGAGCCCGGGCGGGGGCGGCGGCGCGGCCCGGGGGGGGACCGCGTCGGCCATGTTGCCCCGGCCACGTGACCGTCATCCTGGGCAACGGCGCGCCAACTGGCCCCCCACGCGCTCGCCACGCCCCTTTAATGATTTCTACCCCCTGGCGAACGCGCCGCGGCCGTCGAGTGTGCATGCGCGCGATACTTCGCGCACGGGAGTCATCGACGGTATATACTGCCCAGCCTCCCCCGACGCCTACCCCCTCCCGCCTCTCCCTAGCCTCCCGGCAAGCCTCCCCTGTTGCCTGTACGGACACCCCGGGAATTTTAGCGAGAAATTTATGGTCGAATTCGTATACGGAATTTTCGGTTGAATTAACGCGCGGCGCCCGGGTAATTTCGCCGGATATTTCCCTGAGAGCGCTGGTCGGGCCCACCACCCCCGCCGGCCGATTGATGATGATAACGAGCGAGTTTTTGCGCGACGGGGAGAGGATTTTTCGGAAGGTTTTGCGCGAGATTTACGCGCCGCTCGATTTTGTTTCGTGGCGGGGGTGGGGGGATTTCGCTGGATTTTTGGACGAAAATTAATCGGGAAGCCTCACGGTTGGCCGACGCGAAATTGATGATTTTTCCCTTTCGAATCATTTTACTGCTGCGTTCGCGCCGACGAATTCGCTGCGCCCCGGAATTTCATGATTCTGTAATTTCGGCCCGACATTTTCATTGGATATTTCTTGTTTAACGTTTATACCGTAGCAGTTACTTTTTAAAAAGGCTGTAAAACAGAATTATTTTTCCGGATATGAAATGCTCTCGAGTCAGCGTTTAATTTAATAATGATTTTTAATAAAACGACCATCGTGATATTTTATAAATAAATTAAATCACACATATTGTATGTTGTATAAATAAGCGTTATAATTACATTAGCTTTTTTACTGCTTTTTTTGTTAATTTATTTACGTTTTTGATAAATAAGATTGTTTACACTATACTTTTCTTTATAAAAATTATTAATTTCCAGTGAAGTACGCACGCTAGGTCGATTCAGTAAAATTCGTACAAATCCTGCGCAAAGAAAATTATCTCGTAGTGATCATTGTTTAAATGGTGGATCATTAAGTCGAGCCGACGATATTTAATAGATCTTAATTCCAGGTACGAATGACTTATGGATTTAAACGATGTGTGTACTGCTAAACGGTAGCACTAAAGCCGACGATTACGGCAAAGGCAAGGCACTCATAAAAAGTCAAGTGGCTGCAATGTAGTGCTCCGCCAGGGTTTTCCGAAGTTTTAATTGGCCGCCGATTTATACTTTTTCGAGCCACCTGTGAATTTATCGGCCGCGATTTTCGAATCGACGCTATAATTGAATTATCGCTCGTTAAATAGTACGCACTCGAACTAGTCGGCCCGAAATCATCGGCGCTACGCTCAATAATTCATGACCGAGTGGAGCTTGTGCTCGACGCCTGATCATTAAAAAAGGCAAGGCATGAAAAATACCCACCGTTAAAAGCGGCCCTTTTGGGCGTATCCGAATTGTCGAAATACACCAGCCAACGTATACAAAGACACGTCGAGTGCACTGCCGAATTTCCCTGAGAACTATATACCCGAAAGTGTTTTATATGTTATACAAATGAGAAATTTGAAAAATTTGCCCTTCCGAAATCACGCACTCAGGGTAAATTAGAAGACGAAGTGACGACGCGATCAGATATGCATACCGGTATAAGAAAGAAAAAAAGAAGAGGGGCCCCTCGACGAGTTAGCATACAAATTGCGAAGGGTTGGACGCGCGTTTATATGCACCTGAGCCGGTGGAGCTTGAAGCAAAAAAAATTGGAAGGCCAGTGAAGATTTTCGGCCGATACACACCCGGACTTCCGGAGATGTGACTCGGAGTCAGCCGTGCGCAGTTCGTGTGTAGCGGGTGGGTATCGCTTCTTTAAGCATATGGCTGTTTGACTCGTTCCACCTGCTCTCTCCCTTTTTTTTTTTTTTTTTTTGTTAACTCCATCCTTTCCTCTTGCCTCCCTTAATACCCGATGCCCTCCTCCTACTCACTTTATCTTTATTCCCCTTTTTCTCATGCCACTTGTTCTTTGTTACTCTTCGAACGTATAGATGTAACGTTGGATAGCGCTCGGTTTTAATCATCTGGGTGCGAGCCTTTATGTAACGATTTCACGTTTCTCGTGTCTTATTTGCTTTATTCGCGAGAATCAAACGAGTCGCCGGGGATAATTTTGAAAATTAATGATCAAAGAACGCAGAGTACAGACGAGCCACTAGGCATACATTCGATAAGCTTTAACAGCTCAATTAATTTCATATTACAGTTTTATTTAGTTTTACTCGAAAGCTATACTGATAATTATTTAATCATTAATTAGTATAGCCAGATAATTTTATAAAAAGCAAAAATAACTATTAAGTAAAATAATACTAATAATTTTGACTTGAAAGGTAGTTTTTACAGAAGCTTCTATTTTATTTATTTATGTAGTTCAAGTTATTTATATACTACTCTTAGACCGTATCCCGTTTGTCAGGACTACAGTACGCATTACTACAGCACACACAACGTTTATTTTGCAAACGAAACTTGATCGCGATGCACTCAACTGATTTTGCTCGGATAAGCGCGAATTTTTATTTCAGCTGAAAATACCAAGGCGGACTGTATAAAATCTCCCGTGAAAAGCTCCTCCATGAATCTTCGGCCTAAACCCGCCAGCGCCTCTTTTCCACGGGGCTCCCGCACACGTCGTTCAGATAAGGAGCGAGCGAGTAAAAGAAAAGCGTCCGTAGCGTGCGCAGGACGTATGCACGCGTGGAGCGTAGGGAGCGCCGGCGAAGGCCTCGGCGCGCGGCCGCTGACCCCGGGGGCTATGGTAACCCTTCCCTCTCTGCGCTGCGGCTTCCTTCCTGCGCGCGTAGGTGGGCACCGCGCGGTCCGCGCGCACACATGCACGCGCTGCCTCTCTCTCCCTCGCTCTGCAGGCCAGGGCCGATGAACCTTTTAATTCGCTAAATTTCGATCGGGCCGAGAGCAGCGCCGGAGAGAGATAGATAGAGATAGAGAGAGAGAGAGAGAGAGACGGGGACTTGGAAGACGCGCGGGGTGAGCTTGGGGTGAGCGCGCTTGCGAGCTTCCTTTGCCCGGGGGGTGTGCGACGCGGTAACACGCGGGATGAATTCGATCGGCGGCGCTGCGCGCACGATGACGCGTGCAACGACCGCCAGCCGGGAAAATTAGTTCTTGCATACTGCAGCTCGGGATAATTAGCAATTTGCCCGCATCCCCCTCTCGGCGGTCTGATTGCGCGAGTTACGCTGTTTCCAACGCTCGGCTTTATTTTTTTTACTTTTTTTTTTTCATTATGTTTCGGCGATGTATCGACGCGGAAGGACAGGGCGGGACGGACAGTCGTAAATTGTTAATTAATTAGAATTTGAATGGTTGCTTGATTTTTTTTGAAGACGTAAAAATCCAGTCATTTTTGTGCGTAAAAATGTTGACCGTTATAACGGTTGACCTAGCCCATCTCGATTTTTCTATACGAAAACTTTTAATTTACTTACATTTCTAACTTTTTTTTAATACATACTTATATGCTTCAGGATTGAATTGATTAAAAAGAAAATATGTATTAGAATATTATGCAGACTTGCTTAAGGAAATGTAATAAAGTTAATAAAGTATGCATGTTAAGTTTAAAAAGGATAAAAGTAATTTCTCCAAATTCACTTTCGCCACGAATGTCAACACCAGATCACCGAGCTGATCTGCCAAGACCTCGACTCGCTTTATGAAAAAGTCTTCGGACTTTTTTTCCCTGCTCCGGCCTACACGCGCAGTTGGCACGGGAAGGAACATCCGCATAGGGCCGCGATCATTTTTCTCTCTCGCTCGGAGTAATTTATTCCCGATCCCTGATGAGTCCCATTGTGGCGGTCGCTTTGTCCTTAGGTACGCGGCGGGCGCGCGCGACCACGAGAAAGGGGGACGGCCTCCGGAATGAGGGTCACGCGGGGATAAAAAAAGCCGCGGAGGAGCGCGAAGGATGACATCGGGATAAAGGAGACGAGACGACGGATCCGAGTCGCACCTCCCTTCGCCTCTCGGAAAGGATTACTTTTTTCTTCTCCCCTGAATTTCAGATAAATTTTTTGCTTCTTAAACGAGTTTCTGCTCCGCTAATCGCACGACGCCTTTACATTTTATTCTTTGTTTTTTCACGCAAGCGAAGAAGATTGAGTGTAAGATTCTATATTTACTTATTCTACTTCTTTTTTTATCGCGTGAGAATCAAGCTACACGTTTTAAATAGTTTACCAGAGATCCTATATATAGTAATAACATTTTTTAAAACTAGTCAAATTACACTTTCAGCTTTAAGATTTCTTGGAGCTACACGGAGAGAAATGTTATAGTAAAAATTACCATGTTCCGTAGGAACTGTGGGACATACTCAACTAATGAAAATTTTTATTATAAAAAATTCTAAAAATTTCTATGTACATAGCAATTTCTACCATATAAATAGCAATTTTTGCTATGTACATAAGAATTTTTAGTATGTTTTATAGTAAAAATCGTCATAAGTCGAGTATGTCCCAATGTTCCAACGGAATATACTAATTTTTACTATAACATTTATCTCCGTGTAATAAAGAAAGTGGCATTTTTCTGAAGGTCTGACGAATTAGCATAAAAATTAGAAAGAGAGTACGAACTGCGAAAAATTCATAGGGGAATTATCTGAATCGGGAAACAAATTGTGGGGCGTAAAGAAAAAGAAGCGCGAGCCTCGGTCGTACGATCGTTCCTTCGGTTTCCCCCTCGGGCACGACTTACGTAATAACGATCGTCGCCTCGGTCGACGGTGGGCCACGCGATGCCTCATCTCTTTCACTCGCACTCGCGTCTACATTCACGTCTCCCAACCCTTTCGCTCGTTTCGTTAAGTCGTTACAGCCGCCCCACTTAACGCGCGGGACGTCTTCGTCGGGGAGGGAGGAAAAAGCCGACTCTCCACTTTTTTTTTAGCAACTCTGATCGGGCAAGCATCCTATTTCAGTGTTACGCTGATTTTATGAATATATTATATATTTTTAAATATTAATTATTATCGAGAATCAAAAATATTTTACTTGTTTATTCCTTTTTTTTTACTAGAGAAATAAATAAAATACAATGTTTTACAATATTTAATAAAGGAAAATTGTATAAATCAGTAATAATACACTAATAATACTTGGAAATAAGGAAATACTTTAATAAGGAATTTGTCGATTAAAAAAAAACAGTAGGCAAGAATGTAAATTACCTTGTTCTTTTTTAATTTCTAGTAAAAATCGATTCGATAAATAAAATGTTTGGGTAAAAAATTAGTTAATGCTAATTTCCTGTTTAAAAAAAAGTTTAATACCCATTAGAGTGCTAAATGTAATAACCGTCGAGCAATTCCACTTACTTTCCTAAGAATTTATCTCGCGTCTTAAATTTACACCGCAGTCAAAGCCGACCACTCAAAAACCAAGCTTCTTTTTATTCGCTCTCGCCATATATCTCGAGAAAAAAATGAATTAGGTCGAAATAACACGAGTAAGTCACGCGAGCGCGTGGTATTCGGAGCCGCGCGACTGGCGTCCGGCAGTAGCGGCTCTTAAAGGATCGCCACCGTTCCCCCGAAAAAAGAAACGAGACATCCCCGGGGAGATGAGAAAGTGCCCAGGAGAAGTCGACCTCGGGTCATTAGGCAGTCACGGAGACCTCGATGAGTAAGAGCGAACGGGTGAAAAAGGCCCCGGGGGTGGGGGAGTAAAAATTAATGTCTCAGAATGAATGTTGCGCCGGGGTTCGGTGACTGGGGGGGAGGGGGAGTCGGTATATTTTATACCGGGATCTCTTTACGATTTTTCCTCGCGAGCCATTTGTCTGCGGCGGCGGCGCTTATCGGAGATTAATATCGCGCGCGAGCGAAACTGCGATAGCGCCGCCAGCAGAAGTGACGATTGCGCGCCCCTCACTTTTCGTCGGCCGCCTGATTTACGCGCATTTTTTTTTTCTTGACCGAACTTTCTTATGTATATTTTTCAGTTTTTTAAGTTCTTTATTAACAGTTAATTGCATGTTTATCGTAATTTATAAAAAAAAATGTTAAATTAATTTGTATACCGTTCTAAATGCGAGTACCAAATGTACGTTACGTATTAATTAATATTAAATACGCGGATAAATAAATTCGAAGAATAGTTTCTGTTAGCGGCATAAAAATACTGTTGGCAGATTAATTTAAATTGATGGGAATAAGGAATAATCGATATTTCACGACGCGACCTTATTTGCGCGATATTTTTCTGATGCGCCTCCGCAATACTCCATTGCAATCGGAGTGCGTACTTATCAAGACTTAAGTAATTTTTTTCCAGATCTCCCTTATCAGCGGGCTTATCAATTCGTATACTAAAGCTCGCCAGCGAATCGCTTAATTATTCGCGGATGACTCGCTGTTAGGAAAAAAAAACTGAAAACGCTCTTTCATTTGTGAACACGTTTTTTAGCAAAATTCCTTCACCAATGCTACACACGCGCCTTCCGAACTTTCGAGTAAAATCAAGCGAAAGTCGCTCAATCTCGAAATTTTCGCGTGTGCCGCGGACCTAATAAATCCCAGAAAAAGGCTAATGCACAAAGCGTAAATCGCGTCGCTATATTTATAAGAGGCCGGCGCGCAATAAATGACTTCATGCGGAGCGAGATAGAAGGAGGAAGGTTAATTAAGGAAGGACAGTGAAACGTTTACGATTGAATTATTTCCGGCGCATGCGAGCCACGTTTTTCCGGAGGGGAGGGGGGCCCGCACGAAACGGCGGCGCAATAATGCGGGGATCCATCACCGAGCGTCTTCGCTCCCAGGCCCGAGATTGATCGCGACTCTCCTTCCTTTTTTCTCTGCCTCTCGGTCTCCATCGGGCTGCACGGCGTCTGGGCCGTTTGAAATTTTGCGCCGTGCGTAAGAGGAGGGGGTGGCGGCGAGGCCTTGCCCGGGCCGCTCCCGGGCGAAGGAGGTAACCTTCGCGTCCTCCGTCACGGGCATTCGTTACGCCCGAGGACGGATGCTATCCTCGTGACCGAGTGTACACCACTATGTGGGCAGCTCGCCTCTTTCGGCCCCGGCCGAGTTCTGATCGATACCGGACGGTGCCGCTGATTTATTCGCCTTCTTTGTCTGCGACGCCGTCGGAACGCAATTTTAAGGTCGAAATATATATGTGCACCGCGATACGTTTAATCGATCACAATCCGATCTGCATTTATTTATAATTTTTTTTTTAAAGCATCAAACAAAAGAGAAATATACAATTGACGTTTGTTAAATGCCCATACGTATTTAGGTAAATATATAGCTTTTACGTTTTTATTTTCGGCGATCCTGTTAAGTGTCTATTTAACGATTTTTACGAGATCGTAAAAAAGATTAAGTTATAATTAGCTTCTTTTTCTTTACTTATCGAGTGCAAGACGCTTGCGATATGCAACTTTTATAAATTAGTTAATATTTACTCGATTCATAAATCTGCCTGAATTATTGATACGATTTCACCTCGTTTGTAAAAGTGCCTCAAGCCCCCGCTGAATGGTGAGAAAAAGATTATTTATGGAAATAAAAAATTCTTTCTACAAATTGAAATATTTTCCAATTAACATAATCGCGCGCATTCTGAGCGCGAGCCCCGAGAAATTCTATAAAATATACATCGGGAAAACTTTCTAAGTATAAACAAGTCAAAGAGCCCCGACTCTATCAGCGGTGGCAGAGATACATTTTATACATTTCTCAGCTAATTTCTCGCGCCGAAGATTAGATAATCTCCAGGTAATCTTTACGACATCGCGACTAATTCAGCGAAGGCTAAAAGTCACGGCGATAAAGTGGCGCGGCAGTCTCTCACGCGGACCCTCGAAAGAAAAAAAAATCGCCATTAGCATAACCGGGGACCTTGTCGAGGTGCGCAATTTTTCCGGTGGGAGCCGCGCCTTTTTTCTCCCTCCCCCTCCTCGCCTCTGAAAAGCGCGTGTGTACAACTCGCCGTTTGAACTGGCGTATCTCGCGGAGATAACGCAATTGGAGCTTGTAAATATGAGCGCCGAGTGAAAACGGGTTGGCGGTCGCGAGATTTCGTGCGTCGACGGGGGAGAGACGGGATCCGCGCGAGTCTTTAAAAATACTTTGTTGATCCGACGAAACGAAAGTGGGGCGTCAAAAAAGCGACTGGAGAAAATAAACGTTAATTAATTTTGCGAGTCCGGACGCGTTTCCCGGCAGGTCCTATGCGCGACTTGCGCAGGTAGAGCGTAACAATCCGCGGGCGCCCGAATATCTCGGCGATCGGCCGTTTTCTCTATCGCGCAAGGAGAAATCACGCCTCGGCTGGGGCGTTATGCTTAAATTAGTTCTAAAAGCTACTTTCTTTCGTGATAAGGTTATTTGCGGAAAATTTTCTGCGCGATATTTCGTTGTTTATTTGCACGTGTTGAACAAGCAGATAGAGGCTCGAAAAAATCTCGATAAATTATTGAATTCCAGTGAGAATGCTCTTTATTTTATTTACTTATTGATTATTTAATTTTTATGCAGCAAGCCACTATTAAAGAAAAAATAACCATTCGTTTTTACAATAGCTGCCTGCAATTAATTCTGCATAGAAGTTGAAATAAAATTAAAGAATATCGCAATTCATTTTGAATACTTGTGTTTATTAAAATATTTATTAAGCCACTGTATTTACCGATGTTATTATTAACGCGAGCAAATAATCCTCGCAAAATAGTAAAAAGAAGGCAGAGGAAATTTAATAACTGGATGCGAAAATAATTGAATAAAAATACGCATTTACAGCCCTCACAAAACAATACCGTCTATCCTCCGCGGAAAGCTCGCTTTCAGCTGCGCGTAAATTTTTCGCATTACTACGGGCGGAGAGCAATAAACCGTTAGCCGATCTATATATACATATATATCAGCTTAATTTTGATGCTCCATTGTTAGAAGCGCGCGCGGAATTAAAGCGTCCGCTTTTTCCGGCTTCGAAGAGGCCACCTTTCAGCCAATAAATCAGTGGCTCGCGGTGAAAAAATGCCCGTCTCCGCGGCTGGGCATGAAAAAGTGCAAAAAGCGATCGTTAATCTTCCGTATCGAGGTGCGCGCTGCCGACCAGCTCGCTCGCTCGCCTAGGCCTCCTCGCTCCTAGTAAAACATCCGGCGACGATAAAAATGCCCGGGCGGCGAAGACCGGATCTCCTCGGCCGGCGGAGCTCTCGCGGCCGTCGGGAGAGGTGGGTGCAACGGTAATACGCGAGCGGGACTCCCACACGCGCGAGCGGCTAGAAAGTCCACCTGGAGATGGAAATCTATATCTTATTTTACTGCCGAGGCGCTCGCTCGCTCAATATCCCCCGGGCCCCTCGGCGAGCCTCTATATACACGTACCCGCGGTGCGGGTGATAAAAGCGCCGCGCGTATAAATCTCGACGCTCCCGCCGCCGTGATAAGTTTACTCCTTTTTTTTCCTCCCCCTCCGCTCGCCTTCTCCTACACACGAAGCGCGTACCCTAGAGCCGTCCGGTGCTCGGGAGGAAATTGGAGAGGCTCGGCGATTTGGATTCCCCGCGAGGGAGGAACGTCCGCGCGCGAGTCGCGAAATTGCCGAGCGCGCTTAACCTACTGACCGGCTCGAGCGAGCGTCTGTGATAAAAGACGGTCACACACTTACGGGGCCCGATTAGAAAGTCGCCCGGATGGTACTCCACATTTAAATCTAATGAAAAGCGCGAGTCGCTGCGTGCGAATAACGAGTGCCATAAATATCGCGAAGAAACGGCCGCTTATCAATGCGCCATCGCTTCTTGCCTCCTCCAGAACCGGGCGGAGAGGAAATCAGCCGCCTCTTTCTCTCTATCCGACGCTGATCGACGATCGACACCTACCCAATAACAATTATTCATACAAACAGTTTTCCGCGCGCATTGCCGCAAGGTTTATTTGGAATTTTTCCTTTTTATTTTCTTTTCTTTTTTTTTTCTCCACGGAGAGAAAGAGAAAATTTCTTTTTAACGCGTATGCACATACGCGCGCACGCTCGTTAAATCCTTGAAATTTATCGTACGCAGACGTAGGCGAGCGTAAATCCTCGGCCGGCTGAGGATACATCGGCGCGAAGGAAAATATTTTATCCTAAGTGAGCGCGCGGACGGGGACAGCGGAGCTTCCGCGACCCCCGAAGTAGCCCGGAGCTTTTCCGGCAGCCGCGGCTTATGCACTTAATTGCGTTAGTCGCACGGGCCGCGTGTGGGAATGGAGCGCCTCCTATGTGCGCGGGCGTGTCGGCGAGCTCTTTGCTTTATAGGCAGGCGGCGCGCCTATCCCGCCGCAGGAGGAGATAAGGATCGACGCGGAAATCGGCCTCCCCCCTCCCCCCTTCTGCGACTTACCTCCGGCTCCTGCGGAGAAATTAAAGGAGAGGATGTGTGCCGGAAAGTGGATCGGCTGAGAAAATCCGAGGGTGGAGCGCGCGTATTTCCTTCGCTGCTTTTTTCCGTTTTACCGATTCCGAGGCGGTCTTCTTTGTCTTCGCGCGAGGGCTGGCTAAGTAAGTCAGTAATGCGAGAATAACTGGAGGAGGCGCTCGGGCACATCCAGTGATACTTTACGTAGATTAAAGGGGGAAGTTTGTACTTAATGCTAATTTTTCTTCTTGGCGACTCGATTTTATTTCATTTTCCTTATCTTTCAAATTTTTCTTCTAAACAAATCAAATGGAAATGACTTAAACGCTACCATAGAAATCATTAAAAATCACCAGCAAGCTTCTTCTATTTTTGAGCGGAAAGAAGTACCATCGTTTCTACATACCGTGCCTTTTATGCCCAAGAAATAAAGGATTATTTAACAGAATTATTTACAAGCACGTCTTATAGAGTAATTTTCGCGGAACCAGCAACGATAATTAGAAAAACATCGGCACTTTAAACGGCGATGCGCCTGAACTTGGCCGTAAAAGTTATACAATCTCCTTGAAGCCGGCACTCGCTCCGTGCAACCGCAAGACGGAGGTAAAAAAATTAAACACAGTCGATCTTCCGTTAACACCCTCAATTAGCTCTCTCTCTCTCTCTTTCTCGAAAAAGTCGATGCAGCGCGGCTCTCGCGTGCACATGCAGTCCCGCGCCGTAATTGCCGCGAAACCTTGAAAACTCCGATTCGGCTCTCTCCTTCGCGCTCCTCGAGAAATGACGAAATAAAAAATAAAGCGAGAGAGAGAGGGGCCTTCGACGACGGAAGATAATGAAGACGCGTTTCCATACACTCGGCGTATTTGCTCTGCGCCAAGGCGACACGGTCGGAAGGTCCGATTTCGCCAAGGCGTGCGACTTTTATCATTACTTCTTTTTTTTCTGCAAGTTCGCCCGCGCGAAATTCAACGCCGCGGATTTCTAAAAATAAAACGCACGATTTTTTGACTTTTTTTTCCTTTCGATCTGTTTTGCGGCGAGTGCAGTGCACACTGCCAGGCTGCATCGGTGCCAGCAGATAAGATAAAGCGTCGGAGGAGGAAAAAAGAGGAGCGGCGATATCGCGCGTGTCCCTGGCGATCGATGCGAATTTTCAATTTATTAGTGACGATATATATACACGCGCGGCAATCGCATTGCCGAGTTTAGGCCGATTAGGCAATTGTTATCGGAAAGAACATTCCGGCTGAATTATTCATCCCCGTTTGCGATTAATTGTCGATTGGCGCTTAAATAATTATAACCGGCAGCATCCCTTCTAAATAATCAAACTGGGGGGTTACTAACAGCCGACACAACTTTTTTCCATGTGTCATCTCTCGCGTAAAAAAATTAGGTCAGTGATTATTAAGAGTCATCACCCTTGTCTTTTTTTTTGTCTGTACTCTAATGCTAATTGAAAAAATCCCGGCTACCGCACACCTACGCTCCCTTACCTCACAAAGAAGTGTATTCCCGTACCCTTCGTTTAAAAAAAAAAAAAAACAAAAAAACTCAGAGAAGAAACGGAGGACGAAGCAGGGCCATTGTCGGACGGCCTCACCCCCTTACACATCGGAGCAAGAAACAGAGGAAAAAAATTGATAGAAAGGGTGATCGTAGGCGGACGGGCCAGTCCGATCGCCTCTATTCAAATTAGCCCCCGAAAAAAAGGGGGAAGCGCGCCCATACGGCATGACTAGGTTAAATAGGTGCCGCCATACGGACGTCCGACTAATTTCCATCCAACTCGCCGCTTCACTCTCTCTCTCTCTCTCCCTCTTGGAGTCTCGTTCTTTCGGTCTCGCGATGCGTTGCGTAATGCGCATGGAGTGGAAGCGAACCCTTTATTAGCCGAGCGCGTATTACGACCTTCTCGGTATAATGAAGTGCGTGTCATGTACACGGCCGCTGATGTAGTGCGTGTACTTCGAATATTAGAATTGCCATACTTGGACGGTGGAAAATGCTCGTCCCGAGCTCGCGCGAGGAGTCGTGCGCCGGCTGTATATATACCCATCGACGCTACACGCTAACTTATCGACATTTACACCGGGGAATTTTTGCGAGCGGATTATCGGACTCTTGTTTACTGCCTTGTTTAAGTAAATTTATAAATATTGCCAGGCTGACTCTTTTTTTGCTTTCGTCGAGTATTTCTAGTCGCTCATTTGCCTGCTGGAATTATTCACTAATTATATGCGCGGAAGGGTTCGGTTGGGAGATCCGCACGTAAGCAACTTTTTCTGAGACTTAACCGGACAGTGATTTAAGTGTACATCTCAGTCATGCGCTATACATTTAAAATTAATATTAAATTCGTATCAATAAAATATTTTATTTCAATTTTACTCGTACTATTAAGTAACTTTGTTTTTCTTGTACTTTATTTATTTTTTGGGTAGCTTAAAGATTTATTTTAAATTATTTAGATTAATTAAAAGTAATTTCTTTGATAAAACAAAAAAAGAATCTTTCGAGCTATATATACGCACAGTAACGTGCTACGGTTTGATTTTTAATTGAGTACAGGAGTATGAGAATCTTAAAGTTTGAAAAATAATATAGCACCACGAGATTAAAATTTCACGAGGGGAATACAGAAGTGCAAGGCTTTTAAAACACGTAGAATCTGTTAAAATATAATTCCGTCCACTGCGAAGGATGATTAATAGAAAGAAATTAATTAAAGCGAGATAAGCGTGTCCTTTCTTGGCCGAGGAGCGCGCGGAGCGCCTGAAAACCAAGCGACAAGTCCCCAGCAATATTCTTTCTTATTCATTCGTCGCCGTAGCAAGGGCCTTTTTCCGCCGAGTGTCGCGAGCGCGCGGCCATCGTTTCTCTCTCTCTCGTCCTCCTCGCGCCTTCCACTTTGTTTAATCTTTAATTCCGCGCCATTTGCGCGATAAAAAGAGCCAGCTTTCGCCTGCCGACGTCCCTTTTTAACGGGCGCGACGATGACGACTCCGCTTCGCTTTGATTTTTCTCTCCCGCGGACTTTCGCTCGACATGAATTCTTAAGAGCGGGAAATTGCGCGAATTAACGGCCGGCGGAGGTAGCCAATTTGCGCGGACTTCGTTTTTCCGCGCGAGCCCGAAAAAGAAACGCCTCGCGCCCTTTGAAGTTCCTCCGTAAGATTCCTCGGTTTCTGCATTATTTAACGGGCGACGGGGTGGAGGGGAGTGAGAGAGAAAAAAGTGTAATTCCTTACTTCCACCCCCGGCCGGTGGCGAACCCTTTCCGCCCGCGAAAAATAAGTATGCTCGGGCTGGCGCGCGTCGTTAACTTTTCCACGGCTCCCGCTGATTTTTATTCATGCGACAGCGAGGCGGCAATTTTTCTCAGCATTAAGTGGGCTTTAAAATTGTCCGGTCAATTTCGCCGCGGGTACGTGACGCTTTTTTCAAAGCGCACCACCGAGAGGGTGCACGGTCCGGGTCAAGGATGGGCCGCTGCCTCCCTTTTTCCGTGCGCGAGCGCAATCGCTTTTCCGCCCCCTTTCCGTAATCAAAGTTTAACCAGCCACTGGCGTATAATTGGCGCTGCCGTAAAAACCCCCGGCGAAATTTTATTTTACGGGCCGATCGCGACTCGTCCCCTTCTAGAGTCGACCGCGAGACACACTCCCGGGGGGTATAATCGAACGACTGTTGTTTAGTGAGTTTTTTTATTGGGAGTGCTTCCATTGTAATTGCTCGAGTATGATTTAGCGCGGGGAAAGCAGGAAAACGCGTAGGGAGTTGCCGGCGAATTTCGAATCAATATGCTTCTTGATGGGCTTTTCCCTCGTGCGAGGCGGCCAGTCAAGCACGTTAAATGTCATTCGAGGCCCCGGTTATTGCCCGCGAGTTCGTCCATCGTCATCAGCGTCATCGGCCATGCATTACGTCCATTTAGCCTTTTACTCTCATTTACATTTCTCTGCCTGCGCTCCTATTCAAAATCATACGCTGTTAAAAATGTATTTACTTATCTTTTATATATTCTGTTACTTTACGCCAAATTGCAAAACGTTAAAATCCTTTTCATTGTTTCTTGGTCGTTATTATAGCTTATTAAAATATTAAGAATTAAGAGACAAATGAGAATTTCTCGCGTAACTTTATAGAATACGAAGCATATAATATGAAACTGTTCAAGTATGAAATCTACAAAACAAAGAAATAAATAAACAAAACTGCCGGACGAAATATTTCCGAAAAATTTGGTGAAACGCGCTAACAATCATGGGCAACAAGTTTCTGAAATTATGAACGGCGCGCGTGATATCGAAAAGCCAGCGGAATCTGCCGCGGACAATCCGCGCTTCGATCGCGTCTAATCCGTCAAACGCGCAAATCACGCCAGCGATCATCGCCTTTTGCATTTTGCATTTAGAAGCGACCGTGCTGCGACAGAGGGTGAGGGGGGTAGGTGCGAGGGGCGAAAACCGATTAAGTCGCCGAGCGCGCGGCGCGGTCCGTCATTAGATTTAGCCGCGGCAATTGAATTTCGCGTCCGAAGGGATAATCTTGGCCGGTCCGAACGACACATATGCCGCAGCATCAACGAGTCCGCCGCTGCGCGCGCAGCCAGCGCGCCATTATCGAGCGATCGCGCGGCTCGTTTAAAAAAATTCCCGCGCTTTTCCGACCGCCCCCTCTGCACCCTCCGCCACTCCGGGCTGCTGCACGCAGCCTCCCGTGGTGGTGGCGAGTCCGGCGCGCCGATTGGCCGAAACGAAAGGGGAGAGCCGCCGGCGCATTTGTCCATACTGCCCTGCGCGAGCGCATCGAACGACTATCGATAGCGCACACTCGCGCCCCGCGCGCTATCGCATTTATACATTTAAACCCTCCGCTCTGCATACATGCATATATAATAGGTGCGAGGGTGTGTGTGCGCGGGGATAGGTGTGAGTGCGTGTGTGTAGATTGGAGAGGCTCGCGCGTAAGTTCACGCGATATCGGCATTGCCCGGGCAACGAATTTCGGTTAATGAATTATATATGTGTCCGGGTAGAAACATTATAATGGACGCTCAGGGGGTGACCGGGGGTTTGGGCAGAGGGAGGATGCCTAGAGCGGGGGAATGCGCAACGCCGGTGCAGCTTTTCTATCTGGGCGTGTGGATGCGCTCCTGCGGGGGTGGTCTCCTGAGTGCACTCTGTCTTTATCGGACCGGATTATCCACTGTACATTGGCGGCCTACCCCGGGTTTTGTAATTTCCGGGCCTCGCATGTGCAGCGATGAGCTACGGCATTTGCATTTTTCGATTGTATTGTTGCATGTCCGCTGCTCTATTGATTCGCTCCGAAATTACGCGGATCATTTATTTTTTTCTTTATTTCAGTACCAGTTTTTTTGTTGCTTTTAAGCGAGTTCATGTTTTTGTTAAAAAAAAAATAAATTTAGTAGGGAGTACCAGTGATATATTGTAGAAGAAATATAAGAATTAAAGTATAAATTACGTTCTGAATATAGATACTGCATGGAGATGTAAGTCAAGAAATAAATTTATGCTGTGTAAGAATTTAAAACAAGAATCTCAACAGGATATCGAACAAAAGTGTAATTCTAAAATCGTGCGATCTTTTCATATCCAATTTATCCATGCTATACTAAGTGATAGCTGCGGCTTCATCAAATTATTCATAATAAAAATATTCAACCCCCAAAATAGTACCGCGGTATTGGAATCGTCGGCCAACGGGATTATATATCTACTGCATAGCAAATAAAAATTTAAATTTGCATAATTAAAAAAGAGTATACTTATCGCTACGACGAGGACTGATACGAGGAAAAGTCGATTTTCCAGTTAGTTAGCATCGATAGTGGCAGCTAGTGGGAGGGGGGGGGGCGGACCGGGTAACTCCGTTAAGCGCCCAACAAACGCACCGCTTGCTTTACGCACTCGTTACACCGGCGATAAATTTTCTCAATTCCACGACAAATCACGAGGATCGACCATTCGCTTGGTTTCATTCGTTCAGCAACCCCCTTGAATGCGTTCAATTGACACTCGCTTTAATTCTGCCGGGGGTTAATCAACATCTTGTGGAAAATTCAGGAACTCCGTGCGGCAACGCGTTTGATAATTTCATACAAATAAATTATTCATATTCACGCGGGTTGCGGTGGAAAAGTTTATAATCGAAGCGATCAAACCTTTGATTAAAGCGGTCCTTTCCACCCTGGTCTTCCATACGCTCCGCATTGTTTAAATATATACCCTGGTCAGGGAAAGAGCGCAAATACGAAAGCACGGCCTGGGCTAATTATTAATGCTTGTCGCATTTGGCTATCATTAAAATGCAGGTGTTTCGCCGCTCGCTACCGGATACTCTTTATTTTACTGACTTTACGGAAGAATCGAAGGAAAAAATAAAGAAATATTGGCGCGATCGTATAATGTATAATTAAAGTTGGACGGGAAGCGCGGGCTTTTGAGATTGCAACTTTGAAGCATCGTTTTGATGCTGGATTCTTAATCGCATTATTTATTCAATAACGAGAGCGGATTGGATTAATCGGACATAAAAATTGAATTAATAAACGCAATCAATTTGTATAATATGTGTATTTTAATTACAGGGAATAATTTAAATACTATTATCCCATATAGAAAGGTGGTACAGCCAAGGGTAAGGCGCTTTCTTCACTTGGATAAAATCATTATTCAAATTAATTTCGGCTGATCAAACACAGTTGTTTATTTGGCGAAAATTACAAAAAAAAAGCACAAACATCTCTCGACGATCGATTGGCAGTCGCAGGATTGCGCTCGAAATTCGATATATTAATTAAAATTCGCAATGTAATTCGGAGCTTGTATAATTTAAGCTTGAAGATAATTACTGTTATTTTTGGAATAAAATATCGAATGATAAACGAGAAAATAATTTAAAAATGAAAATTTTTACTTGTCGTATAAGCAATTGAATTAATTAATTATATTCTTTATTGTTTACAACCTGTGGTATATCAAAAAAGCTATACATTTGTTAAGCATACTAAATTAAAATAATTTGCTTTCCAATTTTAAAGTATTTTAGAAGAAAATTCTTTAATAAATTTGATGGATTAAAAAAGAGACGAAAAATCAAACGCTTTTATAATTTCCGTACAACCGGTCACATATAACTTTAGTGTAGTCCACTGAAACTGTGAAGACCAGGGGAGAAGGAAAAATTTTGAGGGGTGGGTAGGTACAAGGCTAACGAGGCACCGTCTATCGGCGTTAAATATACATAGGTGGTCGAGGCGACGATGAGCTCGGCCGGTTGAGGTATAACCCAGAAGCTATTCTCGCATGGTTTATACACGCGAGTCCCGCGACGCGTTTCTATATTCCGCCATGGCGATGGTGCGGCCGTATACTTCGCCGAAGGAAGGAGCGAGAGGGTCGGCGCGTAATTGTCGGCCCTAATCGCCCGGAATCGCCTGCCTATGCCGAAATTGATTTCGCGGTTCCCCATCTATGTATATACAGTTCTATATATATATGTATACACAGCCTTCCTTCGCTTTCGCGTGCCACGCGCGGTACCGGAGATGACGATCGGTCGATTCCCGCACCCTCCCTCCTCGCCTAATCTTTTTTTTTTTCGCTTTTTTATCGCACCGAGGCGGCCCGTCAGGTGATTTCGGAAATTTCGCGAAGCCATCGATTTTCACGCCGCCGGCACGCGCCAATCAACGGAAGCGCCGCGAGCCGCGACTATACCCGTTAGACTTTACGAGCAATCGCGCCTAGTTACGGCCATTGAGCAGCTCGTTTGAATAATGACCGCGAATGAAAATTTCATCGCCACGAGTTTGCCGCTGCGTGAAAAATTCACTCGGTGCGACCTTCATTATACATACGCCACAACAGACTCTTTATTTTTCATTCGGCGCGGTGAATAATCGCGCGCCATCAGAATTCAATTAAGCCGCCAAAGTGGCGACATTTGTTTACCGAGGGAATGCGTGTATAGTTATAGACGAGGAGAAACAAAAAATAAATAGAGGGAAAAATTTCGTGCAGGAATTAATTTTTTTTTTCTTCATTCATCCTCCGAGTGTGTGTGTCAACCGGACAGCCTATAATAATCCCGTCCTAATTGTCGAGTTGGCGAAGAACAAAAAAAAAAAATTTGGGGAATTCGTGTTCGGCCGTCACTCGAGCAAGACTCGGGGTGGGTTATTAATGCAAAGGGTACTGCCAGTAGTCATTCGGCTCCCTGCGAAATCAATGCGCGCCAACCCTTTTTCTTTTCATTCCCCGGCGAGCCGCGCGCTGGCGGTGCGGGGACACGGGGGTAGGGGTTATTAAAAAAGCATTAAAATCCGTCCGATGCGTTTGACGACGCTTCGGCGGATTCGCCGGGAGTGGGATGAAAGCGACGGACACGTGTATATAACGTTCGACCGAAAAAAAAAACAGGGGAGTGATTATACTACATTGTCGCCGGTGCCAATTTCTATTTGAATGGATAATTGAAACGCGACTTTGAAAATGTTAATGCAAGGAGTTTTTTTGCGGCTATATTTGCGAAGGAGGGAAAATTTAAAGAGCGAACACCTCGAGCCGATGGAAATAATTAAAGGTACCAGAGCAAACTATTAAAAAGGGGTCGCTAAATAAAGTTGTTTTTAAGCGGCTCGCAGAAGGATCCGTTAAAAAGAAAATATACGGGAGAGAGAAACTTCTGGCCGATTTGAAAAGATCTTGGTAGCTCGCCGGATTAAATACTCGAAATTCTCGCGCTCCCTTTTTATTTATACTGGCGGCGCCGGCTAAAGCGAATCTCAGCCTCCAGCCTTGCCTCGGAAAAATTTCTTCTTCCCTCGGACTCTACTATATCCCTCTGTGAGTTAAAAAAAAAAGAAGCATCTATCAAAGAATCATCCACCGAAAAAAAAAATTACTCGTTGCTCTTAGCGGCTTGGACTGGAGGGTCGGATTAGGAATGCCGGGGGTACGCAATGCTTTATCAGTCCCTTATCATCACCTGCGATCTTCCCGCGCGTGTATATATCCTCTCGGCAAAGGGTCGCGGGTCAGCGCTAAAAGAAAGAAAGAATAAGAGAGCCAGCGAGAGAAAGGGTGGGATGGCTCGCGAGCGAGTCCTTAATGCCTTCCGAGTGACTACTCCTCGCTCTCTCATCCCTTAATGAAATTCTTTCTCGTTTTAATCCGCGCTGGCGGGCCGGGAAGAAAGCCCGGAAGGAGGTAAAAAAAACGAGGCAAAGAAGGAAGGGCTTTATCGCGCCGCCCCCGGGGGCTAAGCTAAATAACGAGATATATCAGTACACGGGGCCGGCGCTATACGGCGACGCGCGTTATCGGTTATCAGTATTTCCCTGACATTCGCGCACGCAAGCGCCGGGAGGGGGAGGGCCTTTATCGCTCGGCCGCCAAGCCTCGGCATGACTTTCCGCGGCGTTCACGTGTGCACCCGGGGTGTATGTATGCACCGGCCCGAGGCGCTTTATGGGGCTGCTTCGACGATTTTTTTTCTCCGCTTTCTCGAGTGCCTGCTGCTTGTGCTTCTGGAGAGGACGCGACGCGAACAAATTTCGCTTATGCTAATTTCAGCGGGGGATAGTGTAATCGTAATTCAAGTGACACTCACGTCTTGTATACGTCGATTCATAGTAATGAAAGTGGTTCAGGATAGTTTAAATTAGTTCTAGCATACTTTCTACACGGAGAGAAAAAACTTAATAAAAATTGCTATTGTGATTAGGAAATGAGTGACAGTCTTGATGAGCGAGAAATTTTAGTGTATGGAAAGTAGCAATTTTTGGTTCTCAAAATAGCAATTTTTATTTATTAAAATAGTAATTTTTAGAATTTTCGTACTAAAAATTACTATTTTTCATAAAAAAAATTCTCGCTTGTTAAGACTGTCACTCCTTTCTTAACCACAATAGTAATTTTTATAAAGTTTTTTCTCTCAGTGTAGAAATTCGTTCCAAAAAATAAACTCGGAATAAATTCAGACTGATCGATCGGTGTCTATTTTTTATAAATAATACTTTCATGTTAATTTCCGCGTAAGTCGGTATAAGAACTGATACCACAAAATATTTATTGTGTAATATATAAAAGCGACATGTACCTGGCAATTTTTACTGTAACATTTCTGTCCGCGTAACAAACAATTTTAATGGTGAAACTTTTTAGTATTAATCATCATTTTTTATCTTTTTTTAACTTTTATCATTTTTTAACGTAAAACACGTTCCTCAATTAGTATCTGCTTTAACAAAACTTACTGCCTGCGTCAAACTTTAATAAAATAGCTTGAAGCGATTCAATGTTTTTCAAATTATTCAATCTCCCGCACGTCATCAGAAGAAAAATATCCTCGTCGCGTGATAAAAAAATATCCTCGCTAATCGCGCATCGTCCTAATGTGTTCAAGTTCCACGCCTCGGTTAAAGGCGCGCTAACGGCTCCGCCGAGCCGGCGTCTCTTATCCAGATAAAAAAAATGGAATCTCGGTACTCACCGGTGTGTAGCCTCGTGTGTTGCTGCACGTGGCTCAGCTGCTTGAACCTGCGGTCGCAGTAGCTGCACTTGTAGGGCTTCTCGCCGGTGTGGACCCTGATGTGCTGCACGAGCTGGTGATTGCTCGAGAAGGACTTGAGGCACTGCTGGCACTGGTGGGGCTTGACTTCGTTGCCGGTGATCATGCCGGGGCCGACGCCGAGGCCGCCGCCGAGGCCCGCGAGGCCGCCCGCGACGCCGCCGCCGGGCCTGCCCCCGCCTAGGGCGCTCGCGGCGTTCATTTCCCGCGCGTGTATCTGCTGCATCGCGTTCTTGTGCATGAAGATCTGCGAGAAGAACTGCCGGGGTTAGTTGGTATGCTGCGCTCTTGCACGAGCACGAGCCGATGGCCACTGGGTGGGTCGACCTCCGTCGGTGCGGACGTTCGCCGGCACACACGTGGCCATGCGACTTTTGTCATTTTTATTATTATTATTACTTTTTTTTAATACTTGAAGTAAGATTTCGCTGGCGAAATTTTACGACAAGAAGATGAAAGTTGGCTACTTCGAGGTGACGTTTCTGATACGGGTTTGGTAATCTCTTTGGGGGGAATGTTGCAGAATGATTTATTGGATGATTATGAATCGATAAGATTTTTTTCGTTTGGCTTCTTTGAGCTTTTGATTGAACATGCGGTAAAGAAACTTGTATCACTTTAATCTAATGTGTATACAAGTCACGCGTACAATGAGTGTCTCTATAATAATGCATATACCTTAATGGTGCGACCGTAAACGTACTTTAATTGTACAGTGATATACAACTCATTAACATTTGTCCGATGAATAAGGAGACTTTATAACAAAAAGAAAATTGCGATACAACATTCCCACATCCAAAATCATTAAATTTATAACAATTGAAACTTGTCCCCTTTTTTTTACTCTCCAGGTCGGTTAAGACGTGTACCTTGCATCCTCGAAATAGCTACTTCTTGTACACTCAAGAAAAATGTTCCACGCTGGAAGAAACTAAACGTTAAGAGTAAGTATATATAAAAAACGAGTAAAACATTTTTCTCCGACTGTACATTTCGCGCGTTATACGACACACAAAGCATTCAGTTGGTGCATTAGCTATAGCGAGCATTCACGTCAAGACACTTGCACTTAAAACTAAGTTCGCAAGCGGTGCTTTTTAACGTCACAGTTAAAAACTTGCTCGAGATCAGATAAAAATCTGCGTCGGAAAGTTCCGCACAAAGGCTCGAGTTCCTCCGAGCGCGTATTATGTATATATACATAAATATCCTGGGCTCGTCGCGTCTATCGGGTCGTCCGGAGGAAATCGCGACGTCCGGAGCCCGGACGAGTCCGCCGCATGTCGGACTCGTCTCCGGAGGATCCCGCGAGACTGATCCTAGCGCGCAGGGCTGCGTATTCGCGGCCCCGCCGAATAAAACGAAAAGGGGAGAGAAATAAAAAAAAAAAGAGGAGAAGGAGGACAGGGAGAGAGGCGAACAGGTGTTTACGGCGTGCGGCTCCGGGATTAGGCCAGGGAGTGTGGGGGCGCGCGGAAAGGGTTAGAGAGAGTCTGCCGAGTGTGGGAGAGGCGGCTGCCGCGCGCAAGTGTATATATACCCGGCCAAGTCCGCCCGGGGGAGAGTAAGCCGGCGCAAAAGGCGCCCCAGGCACGCGCGAGCTACGCCGGATTATTGAATGCAGTCTGCCCTTGGCTTGTTTCTTTTTAGATCGCCGCTGATCTCTGTCTCGCTTTTTTTCTTTCTCCGGCTCTTGCTTTTTATTCTTTCAGCGTAAATTTTTGGCTTGAAATATTGGCCGATCGTTGCTTTTTCTGGCAGATTTGAATTAACGAGATTGCGATCAATCCCTAGAGGAAGATAATTTGCAGTTTTAGTTAAGCATATTTTGATGTACTAATTTTTTTGGAATTAAAATTTATGTATAACTTATTTTTATTAACATTCAAGTTCAGTCGTTTTTACATTTTTTTATACATGCAAGATTCTGAATTAAATAAAAGTTAATAAATTTAAATTAATAAATAAATTTAATAAAAATTTTGATTATTTTTTATTATTTAAGTTCATTAAACTAGAAAATGTTGAGATTTTATGAAAAATTGTACAAGAACATTTCTTATAACGATTGATTAATGTGCGGAGTATAAATGAAAATGAAACTCGTTCATAAGACAGTATACAGTCGTAACCTTTAATGAAGCATGAGTTATTGTTTTACGGTAATTACATTATGAGTCAAGGCGACGTAAAGAGAAAAACAAACTATCGTTTCGTCATTTATTTATTCGGCTAACATATAAAATTTAACTAAATCAAACTGAATTCTCCAAATAATGAATTTCTATTTTCTACCATTAACAGGATCATAAAAAATAATGATTATTTTTGTTCTATAATTGCAGATAAACACCAAGAGAAAAACCTTAATAAAAATTGTCATTGCGATTAGGAAAGGAGTGACAGTCTTGACAAGCGAGAAATTTTAGTATGAAAAATAGTAATTTGTAATACACAAAATAACAATTTTTATTATTAAAATAGTAATTTTTAGTACGGAAATTGTAAAAATTACTATTTTTCATACAAAAAATTCTCGCTTGTTAAGACCGTCACTCCTTTCTTAAGTACAATAGCAATTTTTATTAAGTTTTTTCTCTCAGTGTATATATAAATAATAATTGTATATTTTGTACGCTCTTAAAAATCCCAATCTTAAGGGAAAAACTAAATAAAATTTAAAGATTTAAAACGCATTAACTTAACTTCACAAGTAAAAACTCTACGAGCAATTATGATCGTTTGCTTAAATCTCTGGCAATCCAGTGGAAAAATGTAGCCCCCGACCTCCGGGGGCTTTAAAAAGCTCGTCGCGAGAGCTCATCCCGAGAGCGACCCGCAGAAAGAGCGAGAAGGAGAAAAAGCGAGCCGAGAACGGGCTCTCGGCCGCTCGGATTTTATTAAAATATGTTAAAACTGTAATTAAAATCGAAAAATCTCTCCCGCTCTCTCGCCTACTCCAAAGTTTTAAGAATCTTAGCTGCCGCGCTCGCGCGCCGCCGGAAAAAGGAACAAAAGTGAGCGGGCCGCTCTCGCGAAAGAATTGAAATTGTCGCAGAGGGTTCTCAAGTTTCTCATCTCCCCGGGAAAAGTCGAACGTCAACCTTCGCTCTAACCCCCCTGCCCCCTTCCCTACCCCTTTCATCTTGGCAGCATTCGACCTTCTCTTTTATCTTCACTCGCGCTCGTTCCTTCTCGCCAGCTGAGCGTTTTTTTTTTTCTTTTTTCAAGTCGGCCGATCCCACGGGAGAAAACGATTCCGCGCGCAAGGGGTTGCGAGCGATCGGACTGGGCATCCCTATGGCTCTTAATTCCCGTGAGAGAGAAAGCCTGTTCCTGATTTTCTCTACGCCTCGTCTTCTCTCGTTACCTTCTTTTTTTTCCCGCTCTTCGCGCGCCTTTTCTTCGCTCTTTGCCGCTGCGCAAACAGACTCTTTTGCGGTCTGTAGAAGATACTTTGGATCCCCCTTTCCCTCTTTTTTTATGTTTTTTTTTATGGAGTGGCCCGTACGCGGATGTAAGGATTTTCCGCAGAGATTCTGAATGCGTTACAGTGATTAAAAGCTCCTTGACGATAAAAGAAGCTCCCCTTTAACTCGTTCGTAATGTACTCGTATTGCATACATATCGATTTTTAACTTATTAAAGGTGACAAGTAACAGATTTTTTTTTAATTTTAGATATTTTTACAGTATGTGCATCATCATTTTCATTGAATACCACAAAGATATATTTAAATGTTAACTAGATGTTAGAAAAAAAAAATATAGATTGAAAAAATTTTTTTTTTAATTACTTTGACGCTATATGGTTATTTTTCATTGTTCTCGCGGGGTAAGTAATCTCAGTCAAAGAACTTATGTAAAAGTCGGTGAAAAAAACTGAAGCATACAAAGTTCATTTCGATAATGCAAACGATAAATCAACAATCGTGAATAACAATATCTATTTCTCCGGGACTATCTATTGCGACTTTCTCACAGACAGTAGAAATAATTGTCTACTATTTATCTAGCTCACAATTTATAAACTACTTTCTCCTATCTCGCGCGTCTACGATATATCTATTCAATAAAAAGCAGAGAAAAAAGAACAAATACCGTACAATATGAATCGAGGAATTTCTCATAAAATCGATAATAATTGGAATTAAAAAGTTGGAGTCGAGGAGAAGGCGTCGGTTTCGCGGAGGAATCGTCCGGGGTGCAAAGTTTGACTGCGATAATGCAAACGGTCGATTGATCATTAAGGCCTGGGTCGAACCGCCGAGGAAAGCTCGAGTGAGCGGGGACCTTCGCCGGGCGATTAACCCGCTGCGAATTTTTAACGACTCACCGTCTCGAGTGGCTCTCCTCGCGGGTCGCCTCCTTCTCTTCTTCCTTTTTTTCGAATCGCGCGAAAGTGCCCAGCCTCGCGCGCAGTCCACATCCTCGACCTCGGCGGGAGCTTTCGCCCGGCGGCCAAAAGGCGGAAGCGGAGACTCGACTTACGAGCATCAAGGAGGAATGCGTTCGCGCGCGAGTCTATATGGGGAGAAAAAAAAAGGCGCTGATAACGATCCCAGCCGAGATCCTTGTTGGCGATTGTAATTACGTCTTTTATGGCTAATTAGTTAATCTCGGGTTCGTTATGTTACGATGCGGTCGGGCTCCTTTTTCTTGTCTTGCAAACGCGAGCTTTTTGTTGCATAATTATGTGTCTACTTAAATTGCTTTCTGCGGATCTTTTTAAGAAAGTAATTTAATATGAGGTGGGTAATGTTTATGTACGTCATATAGTTTTCTTTTTGTAAGGGTTTTCTTTTTTAAGTTTAATTTTGCACACACATCGGATATGCAAGCAATATATATATTATATATATATCATTCATTTCAATTGAATGATGTAAATTCGATATTTAATGCATGTCACGAGTGCGTGTTTATCCAATAATTTAAAACAATATCGATTTTCATTATACATGCTGAATAATAATGAGCGTACGTACGATAACATCGAAATTAATGCATTACTCAAGTTCATCGCCGAAATGCAGCGCAATGAAACAAAATGCAGATTGAATTTTCGAGACTTGTTAATGCGACCTTTAAAAAAGGAAGAAAAAAGAGGAATCTCGATTAAAATGCCGACCTTCTTTCGAACGCAGCGGCTTCCGCGTTACAATGAACTTTAACGCAAGGTTACACAATCACCGCTCCGGAGGCGTCCTTTTCTTCGCTGACTCGCGCGGCGCCCGCATCGCCGTCTCGTCGCGTGTCCATTAATCAAAATTTTTATCAGCCGAGCAGACGCGGAAAATTGCCGCGGAGAAATTAGTGCGGGAAAGGGTTTTCGGAATCTTTTTTCCTGATTTATTGCCCTCCCCTCCCCCCTCCACCGGCGCGAAAAAATGAGCCCAGAAGAGAAATGCCGCGAACCGCGGAAGTAGCTGCCCTATATATACAAGCGCGAAAAACGCGAGGAGGACGAGCCACGCTCCGAGAGAGAGAGACGGAAAAAGAATCATGAGCCTGGCCGCAGGCCATTGCGGCTTAATGTCCTTAATAATGGAAAAATATATCAAGTGACGCGCGTCCGGACGCCGGCGGTGTATTTCCTCCAGCGGCAGGGAGAGAAAAAAGCGCGGCGCGTCCCTTCCACTTTAAGCGCATTTAAAACTCGCCAAAACTTTTTTCGCCCGCCTAATCCGCCCTCCGTTTTTTTTTTTTACCCGGAAACCATACGCTTTCCTCGCGACACCGAGAAAACCCGATCGCCCTCGCCAAGGAGGTATATATATGTATATATAAGGGTCCGATTAGTCAAGGTCGCTGAAGCTTGGACGCGAAAAGAGGGAGCGGACAGTCCTGTCCGTCTCTCTCTCTCTTTCTCTTTCTCTCCCCCGGTATATCTGCATGCGATGATCCAACTCTTTTCTTCCGCAGCCGGGCACCCACTCCATTCACGTCGCGGCCGAGTCCGAAGGGATCGTTAGCATTTCGGGCGGAAAGGAGCCTGGCCCTTTTATTCGCCTATACCTTGGCGCGCACTCGCGGTGTACAACAAAGAGACGCACATCTCTCTCACCTGCGCCCGCCATATGCCATTGGACACTACCTCGCGCGCTCCCGCACGCATGATCGTAACTTTAAGTAATCGTTACCTCCCTCCCCCACATTACACCCCGCCGCTTCTTTCTTCTCTCATTCCCTTGTGTTTTTTTTTATTCCCTTTCTTCCTTTTTTCGCAGCCTTCTTTGGTTCGATCTTTGCGCGATATTCTCGACTTTGCTCTCGCTTTCTTTTGTGCGGCTGCGCCCGTTGGCTTTGAGGTCTGCGTTAATGTCTTAAGTGCGGGTTGATATAAAAACCGTGTAATTTTTATTTGTTGAAGTTAAATAATTGCGGGTTTTTCTGCATCAGCGAACCTCCTTACCAGCCTTTAGAAATTGAAATAATGCCATATTTGTGTATACTTGTAAGGAGGTGCGTTGGAGATAAAGGGTTGAAATCGAAGTAACGAAACCTTCATTATTATTTCCTACTTTTTTAGAATTTATTAAAACTGTAGTATGTTAGCAATGTGAACAATTTATTATTGCAAATTGCTCTTTTATTATTTTTCGTTTTCTAGACAATCTTCCAGTCGCTTATAATCCATGAAATAAATAAGCGATAGTTTAAGAATTAATAAATAATTATATTCTTTAGCTTTTTCACCGGCCAATAAATCAGTGTAGCAAATTTGATAACGTTAAAAAGCAAAAGTCAGCCGATGTATACAGTCGATGTATACAGTTTGTATCAAAGAATGATTCTATATACAGTGTATATACAATTGTGTACAATTAAATTGATCAATTGTATACAGCTGTATATAATAATTTTATATCAATATTTTTTATATAAAATAATTTTCTATAAAAAATCTATACTATTGTTCACAGTTACATACATTAGTATATGATTATACAAAGTTATTTTTTATACAAACTGTCTATAGTTGTAATTTTATATACAAAATCCGTACAATTGTTGTCAGTTGTAAGCAATTGTATGCACACTGTACAGAATCATTTTTTTATACAGACTGTATACAGTGACTGTATACAATATGCACATAAATTGTATAAAATATTTTCGCATGGGAGTTTATCGGTACGCATCCGAGAAACTGGAAAGTCAACGTAGTCTGCCAACTGCAAGCAGAATTTACATTGCGTTCGCAGCCGTTCGAAATTTTCGTAGTACGTACGCACAGCGCACTGTATAGGGTATGTGTATGCGCGCGATCGTTGAGCCCCTCGAGCGCAGGGCCCACCCACGCGTGCCTCTTTCCTCGCACATGTTCGAGAGGCCGCCTGGCCGTCCTCGGCTAATGCCATGGTTCTCCCCCACCCACTCTGGGGCCGAGCGTGGGCACACACCGACCGGAGGACCTTAGGTGCATTGGCCGGCTCGGCGTGGCTCCCCGCGCCCTCCGAATTAAGGGAAAACTTGTGTACACACGCGCACGCGGGGGAAGACGCGCACGCGTCCCGAGACAAATGGATACATGCAAAGGAGGTAAATAGATGGACCGACCGGAGGGGGACTTGACTCTCGGGGATCGACGGCCTCGCCACGGGGATTTCGCCATATTTGGATTTCGAAAATTGGATTGGCCCGACGAATTTAAAGCGACGGATTGAAAAGTTTCGCGCCGGACGGGATTAACGAGGGCCGAGGCCGGAGTCTGGCTAAAGTCAACTGTAATGGATACGAGCCTCGCGGTGTATGGACAGTCGGCTTCGCAGAAACCAAGGCTGCTGCTTTTTTTTCAATGTACTCCTTTTTAGCCAAAATCTTATTTTTTTTTTATTTCTAAACTGATAAACTTTTACATTTGATTTTAGTATCTGTCAACGAATTAAAGAAATTTCGACTGTATTCGTTAACGAAGTATGAATAACCGTTTTGTCGTATTGAAATTTATTGCACCTCGGCCGATCGTACGAGCGATACAAAAAGAATGTATAGCGAGGCATCGTTTTACGCAACCCTTTATCAAAATAAAGTACAGAGGCGAGTCGGTTGCGTACGGCTGCGCGAACAATTAATTCGAGTAGCGGCAATTAGGCGTCGGCGGCGCAAGGTGCTCCGGCGAATTTAGCGCGTAATTGTCCGGCTGAATCGTTACACGTCGAAGCTTCCGGCTTTCTTTCTCCCTCGGAAGCCTGCCGGTGCGCGAAAAATAGCTCGCGCCGACGCTCCAATTGAAGAGCGCGCGTCAAGTGCCACGCGGAAATACCATCCCGTAGTTCCTTTTCACTCCTAATGACGCGTCCGACGATTTTTCGTACAAAAGCACACAATTCCCTACTGTTGTACTCGACTCGCCGTTGATCTCTTTCTAATAGCCGCCCGTAAAATTCCACTGCGCGAGCCTCCGTAATTGAGCTTTAATAATCGGTTCCCCTCGGCGACACTCACGCTTTTTCGGTCTACAAATATTTGCCCGCGCGCGTTTGTACAATATACTTTATCTACGCGTCGGAGCGAAGAGTATAGGAGAGAACCGCGTCGTTGGGAAAGTCAATCGGCCACAGGCGAAAACCAAAAGCGTCGGGCTCGTCTGAAAAGGCGTCCCCCCGCGTCGATCTCGCTCATGAGCGAGGTACCGCTAGAGCCGGTTAACGGACACCCGGTAACTCGAGAGCCCCTCGAACGAGAGCAAATCCAGGCGAAGGCGCGCGCGCGCGAAAAAAGGGCAGATTCCCCGCACACGTCAGACCCGCGAGCTGACAGGCGCGGTGCGCGGCTATCGCTTTCTGGGCCGGGTGTCATTTTTCTCCGCGGATTATGTAAAACCACGCGGGCGAGCTCGCAAGTATGCGTTTGTGTACGCGTGTGTGCGTACGTGCGAGAGCGACGAAGGACGACCGCCTCGAGTCCGAGCGACGGAATGCGAGGCGAGCCCGAGCGCAGCAGACGCGACGTCGTCCGGTTCTTCGCGCGCGCGACGCGCGAGAATTTTCGTTTTTGCGCGCGTTTGCTCGATTACTTTGACTGTACGCTTGCCCCCTCGTATTGAGTTGCTGTATATCGCTTTGACGGGCGGAATTTTTGCCGGCGGGAGTTTACTGCTCTACTTTACTGGATAAGTTAATTTGTCTCGATTATACGTTCAATCTTTTTTATGTCCAATTTATGTAGGTATTACGTTTGGGCTAGGATTCATAATGTTTTTCTAAGTTTGAATTCAAGATACGTAATTTCGTTTTGTGTGAAAGAAATTTTTTAATTTTTGTCAATATATAATTAGTTCTATAGAATTGTTCGAAATTTCTGATTTCATATATAATGTATTTGAGTAATTATCCCGCTATAGAAACCTTAAGTAGCTCCAACCAACTAATAGTCTTCTTTATGTCATTTAATTTATTGCTCTACGAGATGCTTAGTAATATTCATTTATAACATTGAAAATTCTAAATATTTTTTTTAAATTTATTTTAGTTTAATTGCATATTAATTATCGACTTCTTACATAAAAGTGTAAAGTAGCTCTACTATGTATTACTTATTTTTTATTTATTAGTCTTTTAATTTTCATTATTTTAATTTTTCCTGCCTAATTAGTGGTTACGACAAAAATAGTATATATTTTTTAAGTCAACACGAGCATATGTACATTTTGACTGTCAAACACAGAGGACAGTAAACATACTAATGTATTTTTTAAATTCGTATTTAATAATAAAGGCCAGTAAATAGCACGGCGCAAGCGAACAATAAGAAATTAAGTAAAAAAAATCGATGCGTTACGGCCCGTCGCCTTCTCCGACATATACTGCACTAAAAAAAGGACTCTAATTGTTGGTCATTCCATCGGCCGTAAAGAATAGGCCGGCTCGCGTGCATCACAACACTTTTTTCCTCTATCCTCGAAAAAAAAAAAGAAGAAGAAGAAAAAGTCGATCCACCGGTTGGTACGCGGGGGAGACTCGTCCGTGATCGTCGTCGCCGATCTATCGTTAATTATACCCCATGCCATCTGCTCGCGCTATTACACGCTTTCATCTATACGTTCGACTTTTACGCGAGCGTCTCCCCTTCTTCCTCCCCCCCTTTTTTTTCCCCGAGACGCGGAATGAATTTTCTCAAGAGAGCCGAAGGAGAGCACAATGGATTACTTCGTTTTTTTCTCTCCTCTCTTTTATCAGTCGGCTTTTGTTACGGGCCGGCATGAATAGGCGCTCGGGCAGCCCCGTCCATTGATGCTATCGGCAAAAGTGCAATTTAATTTCGCGCCGGCGGAAAAATGCATCGTTATACAGCGCGTTTTCGCGGCCTTTAATAACCGTCCCGATAGAGCGCTCGCGCGCCGATGCCTTCGAATACTGATGAGAGATCGTTTTTACAGCGCGTCGCACTTTTTCCCCCTACGCTCATTTAGCTCGAGCCAAATCAATTACGCAGCCAGTCCTCCTTTTGGAATCCAAAAAGCGTCGACCCAGAAACCTCGGCTGTCGATTTTTGCGCGGGAAAAGCTGCGTTTCCATGGAAAGGTGAGCTTAATTTTCCACGCCACGTAACGGCACTAATGAAAATCTGCAAAGGCCGGAGAAGGGGTCCAGCGGGAGAGAATTAGCTCGTCGAGCAAATCGAAAAAAGAAGGTTGTCGGTTCCAGTGCGCGGCGGCGGTCGGGGCATCGATCGGCGCGTCATAATCGCTTTCGCGTGGATGCAAGCCCCCGACGCGCCGCGGCGTTAATTACCTGATGGGGCGGCAAGTGGTGGTGATGGGGATGGGGCTGATGATACGTCGGCGGCACGTACGTCGGCTGATGGTTGCGCGGCTGATTTTGCTCCTGCTGCTGCTGCTGCTGCGGCGGCTGCTCAGCCAGGCTGGCTGGAGGCTGAGCCGCCGCCGGCGGAGGCGACCACGCGCCGTGGTTCTCCCCCGAAGTGTACATCCTCTCGCATCTATTCCTCGCGGCGCAGGATTCTTAACTTTTCCTTACTGGCCTTCCTCGACTGGTATCACCGGTGGCGCCGAAATGCGGGTCGGTGATTTTTTTTTTCAGCGCTCAATTGGCCGCCGTTACGTAAAGGAGGGGGGGAGGGTAATGGGGGAGCGCGTAACGCAGTTGCGTAAGTTCGATTGCAGGCGTCCGCTGCGAGCGACCATCGGAGATCCCTATCGAACTGTGCCGGATGCGTCGAGGATTCAGGCTCTTCTGGCAATGAAGCGGCTACTGTCCGCGCCTCCTTTTTTTTTTGTCAGTTTTCCTCGATCTTCAAGCACACACTGGCCCACTTCGGTTTCACTTCACTAAGCGCTACTCCCTTAAAATTCTTGCACAGCCATAAATAGCCAACAAATTCTTTGGTATATTAATTGAACAGGTATAATATGAACAGAGTAAAATTTCTAGACTCGGTGTGTAATCTTCGGCAGTGTAATTCCGGCGTCCGCTTCTTGATCCTTGAACTCGGCCACTCTCGGTTCGCGCCTCGCGTTTAAGAGGGAGAAAAAAAAGGAGGAATGAGAGGATGAAGAAAAAAAGGAAGAGGACAGCCGCGAGAAAACGCGCGGGCGCAGCGGCGAGCGCCCAGCTCGCGGCGTCGCGGACTAAGAGGCGATTTGCGGTGCGTCGAGTCGATCGGCTCTCTCGTCTCCCGGCAGCGACTAAAAAGGAGCGAAAAAAGCGCGAAAAGCCGAGCGAGCCAACGCTGATAAGCGGCCGAGGCTTCTCGGGCCGAGTGCGAAAAAATCGGCGAGCCGACGTGTGTGCGTGCGAGCGCATCGATTGGAATAACATTTAGCCGCGAACGGGCGCGCGGCGCTGCAGTCGGGAAATCCGGAAGCGAACCGATAGCTCTCGTGTCCATTCCCTAGCGTATAACGCATATATATAGCACATATAGACACCGTACTTATGTATATCTCGCGTGGATGTCCCCCTCACCTCGACGATCACCTTATGACTCGCGCCTTGGTATTTACTTCTCAGGCGCCTGCCGTTTTTGCGATCGTGGACTTCTCTTCGCTCAGTCCGATGACTACACCGGCCAACTTTTTTTTCAATGTGGGATGATTCAATCTGGATCTGGATATATTACAGAATCAGGCTGCGTTTTTCTTATGCGGGAGGCAAAATGTTTCTTATTGTCCTTTTTGATGGCATAGCTTTTTTTATTCGGTGAATCGGAAATTTAAGATGACTGTGCTGTCTGAATGAAGGATCAATTTATCGATTCAGCTCTTGAATTTTTTTCGAATAAATAAGAAATGACTCGTTTTCAATTGCAATTTCCTCTTACTTATCTGAAAGTGAGTGAGATTCCTAATCTAGGCAAGTATTGCGTGTGCACTATTGAAACTTGCGGTGGGTTAGCGTAGTAGGGGCAAAAGATAGCGAGCTATCCCACTTAAGCGGCAGCGATGCCCTCCGAAGTCAGTGTGCAGCACCACCGATGCACTCCAGTTTTTTTCCACTCGCCAATGAGGCATTAGAAATTTTTTTCTCAATTCTTATATCGGGATTTTTTTCCTGCTCCCAACTCGAACATGCGCCGTTCGATCAAATTCTCCTTTTGTTTTCGCACACCTCTTATCTCTACGACTTTTTTTCCACTTTACGTTTGTCTTATTGAATCCAAGGTACGTGGCTATCGGTTTCGTTGGCGACTGGATAGGCTGCAAGACTCTCGCACTTCTTTGAAGCAGCGGTGATTTTTTTTTTTTTTATCTCTTAGTGGATTCGATCGTGGCTAATTAGAATTTCGGAGCGATGCGCCGTTAGCGCGATAAATTTTCACAGGGTGGGGCCGGCGTTCACGTTCTGCCGTTGGCTTAAAAAGCGCCGAGAGACGCGCGAAATCGCCTGAACGCGCCGCCGCGGCTCGCCTCGAAAAATGGGGCGGAGTCTCCCAAGTGGAAGAAGACTGTTCCCTATCCATCATGGCTGCTTTTTATCACTGACGTCACGATAAGCAAGCATCGGCTCCGCGCGAGAGAACACGAGAGAGCCGCGACGTAGACGATCTATTCTGCGCTCCTTTGTACTTTTACTGAAAATTTTTCCTCGCTGTTACGATGGTGTACGTCTTCTCGTCTTGAGACGATTTAATTATTATGTTCTTATCGCTGCAGCTAAGGTTTTAAAACATTTCATGCTTTTTAGTTTAGTAAAACTGTACTGAAGTCGTGTAAGTATAAATTTAATTACACTTTGGTAATAGTATATGCGATATTCACTTTTTTTAAATCAAGATGGTCATAATATTTTCTTCAATAAAGAAGCAAATCGTTAATAAAGTACTTAAATATTCATAATTATTATTTACATTACAATTACGAAATTTTTTAGTATAAATCTTAAAATTAAACGATGCCAAAAAAAACACGATATTAAAAAAAATGTTTTGCTAGGCAAGGCTATAAACAGTAAGAACCGAAGCCACAAACTAAAGGCAAGTAAGAAAAAACGCTCTTGAATAATCTAAACCCGACGGAAAATTCGCATCTTCTGTTAAAAGCTTTTTTCCTCCCTCGAAAGAAACTCTCTAAAGTGTAACTCCTAAAACATCGAATGGTAAGAAACGTCGGAGATAAAGTGCCCGTGCCAATGATAATTTATGCAATTTCGAGCGCGAGTCAACAAGAAGGCTTGAAAAAAAAGAAGGATCGCGGAACCCGCCGTAGCGAGTATAAAACTTCCCGAAGCAGGCAATAAAAGTTGCCCGAGCCCTCCTCACCTTCGCGCTTCTCTCGGGCGGCTTTCGCAAAAAAGTGACCGTAAACCTTTTTTTCTGTTTTAAAAAAATAAAAAGGCAGAAAATAAAGAAACGGGCGAAGGCGAGTAGGAGAGAGAGAAGGAGACGGAGAAGCGTCGAATCGCCTCGTTCGCGAAAGAAGAAAACCTTCGGGCCTCCGCGAAGTGAAAGTAATAATCCGCGGGGACGATCGCTTTTCCAAGAATAAATCAGGCCGGGCGCGCGACCTCTGGAGCCTCGCGCGAAGCTTGCGCTCGCTCGCGAGCCCTTGATATAAATAAAGCCCCGGTCGAAATAAGCGAAAAAAAATTAAGATGAGGGAGGGGTGCCGCGGGGGGAGGATAAGGGGCTAAGGACCGCGAGAAAAAAGGAGGACGGGGAGAAGCCCGCGCGAAGGCCGCGCGCGCATTCTCTCTCTGTTGGCGCGTTGCAGCGGCGCACACAACGCGCGCTCCTCACGTATACACGTGCATACCCCCCCGACTCGAAATTACTGACCATGGGCAATGAACGAGCGAGGCCTTCCTTCTTTTTTCTCTCCTCCTCCTTTTTTCCGCGGCGTAATAAAAATAAGCACGGAGAGGAGCGAGAGAGAAAGAGAGAGAGGGAAGAGGATGAAAGAGAGGCGCAAGTCGCAGTTTAGCTCCGGTCTTTCTTTGCGCTGCGGAGGCGGAGGCCAAGTCGCCGCGCGCATACTTCTTCTCTCCCCCTTCGCGTCTTGGGTTTCCTCCGCGGCTTCTTTTTGTCCTTTCTTTCCTCCTTTTCAAGGGGGCAGCAGGGGGGAGGAATATTGGTTGTCTAGGACGTTTTATGCGCTCCGCCGTATACACGCTGGACGCCCGTAATGTACGTGCAAAGTGTGGATAATAAACTTTTTGCCTCTTCCTTCCCTTTTTTTTCTCCAACTTCGCGCACGCGGGATTTAAGTGCTCGATGTGCCTTTTTTTTGCTTCTCGAACGCGGGGACTCGAGAGGCGGATGTTTTCGAATATTTATCATTGCAAATTTACGTTTTGCGATATCGAGCTTTTATTTTGCTCTCTCGCTGCGAATCCGAGGGTGCGTGAGAGTTATGCTGCTCTCTATGTGGGTAGTCCTGCGCTTATATCAAAATCATTTGCATAGCTATTTTGAATGTGATTTTTTTTAGAATCATACATGTTTTCTTAACGGTTATTGGATTTATATCCGTTTTAAATTATCGTCCTCTGCAATTGACTAATTTTTTATTTTTTTGAAACTTAGTTCGCAGGTGAAATTGTTGCACTAATAAATGGTTTTTAAGGATAAATTGAAAATCTACGAAAACCACTTAGACGATTAAAAAAGTAGGTAATAGATTTTTTAAAATTGAATCAATAAATATCGATTATAAGTTAAATGCGCTATTAAAGTATTTATGAAAATTTGTAATTAATTTTGGCACAAGATATCGATAGAAATTTATTTTATTTCAAATATTCACAATAATACTCATCAAATCCAATTACAGAGTGATTAATTTTTTCATATATATTTCTTAAAACTTTATAGTTTCAGTCAAATTTGATCGCCGATCTACATCTCTGACGTTGCCTCTATCATCCACAATTGCCTACAAATTGAACATAAATAATTTTCAGCGCCTATAAACCATTTTCAAAGTAACAGAAAATTTGTTCCCCTCAAAATTAAATTCCCAGTTCTTTTCCCCGACGGACAAAAGTGCAGCATCTCGCGAATCCAGTAGACAATGGACCGAGCGACTAGCGCAGCCTCCCTCGGGTCTCCGTATCCAAAGAAGAAAGAAGAAGGAGAAGAAGTAGGAGGCGAACGAGCCGAGGAGGAGTTAGCCCGCTGTCTTCTTTCTTCGTGCAGGCGCTCTTTTTCCGCTCGCGACGCTCGGGCTCTTGCTCTTGCACCGCAGAGAGAAAATAAAAGTGCGCCTGGTAGGCCTTGGCTGCTGCAGGAGCCGCCGCCGCGTTGCCAAGTCTCATTTGTTTATCATGTTACACGCTGCACATGCACGAGGACGCCCGGCATTAAAAAAAAAAGAAAAAAAAGAGAGATGAGAGATGCCGAGAGAGGCGCGCCGAGGCGCTCTTGAGGTTTTCGGTTTTTCCGCGCGCTGAGATCGAAATGAGCCTCGCCGCGGCTTTTCGCCAGCATTTACGGTTTCGGCGAGAAAAAAAAAGGCGGCGCGAGGAAGATCGGCGGGCCTCAATTTATTCAACACCTCCGGAGAGCGCGGCGCATATAGTAGGCTCTCGAGTCGTTAAAGGCGGCCGGCGCCGCCGCCGCCGCGAGGAGAGGGCAAAAGAAGCGCCTGCACACCGAAAGAAAGTCGGCCGAGAAGAAAGACGCTTATTATGCGAGCGAAAGCGCGCGCGTAGGGCGCGTGCGAGTAATGCAAGGCGCGTGCGCGAGTTGCGCGCACAATGCGGACCCAAGTGCCGGCGAGCCATACGTACATGACTCAGAAACGGGTTCGGCCTAGGAGGCGAGAGGAGCAAGACTAAGCGGGATCCGCTTTGCGCCGACCGACCATTTTTATGGCTTTTCTGGAGAATCGCCGGATGATCGCGATCCGATGGTCCTTTAAAAGTCCTCATTTTCATAGACCTTTATACGTGTCTTGTGGTTAAGAGATTTCTTCCACTTCTTCGTAGAGCTTTTTCACAGAAATTTCTTTTTATTTTCGGCTGTTAAAGTTTTTTGTATAGAGATTCGATAGTTACCCGATTGAAAGAGACTTATAAAACTCCATAAAATGGTGCAAAAACCGCATAAAAACTTTTATAATTTATAAAATTTGCAAATTTTTATAGTATTTTATAAGATATTTCCTACGGGGTATTTAGTTATTCTCTAGGCTGTTTAGTAGGCTTCGTAAATAATTTTATAGGTATCTTGGGGTTGAAAGGTTTTTATAGTTCTCTTCGTAGAGCTTTTTTAAAAAATATATTTTTTTGTTTTTCATTTTTATTAGAAAAGAATATTTCAGTTACTATAGCTCTCCTCCTTTAGGAAGCTTTTCTTTTACAAAAAGCAAAAATTTCGTACTTAAGGAAAAGACCACGTGACCTTGAATAAAATGTTTAGGTATTATCGCGACAGAATGATTAGAAAATATTTTGATCAGTTTATTTATTAATAGCGCTACTTGAAACTTTTTCCCGACAGCTAGAAATTGTCGACATTGCGATTTAGATAGTATGAAAAATTTTCCAGTGCCTCGGCGCTAATGTAAAAGTCGGCGCTCGATAACGAATTGTGGTGAAGAGTGCGCGGGCGACAGCGACAACCTCGCATTCGACGAGGACGAAGTTATCGATTGATCGAATTTCTTTTTGCAGATGAGGTTTAGGTTTTCAGATGAGGTTAGTAATTACAGTGCGGGTGTACCCGTAGTGTATGAAATTGAAAAATTGGCCGGTCAAGATAAAAGGAAAAGACATCGAACGGTAATCATTTAATTACACGGTAATATACAGTAACGCAGCAACTTTTTATGTCCTACGATTCATCAATGTCTCCTGCGTAGTTATTAACAAGAACTGGTAATTTTTATGCGGGACACTATACGAATTCGGTCCTTAATAGAATCAATCCAGTTGCATAAAATTTCTGACTTGATATTTTACATACATAATATAATAAATGATAACTACTGATTAAAGCCTGTCATAAGAAATTACGGAACATAATAATCAGTAATTAAAAAAGCTGGATTTCGCATTTTGTCATAAAGTAACTTTGGAGAGCGTGCAAAATCATCGATGCTGCGATTTAGATAGTGTGAAAAATTTTCCAATGCTCGGCTCTGATAAGAGGCTCGATAACGAATTGTGCCAGAGAGGGCGCAGAACATAGCGACAGCCCCGCGAACGACTGACGAGGACGAAGATATAATCGATTGATCAAACTTCTTATATTTATGCCGAGGCAACGTTTCACCATGCGTTGTAGTTTAATTAAATTGAAATTGACTACTTTATATAAAAAAAAATATGAAATTTAAAAAATGTTATGCTTTAAAAGAGTAGCTATATAATTTCTCTTTTGCGTAAAAGGCTACTTTTACGTTAAAAAGGAAAATTGATTTTTTTTAAAAGTAACTTCAATTGTTTCGCTGAAAGGTAAGTTTATCTTTGAGAACATCGTACCGTACACTTTACAGTTACTTCCTCGCTGCATTCCCTTAAAACTAAAAAGAAATTATAACATCTTTTTATCAAACTATTTAACGCGTCGTCACAGACTCTGCCGAGAAGACCAGTTCTCCCACTTTTAGTTTTTACTCGACATTGTGCAACGTAACTCCTTGTAATCCAATTTGCTCATTGCACTTAAAATAGAATTTAATGTTAATTCCATAAGCATACTGTAATTGTAAAAAATAATAATACTGCAAAAAAGTGTGATAATAAAAAAAAAGTATTTAAATTTCAGGTAAAAATCAGAGCAAGACGCGGTCGGTTCCGAAGATGAAAAAGTGACGAGCAGCCAGCGCAAGGAGGGAATAAAGGAAACGCGTTGGAACGAGCGGGGAGCTTAGCGTCTACGCCAGTGTTATTTATACGCTCACTCGCGCTCTCCCGGTGTACATTCGCAACGCGCGCACGATAATGCATCGGCGATGCACCGCGCACTCGGGGTACATGCACCTCGCTCCCCTTTTTTCGCGACGGCCGAATCCGAGCTTTTCCTCTCCGCGCTCTCCCCTCGACCCCCTCTTCTCGCCGCGTATAAAAATATAAATCGAGAAAACGCATCTGCGGACGCCCGGCGCGTCCGGCGTCGCCGATTATAAATAGTACCGCGTCGGGTGCTGTCGATTTTTCGAGGCTGCTGCTTGCATTTTCTGCGCCTTGCCGTTTTTGGAGAAATTTTTTTTTAGACTTTCCTTTTTTAAGTTTATTACCACGAACTTCAGTTTATTTATTTTTTTTAAGCGAGAATTTATCGATTGCCGTGTGCGCATTGAGTGCGCAAGTTCGAAAATGGTGTTGTTTAAATTGGAGCTTTTTTTAGAATTGCATTCGAGCTTGAAATTCTTCCTCGGTGAGGGCATACTTCGAGAGGAATATTTAAAGAAGAATACTTCGGCCTTGCACCGTAACACTGATCCATCGTAATATCGTACAACGGTATAGTTGCGGATTTAATTCGTTCGAGTGGCCACAAAGACTGAAATAAAAACCTTACGTAATGAATCGAAAAATTCGATTAAGATGTTATCGCCGCTCGGAAAACGTCGTTAGAGAAATGCGCGAGTACCACGATCAAAGTGTAATTTACGCGTAATTACAGTGCTGGCAGTATATACCGCTGTCACGGTCGATTGAATATTTAATACGAGGAATTATGGCAGGCTGTAAAAAAAAAAGAGCGCTTATTGGTGATTGATAGTTCGCCACTTTTTTTTTCGTTCGCTTCGATTTCCAACAAGACGAAGCGGAATTAAAAGACGATAATGTTGTCATCGCGCGTCAATCATTTGATTACACAGAAATATATGTTACACGCGGACGATTAATTCGCGCGTAATTTTTTTATGCCCCGAGTCATCGTCACTATCCCCCCGGTACACATATATTATAAGTGCGGAAAGGAAGTTCACACGTGCGATGACGAATACGAACGAATGCGAGAAAAGACGAATTACGTACCTATCTTATCGACTAATAAGTTCTTTTGTCCTAAAATTAGGTTACATTATAAATAATTATTTATTTTTATACACTCAGAAAAATTTTCTATAAATTATTGCAGTTGGAGAGTACATTTGCAAAATATTTCAATTTGCCTACACGGAAAGAAAAGTTCTAGTAAAAATTGCTATACTGTTTTAGTAACGTAAGGACAGACTTGACAAATCCAAAATTCTACTAGAAAGTATAATAAAATTTGTTAGACTTACAGTAACTTTTACTACAAGCGTAGCAAATTTTACTATACTTTTTTGTAATTTTTTTTTATTTGTGTACAATAATAGCTACTTTTTTCGCAACCTCCAACTACGTTCGCTATCATAGACAATTATTCGTAAATTTTCCTACAAATTTTTCTCGGTGTAATTAAGTACAAGTATAGTGAAAAATCATGGAAGTTTGTTACTCGTCGAGTGTATCCGAACACGTTTCGAGCATGCCAGCGAGGACGGCTCGGCAAGCGCACGAGTCTCTTTGAGAGAGAAAGAGAGAGAGAGAAAAAAGTGTGAAACATTGAAATTCGCACATCAATCAGGAAAAGGCAAACAAGCATGAAATCAATCAATCCGGCTCTCCGCAGAAGGATGCATCCCCATCAGCATCCCGTCAGGCACTCCATAAAGTTCGTCCGTTACGCAAGGAGGAAACGCGCGCAATAAACATTCCAGCGATCAATTAGAAGCCGTCTGGCCGATGGCGCGCTGCATCTTCTCTCTCTCTCCTGCTCTCGCGGCGCGCGAGCGCCCGAGGAGGGAAAAAGTCGTCCCCCCGCGGCGGCTAATCTAAATTTACAAGGCTCTGCCTTGTCTAGACTCGCGCGCGCTCTCGGCTTTCACCCGCGGCGTGCGAAAGGAAATTCCGCGCGCACGTGCGCCGCACAGACGCGGCATTGACGCCCGAGCCCCGCGACTTCCGCGGAACTGGTTCGACGACGACTTTTTTCGGGGGTTCGGAGGATCTGGGTCGCGCGCGGCATTCTTCATGAATCATTCAAATCGCGCGGGGCTTCTTCGCCCCGGCGCTTTTCGCGCAAAAAAATTCTGCGTGTGTCTGCGTGCGCTGCGACGGGGGAGGGGATGACGGACGCGCGACAGGCGGCTTTTTTAGCGGCGCTTGTAATTTTCGAGCGCCATTGCGGGACGCGCGCCGGCGAAAGGAGAGAATGTTTGTTAAGGTTGTTAGAGGCGATTAAGGGGATGATACACACCGCGATAAAAGTAATTGTTTTCTGTATAATTGCGGGTACGGCTAAGACGGAGATTATAGTGAGCGCGATTTACCGAGCTATTATTAGCGTAGATTTTGAGCCTCTAAACGCTTTCTCTATAGCCGTTAGCGCGAGACCTCATTGAAAGTAGATACAGGCCGAGTCTGGTAAGACGGCTCATATTTTTCGACCCGAATCATAAAATTTCCGCGGTGAACATTTAACCTTCGCTACAAAGTGTCATATTATTTTCTTTCGAAGAAAACATTACCTTTTTTTTTTTTGTTGAAAAAAAAAGTTCCGGTTAATCGCATAATAGCAGGTCAACAACTTCCTCTCGCTTCTCCACTAGTATTCCCTGCTTATTTTTAGTTGATTATATATTAGAATGAATTTTTAACGGAATTTTCGAGATTCTATAATAGTTTATACTGGCAATTATCGACGAATTTTTGTTTCTATAAGCAGCTGTTTATTGCACTTTACCATCTCTTACTTGCATTACCGACTGCAGTCTTAGCTTTCAAATAAAATTTTAATAACAATAATAACCATTAAAACTCTTAAAGATTTAATCTTTTATTACTAAGTTTTCAATTAAATCCCATTTGCTATTTATTATATTTTACAACTTAATGATACCTCAACTGCAATTAGTGTTAAATGACTTGAATAAATGAAATTAATTATTTCCCTATGCCACAATTGCTACACGGAGAGAAAAGTCTAGTAAAAATTACTATACTATTTAGTCGTGCAAAAATTTGACTAGAATGTATGGTAAAATGTGCTACAGACTTGTAGCAAAATTTTCTACAAGTCTAGCAAATTTTACGATACTTTTTAGTAAATTTTTTATTAATCGAGTCTGTCCCTCCATTAGCAAACAGTATAGTAATTTTCATTAAACTTTTCTCTCCGTGTAAGCAAAGGGACTTTAGTATAGAGACATCGAAAGTTTGGATTGGTCGATCACGAGTCAAGGTTTGCAGACCGGGTCGCGACACTTGCGCTAATCGGCGCGGTATCATGAATGATTCGCGGCGCGCTGTCGGCGTTGCCGGGCCCGTTATTAATACTCGGCGTTTAACGGCCGAGAATAGCCGGCGGCGTTACATTCGCCGCGGAATGAAAATCTATTATTACGTCGGCCGGTGCTCGCAAGCGCCACCCGGTCGTACTTGAAATCGCGCGGCGACAATGACTCCTGTCTGCGCTTAATGTTTCATTCATCGGCGCGAGCCGGCGAGCATCCCGGGCGAAAACAAAGGCGGCCGTGCAGCCGCGAGATCGGCTAATCGATGCGAGCGAGCGGCGCGCTTTTTTTCTCCCGGCGCTCGCTCGCGCGCGCGCGCCTCGTCGGGAAACTGCCAGGAGAGCGAGAGAGAGAGAGGCGCGGAGCGAGCGGCTTACGTAAGTGTGAATCGGCCGCTCGTGAATGAACGCCGCGAGCGTCGTAGCGGAGTCTAGTATTTTTGCGGCGGATCGGTGAATGGCTCCGCCGAGCGCGGCTCAATGGCCGATCATCGCCGGCGCTTTTGGCCGCTGCTTTTTTGTCTCTCTCTCTTTCTCTTTTTTTTAAAGTGGGTCGCGGGGTGAGGTCGGAGGATTAGGCGATTGATTTATCGAGCGTTGCTTCTGTGTGGATTGCAGGCGTAATTGGATTTCAGATCTGCGGTCGAGTGTGTAACGTTAGCGCTGGTTCGATGTGTGCGAATGTGAAATTGCGCGGTTCGGTGTTTACTCGGCGGGAGCCTCGAAAAGCCTCATTGTCACCTTTCGATGCGGCGGTAATCTTTCTCTTTGCGTCTGTCCCTCTCGCTCTTTGCCTTCGACCTTGCACGCCGGGCTTTTTTTTATTGCGGCGCGCGACTCGTGGCAAGGTGAGACGAATTCGCCGTGGCCTTTATGCACTTCGTGCTCGATTTTTCTTCGCCGGGCGAACGATTTCTTTTCTTTCTCGTCGTTGCACATTTTTTTCTTTGTTATTCTTCTTTATAGTGCCATTATTTTTTACGATAAATAATTGTGCGTGTTGTTTTCATTTTTTAGTAACATTTTCATAAAAGTTAATAAGGTTGTTTTTAACTTTTTTCTTTATGTGATATAAGAAACAAAAGGTTATTTATGCAATGCATTAGCAAACTATTTTGTGTCGGTGACTCTACAATTGCCTTTTAATCAATTTATTTTTAATGTCCTATAAAAACCGATTTCGTTAATTGTAACGTCGTGATCTTGAATAAATTATTGAGACAGCTTGAAGTCTTATATTTAGCAATAGATTATTGTAAACAGTAGAAGTGGCGTTAATGTTATAAAGTTTGCAGATTCTCAGAGGGCAATTTCAATAATCCTATGAAGCAAAAACTAAAAATAATTGAAGAGCAGTTAAAATTTTATTCAACCGATTTGATATCGGAAAAATTAATAATAAATTAATGGAAATTAAATTAAAATGGACGATTCCATTCGACGTCTAATTCTTTATGTAAAATCGCACTTAAGGCTTATCGTTTTACAGGCTCCACGAGGAAAAAGTTCCGTGCTCCACCTCTCAAGAAATTATTTTTAAAGAACCATGAGATTATTGAGAAAAAAAAACGACTGCTCCGAAGCACTTTCCATTTCGACCACCCGACAAACCCGCCTCGGATACAAAAAATATCGGCGAAGTAAAATAATTACCCCTTCAAGTACAAGATCGGTCGAATCAAGACTCATGAATCTTTTCCGGGAAAAAAAGGGGGGAGACTGCAGCAGCGAACAAAGAAAAAAGTGCGCGGATCTGAGTTCGCGGAAAAAAAAGGAGGGAGAGAGAGCCGAACTTCGGAGTCTCGGCAGTGACGCAAGACACGCTCTCGAGTATAATGCACTCGGCGGCTCCGGCCGAGGTCACTTTTGAGAGTCGACGGAGAGGGAGGCACCGACGGCCGGGTATAAAGAGTGCGCGAATCGCGCGCGAAAAAAAAGCAGCAGAAGAGAAGAGGAGGAGGAGGAGGAGGAGGAGAGCGAGCGAGACGTAAAAAGAAGGCCGCGCGCGGTCGCCGACTGGGCAGTGTGCGCTCGCGCGCCGACCTGATAATCTTTAATTTATTTTAATGACGTAGGAGCGTGACTCGGTGCAAGCTCGGGCACCGCTCGCCCGAGAAGAATGCCGCCTTGTCGGAGGTCAGGTTCAGCAGCCTCTCTCTTGCGCCCGCGAGGCGCGCTCGGTGGGGGAGGCGAGGAGGCCGCGAAAAAACTCACTGGGGGATCTCTCCCCACCCTTCAATTTTTTTCTCTCCTCCGCCCGCGACGTAGCGTGCCGGCAATTAATTAATCACTCCAAGGGGTATCGACTGCTGCGAAAATCGCGAGGAAAGCGCGAAAATTTATAGGCGCGGCGAGAGAGGACAAAAAAAAAAAAAAAACGGACGGACGGCGCCGAAGAAAGTGCATTAAATTCTTCGGGAGGGAAGGGGGAGGTCGGCTAAATGCACGTCGCGTGTAAATATTTAATCGGCCGACCGATCTTCCGCCGCGGAAATTTGAGTTTCAAGTACGATTCGAGCGCGAGCACTGATTTATCGTCTGGCGACTTATTTTTACGCCAAAATAAATAAGGCGAGCGCGCGTGATCGATTTCTTTATCGACAAATAATTTCCGATGAATATTTATAATTAATCGCCGAGTAAGCAGTGCACTTTGTATCTAATTGCCAGCTAATCGGGAAAAAAGAGTCAAGATTTTCGCATACGCACGTTTCGCATATTATATGAAATCCATACAGAATATATTCGATTAAGTGCATTCCTCGTTTCGTAATAAAAACAAAAGAGGCAAAAGTTGAGTGTACAAATCAAAAAGCTCTACCCCGTAGCTTCGGTGTACTTTTTTCTTTAGAAAATTCGCAAAATCGTCGCTCGACGGTAAGGAGCGCCGGTGGAAAAGCTCCGAAGTCCGAAAAGTCACGGACGGAGCGCATCGGAAGGCGGAGACGTTCTCCCGGTGCAGCGGGAAAAAAAAGGACGCTCCACATCGGATGCTGCACGCGGCGCATCTTGCATATACAAGTGCGCTTTATGCGCGCGTACCCGGGGCTCTCCGTGGGCGCAGTTGCCACGTCTTTTCTCCTCCTCCTCACCTTCTTTCTTTCTTTCCCACTCGCCTTTTTCCGTTCCTCCCGCCCGCTCTTTTTCTCCCCGGCTCTCCTTCTTTTTCGCGCGCTCCTCGCTCTCGGCTCCCCCTTTTCCCGCCTCCATAATGACAATCGCAAACACCGTGGAGATAAAGCGATGCGCCGATTTATTTATCGCACTTTTGTTTATTATTTTGCGCCATTGTAGCCTTGCGAATTCCTTGACGCTCGAGGTGCGCCCACGCACGTACGTCGCGAGCCTTTTATTTTAATTTTCGTTATATAAAAAAATCAGGATCTCCCGAGAAGATGACGACATTTTTGGCGTCCGAGTTCAATCGAATGCGAATGATGTAAGGCAATACGCAGCGGTTAATGAATAAATGTAGCCGGCAAAATTATATGCACACGAGTATTATCATTCCGTAACAAAAGTAATTGCATTAGTCACGGATTTACATCGCGTTTCCGCGCGCCGCAAGGCACGGTGTGTGCGTGCGCGTAAGTGTAACGATACAATGTCGTCGGAGCAATCGAAAACGCAGAGGAAAATATCTTTTGGTCATCGAAGCAAGAGCCCCTCGCGTCTTCCCATAGCATAAATAAACTCTCCTCTCTCTCTCTCTGTACTCCCGCGCAAAGAATCCCTTCGGCCTCCTCGCGGAGAGACTTCTCTTGACACTTCTGCAAAACTCCCCGTCGCGTCTCCTCGGCTCCCTCCCCCTCTCGCTCTCTCTCACTCTCTCGGAATATAAGGAGTCGTTGAACTCGGAAAAAGGGAACTTATATGCGCGAGGATGTGGAGGAGAGCGTACGTAGCCTCCGCTCCGTACATGCATGTATACCGGCGAAAAAAAAAGAGCGAGAAAGAGAGAAGCGCGCACATACACACGCGATTGCAGCCGGCGCTGCGTGCGGACCGAATTGGAATGAGGGACGCCGGGAGAGGAGGAAAAAAGAGCCGAGAAAGAGCGAGCACCGCGGGATCGCGCGCGGGAGAAGGAGAGCCGGAGATGTGACTCACGCTCGGTCCATTGATCCTTGAATATTCGACAAGATGCGCTCGGCCGCTTTCGTCACTGTCGCGCCCCGACGCGCAAACCCGCTGTTGCAGCTTTGAAACATTTATAAGATCGGCTGGCGAACTATTTTTTTTCTCCTCTTTTTTTTTTCTTTCGTTACTATTCATTAGCTGCCAAATGAGCGTTCGCTAAATTGCCGTTCGTCCAAGCAACTTATAACGCTCGGAGTAGCGACTTGGAGTAATTTCACTCGGCGCAATTTTTACAGCCGTTGAACACCGCCGTAGGGTAATCATAATTTATTGTACCCGCTACAATTTTTTGATTTGCGAATTTCATGTACGCAAACGATTGTTTATAGCACTTTGTCGCTGTGATATTTAAAGTATAATTCGACAGATTGCATCGAGGTTTAAGAACTTTATTCTACGAATTTAAATTCTGCGCGTGTACGCACAAAAGAGACATTTTCGCCTTAAAAGTTGAAGAAAAAAAGGGCAAAAAATCGCGCCAGTCTAGCGATCGAGTTGCAAAAAAAAAAAACGAAGGTGGCTCGCCCTTTTAAAGGGCCATCGACCGTGACATTCTGTCGGCGCGAAAAAAGAAGGAACGCGTTGGCGTCGGTGGCCGCAGCCACGCGTGCCATGCAAAGAAAGGAGAGAGTCTCAAGCCCCGGCTGGTTGGAGTAGGTCGCGGACTCTGCGCTCTCTTATCTCCTCTTTCTCCGGCGCGCGCCGGCTCTTTCTCGCGACTTTCTTTGTTGCGCCGCGGCGTATTTTTAAATCCGCCGCGGGACAGAAAAAAGCGGCGAGAATCCGCGCAACCGTTACGCTCACCCCGAGCTCGTGAATCAACTGTTTTTCGATCGGTTGAATAATAACGCGATTGACTTCCCTTCTTTATTATTATATTTTAACCGAGCGCCTATTACGTCTTTATTTCGCTGAGAGATAAAGGGGACGCTCGACTCGCGGGGAGACTGTTGTAACGGCTCGAGTTCGATCAATAAATAAGTTATACTTCTTTTATTCTGCTTTTTCGCACATTTTATCCACGAGGGAACGTTGCCTTGAGTTTATTTTTCTCCGAGATAATACACTTATATTTGCTTTCACGCGTGATAAACAGCGACCTTTTCCATTCTTCGCGAGATAACGAGATAACAATTACCCAACTACTCTTAAAAAAAAAAAATTACTAGAATTAGCAAACTTTTCAAATCCGCCAAACGAGTGTACATGTCCACTCCGGCCGGCCTAATCAACTTGCCCAACTCAATTTCCACCTCCGCCGCTATTTCCCCTTTTATCCCAGCGCGGGCTCCACCCTCTCCCACGAGGGAAAAAAAGCGCGTCCTCCCCCCGACGCTTGCGAGCGAAAAAAAGCGAGCGGGGGTGGCGCGCACCGACGGGCGCCGGCGCGCGCAACAGGTGGAATCTAATAAGGCGTTTTCGAGGCGACGCCTGCTCGTATTTTCACCCTGATTTACCCCGCATCCCGCGACGGTCCACCGCGGCGAAAAGGAAGTGAAATTAAACGCGGAAAGAAGGCCTCGACGGAGTTCCCGAGCACACCGGCGTCTCGCGGAACGCGCGCGCTCGCCGGGTATTGCATTATGTCTCTCTCCGGGAGCGCATTCGTGCTCAGAGGAGCGCGTCGTCCTCGTTCCGGAATTCGCGCGATCGCGCCGATCGAACCGCAGACGACGGACCCGCGCGATATCAATGTCGGGCATACGCCGGGTGCCCCTACGGTCTCGGCGCGCGCCTCGCGCGTCGGTCTAAGCGATCGGGGGATGATTTCCTCCCGCACTATGCCTCTTACCTCGATCTGTCGGTGTGTCTTTTTTTTTTAGTCCTGGGGGTGCGAGACTAAAGCTGACGAGGATCCACCGGCGATCGGTAGCGCGGCAGGGTCGTGAAATCGCAGTGCGAGCTCGTCGGTGGCGGTACGGTTTGGATAATCACAAAATATGGCACACTGTTCCTCGAGTCCATCGTTTCAGTCGGCGCACTCACTTCTCTCCCTCTGCCATGACCGGCGCACACGGGCCTATACCTCGGACTCCCGGAGCGAGTGTCGCGCTCCTCTTCGGGGGAGGATTCGAGGTAAGGGTGAGGCGATTGAAAAAAAAAAAAAATACTACGGTACGAGAGGAGAGTGAGGGCGGCCGGTGCGTGTGTCCCACGCGCGGCACGCGTGTGCTCTCGACGGAGGAAAAAACTGCTGCGAGAGGCTGCTGCTGCGGCGGCTGTGCGGCGGCGGCACACAGTGCCCGCGACACGCACGATTTTCTTCTCTCTCTCCCGCGCTCGCTCACTCTCACTCTCTCTCTCTCTCTCTCTCTCGCTCTCTCTCTCCCCGCGCACTGCGTGTACGCGCGCGTGTCTACAATTGCGCTGCTGCGAGTGGTGAGCGCGAGCCTCTCTCGCGGGACTCTCTCGCACCGCAACTCTTTTCTTCTCTCTCGCGGCCCGCGCCCCCTCCCTCCTCGCGGGCGCCGAGCTCTTTCTCTCGGTGGTCGAATATCGAAGGAAAAGGGGGCCTCTAGCAGGGCTGGAGCGCGCCGAGCGAGCGTCCAAGGTGGGAGGAGGGCTCTCCCGCCGTCGAGTCTCTCGCGCTCGTTTTTCCCTCTCCGCCTCCACCTCCACCTCCACCTCCTCCTCCTCGCATCCTCCTCCGCCACCTCCTCCTCCTCCGCCGCCTCCCCCTCCTTCTTTTTTCCAGCTCTTTTCTTTTTCTTCCTCGGTGCTCCGGCTCGAGAGCGCGCGCGCACACTTTTTCCCTCCCCGTCACACTAGGCTCTTTCCCTACTATCCCTACCCTCCCCACGGGATTCCTCCGCTCCGCGAGCTTCGCCTCCTCCTACTCCGCGCTCTCTCGCTCATTCAGCTTTTCCAGACCGGCCGCTCTCTAACCCACCGTCCTACGCAACCAGCCAAGGGCACCGCATCCTTCGCTCCCAAATGCATCCCGAATGCACTTCTATATTATATAGTTATTTAAATCAAATTTACAAAGAGTATATCCGAAATTACTTTTATTCTTACTTTTTTGTTATTGCTTTTCATTATTTCCCCCTTTTTCGCCGTTTTTCTTTTGTAATTAACGTATATTGCTTTTTTTTTTTAAGAAAGATTCGGCCGAATTCGTGCGGCCTCGCGCTTGAGTAACTCAATTGGAAAGTCCGATTTAAACGCGCGTGCAACCTGGCGGAGTTGACGCAATTTACGGCGGTGCGGGCATCAGCCAATCGGGCATTCGGAGCGCGCGCCCGGGACGGTTCGCGTTTCGCGCGACTTTGCCGCGAGATGCGCTCGGCCAGTGCATCGGTGCATGTGTGCGCGCGGCGTCCTCGGCGTCGATTGGCCGAGGGGCCCCGCTCCGTCGGGGAGAGACGGAGCTGAGATCCGAGGGGTATGTATACTATGCGCGATCTCCTTCTATCCCGCGAGCCTCCTTTTTTTCCGCGGTCGCAGTCGCATTTGCATCTCCGCCGATGTCATCCTTCTTTTTTTTTTTTTTTTTGACGCCGGAGAGATTCGCAGGCTTTGTTCGCACGACGCGATGTTTTCTCGGAGGCCCGCAGCAGCTGTCGCTCTATGATTCAGCGGGAGTTTACTTTTTACTGTTTTTTTTTTTTTAAATAAGTCGCGATTAGACGTTTCGTGCCATCTGTTTTTTTTATCGATCGGAGTGCCGCGGGGAGCGAGGCGATAGCGCGACCCGTGCGTTGAAATGCAACGGTGCATCAGGCTACTTTATCTGTATTATAAGCGCGTGCGTGCGGCGAATGTGTCATTACGCACACCCGCGCCGTCCGCTCGCCGAAACGCACCGTCGATGTTTTATAACGTTCAATTCCGTGCGAGCATTACGGGAATACTCGACAGTGCTAATTCTATGTGTTTAGCTCTTCAGAGCATCTCGTTCTACTCAATTTACTTTGTTGACGTGGATTTAGCTATTTTTATATATTTTTTTTTTGTTAATTCGACGGTCGCCTTCTTTTTCAGAGATTTGCGCGTGTCACTCGTATTGCGGGCATTTACATCTGTGTCCTCGTGTTTGCTTGTACGGAGCGGCGGATTCGTCGTGTGTACTTTGTTTTACGCGTATCTTATCCGCATTATCCGTTTCTTTTTTCTTTTTTTTTTGGCGAGAGAAACGTGCACACACGTGCGACGCGCGCTGGTAAAAAGGCGCTGGGCGACACTTCTGCTTGTTTAAAATTCGCTCTCAACTGTTAAACCGGGATATTGCGAAATAATTCATGCCTAAATTTCTACATATCACAATTTAATGAATTGTAAACATTAAAGTCGTCTAAAGTAGACGTTATCTAATTTATATTAATTTAAACACGAATCGCACTTAGGAAATTACGGGATAGCCACGTAATTAAATAAGCATTTACCGACACTTAAAAAATTACGTATAATTACCTATAAAATATTCACGGTTTATCGAAGAAACTTACTTTAAACAATTGTAATGTAGATTTCATCTTAAGAATAATATAATAATTATATATTGATAAAAAAAGAGAAATGTTATTTAAATACTTATAATAATCGATCAATATTCAATAAATTGTGAAAAATGTATTACTAAAAACTTTAAGTCGTCGGATAAATGAGGTGAATTAAGAATTTCAAATCGAAGTAAATTAAATAATGCATACAAAAAGTCTCTATTCGATACAAATTTAACTCAGTTAGATAATGACAAATACATGTAACGGTATAGAACATTCGCCCAACCAGTTATTGAAAAATACAACTACGTTTTTGCATTAAATACAGATTCGAAAAAAAAAAAAAACGAACAAACACACGGTGTAAATGAATTGACAAGACACCGGAATAAAACTAGAACGGCTAGGAGAGAAAAAGCCGCGGAACAGGTCACCTCTTTATGTAAGCGTGAAAAGAGAGCAGAATGCGACGTACGCGGCCGACGAGAAGTAGGAGGATGTTCCCCCTTCGTAAAAAAAATGCACGCGCACCGAGAGAATATGCCTCCGTGAAAAATTTGCCGCTCGCAGCACACATGGAGGAAAGGCGTCCGCGTGCACCGGAGGATCGCGCGGGAGTATACACGCAGCATCCATCAAGCGTACATCGCGCGACGCCCTCGCTCCTTCTCTCTCCCTCGAACGCGCGAAATATCCACACACGCCTCTCTCTCTCTCTCTCTCCGCGGCCGTCGCGGGAGAGACAGCGAAGATAAAGTAGCGGGAGAGAGCCGGGGAGGGGGGCCCGGGGGGAGACCTCACCCACACAATCTCGGTGGCGCACACGCGAGATAGAGGTTGCACGTTTCGCGCGCGCGAGGCCTCAGGACGCGAGAGGGAAGGTCGAGGCTAAGACACCTACGTCGGAGTTCCACAACCTCTCTCCCCGCGGCTTCTATATATACGCGGACGCGGAAGAGGCGCCGGCGCGAGGATCAGTGAACTTCGCGCGCCGGCCGGCACACTGACTCCGCCGCCGCGACGAACGGCGAAGAGATGCGAATTTCGGCTAGTAGGACCGGGGGACCGCCGGGCCAATGCCCTCCTCTTTTCTTTCTCGCGCGCCGGTGAAAGCGAAAGTGGGAGAGCGAGCAGCTGCTTGCCCGGGCGATGTTTTGGGACCGCGCGAAAAAAACGGAGGCGAAGAGAAGGAGGATGGAGAAAAAAGGAAGGGAGGCGGAACCCGGTCCCGGACGGGATTTCGGCGGTTGCGTAACGGGGCAGAGGAGAGCGTGACGTAGGCGGCCCCCGAGGAGCCGAAAAAATAAGCGCGCGCCTTCGTGACCCAGTGCCCGGACTACGCGGATCCTCTTTCTGCGCGCCCGGTTTCTTTTTTCGCGAGCGCGCGAGCACGATGTTTGTTTCCTTCGTTCACACGCGACTGCCGGGCCGTTTTGTATAGGGTAACGGCTAGATTTTTTTAGACGGCAGCTTTTTTTTTTTTTTTTAGTTAATTTGAGAATTTATTTTTTCGCTTATCTGGGAGAAAAGTGATCCGCAGTCAGTTTTAGGTACGAATTTGATACAAATTTTTTATCGGTAGAAGATATTTTTACATGGGATTGGATAACGACGATGATTTTTTAATTTTTTTCTCGCTTTTCGTAACATTAGTCAAATTGTGAAGACAATTTCGGTTGCAGCACGTAAAAATGCTGAAAATGGAATTATAAAGGCGATTTAATTATACCTTCTGCATTACCATTCATTCCATAGGCCACAACGGGACGAACGGTTCAATCTGGCGACCAAGGATATTCAGTTTTTAAAAATTTGCGAAGCTACGGAGAAAAATGACTTACCATATTTATTAAAAAAAAACTATTACTTAAGTAGACCAAAAGACTTGAAGCATAATTGCTAAAATGAAACATTGAGTGAAACTTTAATATGCCTATATACCACGATATGTATAGAAAAAGCCATAAGAAGAATTTATAAATAAAACGAGGGCATAATTCCTATCCATAATTGATTGCCTTTGCAATGCTAGCACATCTCACCAAACCATTCCTCGAGAATAAAAATAAATGTCATTTAAAATAAATTACAGTGCCTAGCCATACGCAATAAACATATATGTGTAGACCATAATAAAGGAGGCAAGTCGAGAAAAAAAATTAAAAAACCAGAAACTTTCAATCTATTCGAAGCTTTAACAAAAATTACTGGTTTCTCGATCGAAGAATTAGCGATCATCGGTCTTCTCCCCTCATAAATAACAAATACACGAAGATTACCCTGCACTCTGCGAAAAATTACAATAGTTATCCCTCGAGCGCCTGCCCTCCCGTACAACCCAGTGGCACGGCACAGAATTCGATCGCATTAAAAAGAAACACCATTGATTTAAAATCGCCGAGTGTATTCTTTCGCGAACATTGTACACATTGTATTTATTTTTTCCCCTCGCGCTCGCGCGCTATGGGCCCGCGAGCGCGCGAATATAACTTTTACGGCTCACGGGGCTCTCCGGAGTCGACCGCAAGAGAGGCTCAAAAACCGGTTCTGAATTAGCGAGATTATAAAAGTAATTACACAGGCTCGCGCATATCCTCGACGGACGCCTTTTTTCCCCGCTCCTTAGATTTCGCGAGATTAAGCGTGCGCGCGAATTTTTTACCCCTCTCCCCCTCCCACTCCGCCTCCCCAGAAGAAAGAGCACTCGCCTCGCGAAAGAGAGAGGGAGAGAGAGAGAGAAAGAAGTGAGCGAAGATGAGATAAGGGGGAAGAGAAAATGAAGAAAGAGCGAGCGAAACGAGAGAAGCTTCGCGCACGTGTGCACACACAAGTACGTATGTGTGTGTGTGTAGAGCCATCTTTCTTCGGAGTCTGCGCTCGAGTTCCTCCTCGAGGATATTCACCCACGCGTACGTACGCTCTCCGGCTCGGCTAGAGAGAGAAAATGATGATGATGATGCCGCCGCCGCACCGCTGAGACTCTCCTCCGCGTATTAGCGGTCACTTCTCTCTCACTCGCACCGCCGGCACCGCGCTATACCCAGCTGTTGGTTATTGCCCTCTTTGAATCCTAGCGCGAGCGGGAGAACGGCTTTTTATGCCCGACACGCGAGGTAATTAGAAGCATTTGAATTTTCTTCTGCCGCCGACGCCGAGCGAGAGATGCGCCCGAGATGCTGCGAGAGAGTCCCTCTGAGCTGCACGCTCTAACCCTCCCTCCCCCCTCTGAGCTCTAACGTTCCGTACTCCTTTTTCCGGGGTTACAGATAATGCCTGCTTGCATTTCTTTTCGAGGAACTTTGCCGGACGACTTTTCTTCCTTTCCAACAGATGAATCCTTTTTTTTACGGCTCGCTTCTACGATTCGCAGACCGCGAGTTCGCTTCGGAATTGGCAATCTAATTGGAAGTTAATCACCGCAAGTGGAGGAGGTTACTTTGAAATTAGCCAAATTGGCCGCGCCGAGAGTATGGCTTTGAGAGAGATAAGGCGGTATCTCGACGCGCGCCTTTGCTGTTTATGTCAGGCGAGTAACTAGCGACTTTTCTCCTCCCTTCCCCTGTACACCTTCGCGAGCCTTTTTACCCCGCGATTTTATTGTAATGGCCTTTGTGTGTTTGTAAATTGAAACCTAAAATATTCGAGTGCCGCGATAATTTTAATGCTCGTAAAAACGCTTTTATTCCGCTCCTAAACTCGCGATTCCGTTTTTTTCCTCGTGCCCGCCGGGAGGATGAGTTTTATCGCGCGCTCCCGGCGCAATTTATTTAAAATAGACGCGGGAAAATAATTTTTTTTTTCATGCTCTTGATTGACTTTCAAATGCGCGCTTTTTTAAATACAATCGCAGTTTATCAAACGCCGCCCTGGGGTATTAAATTTCAATACATTATTGCATTTGAATTTCGAGCGTTTGGGAGCTGAGTGCAAGGCCGGCCATTGCGCAATTTCAATTAGCGCGCGTCGAGAAGGGGGCCTTCCGATAAGCCCCCGCGGCACCTCTGCAAAAATAAAGCCAAGGATAAAAAAAAAGAAGCACTCGATTCTGTAACTGCAGTTTCATTTATTTGACTTGCGCATTAAGGCCATCGGTGAGATCGTTTCATTATAAACGAGCCGTGGATATCGGGACGAGTTTAAAAAAAAAAAGGCAACCGAGAATCTCGCCCTGATGATACACTTTTCCCGGCGTTATCGGACAAGCATGCGCCCGCCCGAGATGGAAATAAAAAGAAAGAGAGAGAGAGAAAAAAGGAAGCGGGGCGCGATTATTTTTTTCCACCGACTCCCTCCACATGCGCCGCAGTCGACGCTGACCCAGATCCGCGAATCTCTGCGGCCGCCGCTATTTTTTATCCGACCGTCGTCTTTTTTTTTTTTATTTCCCTCGGCGGCGCGGCGCACCAAACCTGACCTACGACTACTTCGCTCCTTCGCTCGTCCCATTTCGCGCGCTCCCGCGGGAGAGGAAGAAAAGAAGGGAGCGGCCGATCGACGCCGGGGTTCTATTTTCTCCCAGCGTCGCGTCGTGGCTATTATTGGAAAAAGCCTTTTAATTATAGTTTCAATTAAAATACCGAAGAGCCCCGAGCTTCTTTGTCGAGCGGACAATCGCCCCCCCCCCCCTCCTCCCCATCTTTACAAGTCAAGCCACCGAGAGATGACACACTGACCGATGCGCGAGTACACGCTTTTTTTCTTTTTTTAAGTGTATTCTTTCTTCTTTCGCGGCGAAGGAATAAGGGAGCGCGAAATGCGTTTAAAAATAGTTGGGTCAAGTCAACAGAGGAACCGGAGGGGACGAAGATGCTGCGCTCGCATTTTTCCCGATTCCCGCGCGTCCTCGCCTCCTCCGCCTTCTCTCCCTCTTTTTCTCTCGTTCGCTCTCTTGCCTTTCGATTTTGCAAACTTATATTTAGAAGGGCAACGATCTTTTGCGCGCGCGAGCTCGCACTAGAGAAAGAGAGAGAGAGAGAGAGAGAGAGCCGGGCACGCTGCATATGTGCGCGCCGGGAGCGGATGCCACAGCCACTCGGCCGTCTTTGAATTATTATGCGACGGCCTCCTCGCAGCGGCGAGAAAATCTCGGTAGAGATTTTACGGGACGCCTTAAATTTCGGCGATTTCTTCCGTGGACTTTTATCACGGCGCGCCGAGATTTTCTCCCTGTGAGGTGTCTTCTCGTCACTTTTTTACACGCTTTATATATTTTATTGATACTTGAGACTTTAGTTTGCTCTTGCTGTGCAGAATTTATTTCGCGGCTTTATAGAATATTTTTCCAAAGTATTTTATTTATACGTCTATACATAATAGTGCGGATTGTTTTATTCAATACATTTTTTTAATTTTCATTTTGCGGTTTCGTATAAAGTTATTTTCGCGGTTTATTCAATTTTATTAAGTTTCACGCGCGAGGAATTATTTTTTAATTGGGTTGGTGTAATAATGTGTTTCAAGTTTAGATTAGAAATTTAATAAACGTGCAAGATCTTTCTACTCCGTATATATCATTACGTACAGATAAAATATAATAATAGTCTTTTATGCAAATGAAAAAGTGTTTAAAATCGAAAGAGGTAATTCAAACTTTACCCTTAAAATTATTAAGACAATTAAATTTGAATACGTGAACTATATTAATATATCTCGACTGCTTTACTATTTATAATAATAGTACGTTAATTTCATTTAACACACTCCATTCATTTAGTTAGTTACTTGCGTCGTTATTTCATTACTTCCTTTTCTTTTCCCTGCTAGTTTCTTCATGAGAAATCAAGCGGTCTTTTATTATTACTATTATTTTTAATAATGGAAGAATAGAACTTAAAAATTGGTCTGTATCAAGATTTATTTAAAGCTTACAGGAATCGCATGTAATTTATTGTGGTAATGGGTTATGGATTTGATTTACAACTATTAGAATAGTATTCATTCCTGACTATATATTCTGCCTTACAATTTCACGAGGCCATTTGGTAAACTAAATCCTCAGTTACGCGTTTAAATTAATAATAAATTTTATTTTTTTTCCATCAAACATACAGGAATTGCTACTAGTATATCAGTAAATTAACACATTAGTGGGATCAGCTTTCCCATACTCTCTCGGAAATGATACAATTTACATTTAATTAACATAAATGCTGATTTTAGTTTTCAACTTTACTTTTTCCTCCATTTCCTCATACGATAAATCTCCATCATTCTCAACCTTGCAAGCAACTAATAAACAGCACCGTCCCGTTCATCGACCCCCAAGTAAATCCACCCCCCTACAAAAAAATCGCACCGCGACTTAAATAAAAAAAAAAAAAAAACAAATGTATATCTCCATCATCCAACGCGGACGCTCTCTCTCCTCGCAGTCCGCTGGAGCCTCGCAATCTTATCGTCGGTTACTGGATGAGTTTGCGAGTCGGCGGCGGCAGCGTCGGGGCCGTCGGCCGCGGAGTCAACGTACGATAAAAAAAAACGTCGCGCCCGCTCTCGGAGCCTCGGGCACACGTACAAAGAATAAACCTCGGGCCGCGCACTCACACGGGCGCGCGCGTGCAACGGTCGCCGCCGCGTGGGCGCGCGGAGCGCGTCTGCTCTTCGTTGGGGTAGGTCACGGCGAAACCGCGTGCACGCCGGCGAAGAACCGAGCGAAGAAGAGGAGGAGGATGAGGCGGAGGAGGAGCAGGCGGCAAGGAGAAATAGGAGGAGGCGACCGTAGGAGGGGGGGGGGGGACGAGCCCGCGCTCCGTGCCACCGCGTTAAAGGGTGGAGTACACTCTTACCTCGTGTGTATATGCATTACTTTTTTTTTTTTTATCGTAGTATGTATACGTACACACACTCGCGCATTTTTCTTTTCCCGTGTGTATATAAGCACTCGCGTGTAAGTAGGCTGGATTTTTTTATTGCTCGCGAAGCAAACTCGATTATCGGCATCGCGGAGCTTCGGAAAAAAAAGGAGCGCGCCCGGAGACTCTTATAAATCATCCCACTTGACTAGTGGCGGCTTAAAAAGGAGGGAAAAAACGGCCAGCGCGCCGGGGCCTTAAACAAAGATGCGCGCGCGGGGGGAAGTAAGGAGCAGCGAGAGGAGAGCGAGGGACAAATAGGAGAAAAAAAGCCTCTCGCATACTCGCCGAGGCTCGGCACATAACGAACGATTACTTTATAAAACGACCGGCTCGACTCCTCTCTCTCTCTCTCTCTCTTCTTTCGCCCGAGACTCGCGCGAGCGCGTCTTTTTATCTGCGCGGTACTATCTCGCCGCGTAGGCGAGTTCGATTCCCTTCGCTCGTTTTTCCGCGCCGCGATCGGATTACTTCCTCGTGTACGGAGTCGAAAGTGTCTACTTCTTTTGCGTTTTTTCGTTTGGCATTCGAGCGGCGCTGTGTGCGCTTGTGTAATATGCTTTTATTTCGAATTTATAAGGCGAGCGGGCTTTTTGTATATTACTTGGGAAGTTGCGGGGGATAAGTTTCCGGCGTTATGGTGGCCGATCATGCGATCTGAAAATCACAGAAAATTACCGGGAAAACTCGCGGGGAACTCGCTAAAGAAGGCCGCACGAAGGGAGCCCCCAAGACGCTGCAATTTCGCGTCCCGGGCCAGGGCGTAACGGCCGGCCGGCACGGAACGCTGAGCACGTAACGCCGGGAAAATAGAAAAGACCGAGACAAAGGCGCCGTCGAGCGTACGCTAATCTCCAAATTTGCCTCCGCTAGCCAACAGAAAAGAAATTTTTTGTTTTTTTTAATGGTTTATGAACTTTTTTTTATTCAAATTTCCAAAGTGAAGCTCGATGTAGTTTGGAAATAAAAATAAATTTTTATCCACTTTTCCGAATTAAGGCTTGAATCTTTCATTTCAACCTCGGCGAAAGGAGTGTGTATTATTTAACGCGAAAAAAGAGGGAAGAAAGTCCACGTGACTCGAAGCTATTTTTTCCTCAATTTGCTCCGATAATCGAAAGCGATCGGTTCACCTGGTAAAAAAAATAAAAGTCGGGGCAAAACTCTGGTAAAATTTTTTCTAGTTCTATAGGTCATAGAATACATCGAAATCGCGAACACACAATTCCGAGATAATTTTTTTTTTTGCAAATGAAGTTTTTAAATATAAAATTCGAAAAATTAATTTTATCGTTATCCGAAAGTTAATTTATTACTCAGCTGTAAGTACAAACAATAATAATAACAAATGGTAAAATAACTGTTAAGCAGTGTATGTTACAGTATTTTCGAATATTTATTTCGTTATACAGTTTTTGATTAACACTAAATGTATTTTTTAGGATCTATTTGGGGGCCAGTGATTTTGCATAAAATTTATGTTGTATGTCTTGTTTTTTAAGTAAAGAACAAATTTTGTCATTTTTTTTTTTAAATCTTTAAACAAACGATTCCACACTATTTGATGAACACTTAATGTTCTTTGGATTGTTTTTAACTTTTTACGTATCAGATCCTCGATTAACTTAAAATTCTAAAAAGCATCGTTTGTTCTCTATACAATTTTCCTCAGAGTGTCTACAACTCGAAACTTTTTTCCCCTGTTTAATATTCTTTCGCTTTTTTCCTTTCTTACTTGTTTAATTAATTTCACAAGCAAACTTTTGACATAGAAATTCGGTATAATTTTAGCGCGTCGATCTATATTGCGTTTTCGCGATTTCATATATCATTTCGTAATTGCGAAATAATAAAATATTCAGCGGCTATAAAATTCATGTAACGATTATTCCTGGAGATTCCGAGATTAAAATTCAGAATTCGTAAAATTAAGTACCGCTCAATAGTTCGATAAATTTTAAACGATCCTCCGGAGTCGTTAATAAAAATTTAATCGACTATTCATATCCCCGCTTCGCCTCTCTCTCTCTCACTCTCCGCTAGACGTTTCTCGCGTCTCCTATGCGAAAGCGCGTCGCGCGCGGCCAACAGTCACTGAAAGGCGACTCTGATAAATCAAGAGAGAGCGCGAGGGGTTACGCGTCGGGGAACCGTTACGCGTCGTCGCCGAGCAAACAGGCCGGAGGAAGGAGAGGAAAGAGCGACGTAGATGAAAAAAAAGTCCGAGGAGCGGAGCGCGAGAGAAAGGGGTTGGAGTTTTCGTGAAGGAGGCCTCCCCGTGAGACAATGAGGGCGCATACGAAACTCGGTTACAATTTTTTTTTTGCGTGAAAATTTTTTTCCGCGCGCGCCCCAATCGACGAGCCGGTTCCTGGGGCTTTCTCGAGAGGGAGAGCAGCTGGCAAGTGACTCGCGTGCGCGAGCGAGATGAATGAGAAAAAAATTTTCGAGTTACGCTCGATACGTTGCGCTTTATTTACCTCGAAAACAAAGGGCCCCTTCCCTCATTGTCTTTGCCTTCCTTCTTCTTCGCTTTTTTTTGTGATGAAAAATTTATTCATCGCTGGGATGAAAAGTATCATTTCAGCCGCGATGCATCTTGCGGCTGCTCTTGCGGAAAATAAAAAGTGACGCCTTTTGCTTTGGATACGAAAGACTGTGAGAACGCATAAGGGACGTGCGTTCTTTTTATCGTGTTACTGAACTGTTATTATTATTTCTATTAGATTGAAATTTTCAATTAATTATTTATTCGAGCAGTAAGTATGTTAAATTGATGTAAATGTGTGAAATTTACATAAATTTGATGATGATCTACAGTATAATCGTAGACTGGTTCAATGCATTAATAAATCATTTTATCTCGCGCAAATTTATTAATTGACTCGATACGTAAATTAGATTTTTATAATTGTATATCTAGAATAGAGTAGCTATTATGATAATTGATAAGAATTTTTTTTTCATCCGCCTTTCTTATTATTTATTTTACATATTCATAATTACAGTTTTTGCACATTTATAGTAATATAGTGAATATTAACGTTATCTCAGGAAAATTAATATTTTCTTCATAAATATTTACATGATAAAATATAAAAATATTTTAAAAAATGTATTACTGATTAAAATCCACTTAAAATGACTGAGCTTTTCAAATTAAATGAAAGTGTAAATTAAATTTCTTAATCCATGTCATAATCAAGTCAAAATAGCAGAATCAAGTAAGAATAACGTTACAAAAGTGGAATCATCAATAATGCCATTCGTCTTAATCATTGAAACTAGTGTCAACTCCATTCGAAAATAGAGCCCTTCCATCGATTTTCGTAATAAACTCCGTAATCGATTAACTGAAAAAAGTATTTGTCTCCGGCGTGGGGGCTGCTACTCAAAATTCCAACGACGAGTACGCGTCGTGGCGTAAAGTGGAAAGGGGTGACGGGTCTGCGCGCGTCACTGGATCCGGTCCATGAAGATACACGGGGTGAATCTCAAAAAAATTCATTTGAATTCCACCGGGGGTTCGGGGATGGGCAAAAAAAGAGAGAGAAGCGCCCGCGAGCGGTATAATGCCCGCGAGGCGCCGAAATAATTGGATTTCAATTTGCGCGTAAAAAAACTCCCTCGTACACGGGCCGTGGTAGTTGGTTTTGGAAATTAGTCCACGAGTGACGTGTTTGGGTAACACGTTTTTTCGCGATTCTCACGTTCGCTCGTTCCAGCCCTTTGAATTCATTATTTGGCTTCTGCCGTGTCTCTTTTTTTTTGCTCCCCGGCGGATCGAGCTGAATGGCGCGAAAAATCTGGATTGAACGACGTGTTGCATTGTCGCCGTTAATTGCAAATCGAAGCTTCGTTTTCAGCGGCGAGGGGATGATATTTAACTTTAATTTTTAGCCAAACTTTTTAATTAATGCACAATGGCTTTGCACAGTACTCCTCGTTTTAATCGGATGCATACATTTCTATATCAATCTTGACGCGACGACTTTTTCCATCAGCAAATAAAAAAAAAAGTCAAAATTTTTTATCTCCCGTTCATTCAGTGCACAGCGCGTTTTTCAGGGAGAGTCGCCTTTTTAACGTGTCAAAGTTTGCTTACGTAAAAGTTGAGCGCAATTTCGCTCGGATAAGTTTCCCTCATAATGCAACTTGCATTCAATGCCCGGCGTGCTTTTCCGTTTTTCTCCTCCTAACTTAATTATTTCAGCGGGGCAAGTTTTTCCGCAACTTCGAGTGAGAGAGAAAGAGAGAGATTCTCAGACAAAATTTCAGCTATGGAACATCGGGAACAATTGGAGACTAAAAAATTCACGCGGTGACGGTGAGGTATTTTCCAACGCGAGATTCTTTTTTACTGCTTTTTTTTTGTATAACAAAAAAAATAACAGAAAAGAAGAAAAGCGGAGCCGCTCATCCTCCTTTTGCCGCGAGAAAGTTTCGCGGGGAAAATCGCGCAAAAACGCGCTCGCGCACGAGATGGCAAAGTTTTCTCCACTCGCTTCTCCGCCCGCAGATTTAATTAAAACATTCGCTTTTTCCCTCCCTCCGGGTCCTTCGATATTTTTATCGCGCCGCAACCCGTTTCCATCAATTTCACGCTGTATTATATTGTGTAATGCATCCCTCGAGGCATCGATTCGCGTGCGAATTTTTTTTTTTATCAGAGCTACACCAGTGCGTAGGAAGAGAGAAAAAAGTCGCACACATCGAAAGGCTCGCACCCTCCTTCCGGTCGAGCAGGTTTTCAAGATAAATCGCGATTTCAAGAGCCAGCTTCCCTCGTAAGTGCCCAATCTGATCCTACCGAAATACCCGCACACTTTGCCCTAACTGACTTTAATATTTACCTTTGTCTAATAATATTTTTTTATTTACAAATAGAAAGAGATGCTGAGTATAGTTTTAATTTACAAAAGCAACTGCGAATCGATCTAAAAAGTTAGAAGACGTCTGAAAGTGCACCGAAGGTAAAAAGTAGTAAGAAAAAAGAGAAGGAAAGATAAAGAAAAGAAGGAGAGAGAGAGAAAGTCGGAAAGGCAGAAGGCGATATTGCAACCTACACAGCTTCAATATTAAGCTCATTGCTTTTCTCGGTGAGAGCGGAGGCTTCTTTCCGGACGCGAAAAATAAAAGGGAGCCGCAAAAACAAAAGAGCGCCGGCTACTTAACGAAACAAATTGTTGCTTCGTACGCTTGAGCCACTCGAGGGTAGGTGGGGGCGGGTGGAGGAGAATTTAAAAGTTTCCCACTCGGCGGCGGCTTTCTGGCACGCCGTCCTGGCGCTTCTTTACTTTTCTTTCTTTTCGCGCACTTTTACCGAGGTGCGCGGCGGAGGGGGTGGGAAAAGCTCGTCGCGCCCCGAGACTCATAAAACGAAATTCAATGTTCGTTAGGTACGCTTTCTTTTGCAAGGACTCTCGGCGCGCGGGCGCTCCCGGAGAGCGAGAAACTTTTTCCTGCCAAATTGATAAACTTCTTTTTTAATGGCCCGGCAATTGCGCCCGCTTATTCTCGCGTTTAAGTCGCAGCGCCGGTGTTTAAGAGTTTTACAAGAAGCATGCGCTCGATTAAAAGGACGTATGCCTTGGGAGCGCAAGGTCGGCTAAGCTATTTTATCGATTAGCCGATGTATCTTAGTAACTCGATTTTTTTTTGCTTTCGCATTAAAAGTCTTGTTTGTTTTTTTTTTATCAGCAGCGAATATTAATTTAATTATTTATGTGAAATTGCGAACATCGTGGCTGCAGGACTTTTTTTTTCTAATAATATCTATAATAGTACAACGAATTCCTTTCCTTATATATCCTTATCTAATCGTTTACTCGTCCTCTAATCCCTATTACGAGATATCGCTGGCGCATTGAAAATCGAATGCATTGAATTATATCTATTATCGCCTTTTTTTCATAATATATAGTAGAGCTTAAGTAAAATTTCTTTGTTTTATAAAAAAAAAGAAAATTATTCAGCAGGTGGCCACTGGCCAAGGCTGCAATAGTCCTTACTTAGAATTAGCTTGAGGCATCTTAAGTAACCGATAAATTAAAAAAAGGAAGGTGAATGGGTATTGTGCGACAGGCAGACGAAGCGAAAAATCTGCGGTAAAATTCGTTGCGCCACAGGAAGCGACGCCCGGATGTTTTCCGGGTGCACACGCCTCCCGCGTAATTATGATCGTCGATTACGTCGGGCGAGGCTGCGGCCTCGATATATTATACGTGCCCCGGCAAAGCTCATGGGAGGACTGTATTCGCAACGACCGACACGTCGTAAGTCACGACATCTCTTTTGGCTACGCTTTGCAACCAATTTCGTCTCGAGCCTCGAGCTTCGTATATATACATAACATATATAGTTTCATTTTGTATACATATAGATATTCATAAATGTGACATTGATAAATACAGAAGTGACGACTACCACAGACAACATTCAAAGCGTCATGCATGGAAAGCCGATGAATGGCTCGTTAGAGGCCAAAAACAAAAAAAAAATACAACGTCGTTGATCAAAATAATATCTCAAAAGAAAAACACAAAAAAAATGACGCTCGAGGAGCAAAAAACGACGTATGCCGGAAGCCAGTGAATTAAGTGAACTGAACGAAAAAAAAATCGCAGAAGCTTGCGCAAATGATGATAAACGAAAAAAAAAGAAACGAAAAATGAGAGAAAGCGCGCAGCGTTGGATTATTACACCCTCGGCGAGGAAATTAGAATTCAAAGGAAACTGTCGCCTGCAGTGATTCGTCCAACGCCGCTAACGAGCAAAAAAAAAGGTCGATAAGCCTTGCAGGCGGCGTAACTGGCACACGGCAGAAAATCGGGGACACAGAGCCGCGGGGGTGGGTGGGTGGCACGAGTTCGGGCCGAATGCCGACTAAGGGCTGGGTGTTCAACTCACTCGCTGCAGAGTGGTCCAGCATTCCTCGAGCGTGATGTTGCCCATTCCGCCGGCGCCGGCAGCGCCGGTCCCGGCTCCTCCTCCTCCTGCCGTGCCACCGCCGGTAGCGTTTCCTACGAGGCCGGCCGCTCGGGACTGCAGCGACGACGACGACGACGACGACGACGATGACAACGTGGGGGAGAAGCGGGGGACAGATAGAGAGGAGACTCGCATTAGTCGGGATCTTCGTCTTTGATCTTGACCATCAGTTATGTTTGGAACTCCGTGGCTGCGCGGCGCCCGCGCCAACGGATGCCCCCGCACCCCCTTCGCCTCCTCCCTCCGACCTCTAACCCGGCATCGACGCAGCCGGAGGGAGAAAGACGCTATGCGACTCGAGCATTTCACGGCTAGCCTTCTCGTCAAAACTCGCGATTAGCCGAGTCGCTTCCGGCTCCCTTCAAAGTCTCGTTTCCAACCGCAAGAACAAATTGACTCGTTCGCTTGGACTCCGCGGCCGTGAAAACGAAAGTTAGCCGCGAAATTTCGAAATAAGGCGAATCGGAACTGAAAATAAGTAGATCGACGTGGATAAGATAAAGCGAGGCGGGACTTTCTCCGAAGTGTCGTTTTCGGCTGAGCTCCGAGTTACGAGCGAGAGATGCTCGCTCGCGCTTCGATATATATATATTTTGCCGGTAAAACATCTTCCCGAGCGGGCGAGCTCGGGATGACGTACGCGCGCGGCACGCACACGCCCGAGCGCATTATCTGTGTTGCGCGGGTCAAGAACCCCGCGAGGAGACGTATCTGCATTTCGCGGCCGCGTGTGCGTGCGCCGGTGTGTTGGTTACACGGAGCGGCGCGCGCGCGCGAGAGAGAATGATACATGCATCGCGAAAACGCGGTTATATACTTTGCATCCCGAGGCGACCGTGTCGGACGCTTGACCCCGCGCCGCTTTGCATTTTGCCCGCGCGCCGTGCTTTACTCTTCGCCGCTTGTAAATTCCGAATAAATAAATAGTCTCCGAAATTTTCGCCTGGCGCTCCGAGTGCGCGCCGCGACAAACGTACGCACAAGCGAACGGGCGATCGGGACGGAGATGTTTGTGTAGGACCGATCGAGGGTAGAGTTGGAGGGTGAAACTCACCTGCAGCTCGTTGACCAGCTTCTCGGTGAGGGCGGCGTCGTGGGAATCTTGGCTACCAGCGCCAGGACTGAGCATGGAGTTCTGCTGGTTCTGCTGTTGATTTCCGGGCACGTTCATGCCCGGCAGACCCCCGTTCTGACTGATGGAGTTGGCCATGTTGAGCGCCTGCTGCTGCAGGTTCTGCGTGAGGCTCTGCGCCTGCTGGGCCAGGTTCTGCGTGAGATTCTGGGCCTGCTGCTGCATGGACTGTTGGCTGAGGTTCTGGCTGAGGTTCTGCGCCTGCTGGGCCAGATTCTGCGTGAGGTTCTGCGCCTGGTTCTGCATGTTCTGCTGCAGGCTCTGGCTCGCCTGGCTCAAGTTCTGCGGCTGGTTCAGCAGCTGCTGCTGCTGCTGCGGCGACAGGTTGGGCGTGAGGCTCTGGGCCAAATTGTGCTGGAGCGTCTGGCCGAGGTTCTGCTGCATGTTCTGGGTGAGGGCCTGCGTGAGGGCCTGGCCCAGATTTTGATTGAGCGCCTGCTGCACGGCCTGGACCGCGAGGGACGGACTCGAGGCCTGCGACATCGACTGCTGGGCCTGCGCTTGAGCCTGAGCCTGCGCGAGGTTGTGCAGGCTTTGGGCCATGCTGGAGGCGATGGCGTTCTGGTGTTCGGCCTGCGGCGAAGGCGTCGTTGGCGCCGGGGAAGACTGGTGCTGTGCTCCCTGAGAACCCTGTGCGATGGACATTGCGTGCTGCTGTTGCTGCTGCTGCTGCTGCTGCTGTTGCTGCTGCATCTGTGAGGCGGCGCCCTGCGAGAGGCCGCCGTTAGCGTTGTGCTGCACCTGCGCAGCGTTAGGCTGCTGCTGTTGCTGCTGCTGCTGGCCCAGCGGGCTGTGCATGGCGTTCTGTTGGTTGTGCTGATTCTGCGGCTGCTGCTGCTGCTGCTGTTGCTGCTGCTGCTGCGCGTTCTGCAGCGGACTGTGCTGCATGCCGGGCGAGTGCTGAGGCGGTCCTCGCTGGGGCTGCTGCCAGTAATCCGACATTTTAAATACGTGCTGACGCAGAGCATGGAGGTTGGCCGCCGCGGCGGACACGGCCGAGGCTTGGACCTCCATGGGCTCCGGCTCGGGCGCGAGATCTGCCTCGGGCGAGCTCGGCTCCTCGTCCTCTTCGTCTTCCTCCCGCTCGGTGATGTCCTCGTCCTCCTCGTTGTTGGGGATCTTCGCGGTCCTGGCCGCGATGCCCGCGACGTTGCCTCCTCCACCTCCACCACCAGCACCACCACTTTCTCCACCGCCCCCTCCTCCTTCTATCCCACCCCCCGAATCGCCAGAGTGATGGTGGTTCCCCGGATGATGCTGGGGATGGTGCTGAAGATGCTGATGCTGATGATAGGGCGGATGAGGGCGGACCTCGGGCGGATTTTGCGCCGGGTCTGGATTCTGCGGCTGATGGTGATGGTGTTGCTGCTGCTGCGGCTGCTGCTCCAGGCCAAATTCCGATTGGGCTTGCGACTGGGCGCGCAGGTCCAGGGCCGCCGTCGCGTCCGAAATCTTGAGGCCTTCGCGAGAAGCCCGGGCTACCCCCTTCCGGCGCAGCTTGCTCGCTTTTTGGCACTCCTTTCGGTAAGCAGCTCGACGACGGGCGCACCTCCGCGTTCGCCGCCGTCACTCGCCTAACGTCGTGGTCGAGCGGGGGATGTCGGCTGCGGCTGCGACCTACGACGAAGGCGTCCCCAACGGCGTCAGTTTGTCGGCTGCGCCGCTGTCTCGCTCGTCCCACTGGTCGAGTCCGTCAGGCTCATCAAAGCTCTATTTAGATGATCCCAATCGCTCGGGCCCTTGAGCTGGATCTCGGCTGCTGCTCTTCTTCCGCGCGTCTGCTTCTCTTATCACTTATTCCCCCTAATAGTCTTCTCTTCTCGTCCTTACCTTCGTCCGTCCTTAATATTATGTACAAGTCTTGTGGAACGTCCTGTCCTGTCGTCTCAAGATTGTCCGGTGTGTGTTTTGCTTGTGTGAGTGTTATCATGCGCGCCCTTTCGATTGGATGTCCTCGCACTCGACGGAGGACAGCCTTATTTTTTCTTTCTTCTATCTACTTATACTCTATACGTACACTTAAGTTCAGGTTAAATTCAGGATTGCCCAGCCCGGACGGTGTGAACGAGATGGAGTTCCGTGGACACTTTGACGCTTGTATTGGGTTTGGTCGATCCGCTGAAGGAGTCTCCTCGGCTTGTCTCGTTCTCGTTATTTGGTGATTTATCTTCGAAGAACTCCCGGATCCGTCAGTGCGGACGAAAAAATCGCTGCTCGTTTCGTGTTGCCCTGAGTATTTTAAGCCCCTTTTTTATGTGTGTGATGGTTCGTGTGTGTATTGTTGCAATGTCATGTGCTGCGACTTTATCAAGTCAAAGTCTATTCGGTGAGTATTGTTCAGCGAAACGAGAGCGTCCGTCCCCTCCGGATGCTGCTGGATTCTTCGGTAAACACTCCTTCCGCGGTGTACGCGTCCCCAAAGTCCCGCGAAAAAAACTCCGTCTCGTGGAAAATGCGACTCTAGTATTAATCTTCAAGAGGTTTCAGCTTTTTATTTATTTATTTACTTTTTTAATCAATTATCGATTAACCGCGTCGTACCGATCGTCGATGGTAGTAGCTTTTTTTACTATCGTTTAATTAATATTGCACTTAGGTACACTCGTTTGTTGAACACACTGAAATATATATGTATGCGGCGCGGGGTCTCGATTATTCTTCTTCACTCGATTCCTTTATCACTCTTCCTCTTCCTCTTTTTCCTTCTGATCTTCCTCCTGTCTTGCTGCCTCGAGGTCTCTCGCTCGTACCTTTCCACCTTCTCGCGATTTTCTTCCTCGACCTCGATGTCTCCTCCACTCTCACTCGTACTCAGACTATTCCGAAGTACTCGGTTTGCTACCCCCGCTTCTAACCGTTATTCTTCCTATTCTCTTCCGCTCTTGTGCTCGAATTCTTCTTACTTGTCTTATTCTGCTTTTTCCGCTTCGTCCAGTCTTCCTCTCCTGCGCGGGAATAACTCGCTGAAACGCGTCTCCCGCTCGAAGCTGCAATCACACAAGAAACAAACATTTTTTTCCTTCTCTTTTTTTTTAACTTAAATCAAATAAATTAAGAGCGACATTTCATTAATTATCACGTAAAATTAATATTCTAAATAATCCAACAAATGAGGAATAAATCATGTCATGCAAAATGATCGAGAAGTGTGTCGTGTAAAAACGGAGTAATGTTTCGAAGGGGCAAGCGTTGACCGAACGACTGGAAAAAAAATTAATCCGACCGAAATACTTCATCCGAGTAGAATCCGTAGCACCGGCGAGAGCTGCACTCGTCGATCGAAGCCACTGAATTTTTCCCTCGCCCCGAGCAACAGTTTGCCCGGCGGACAATCTATTTTTTTCTCCTCCCTCCTCGGCACGGGCGCAGCGAGAAAAAGCAGCCTTTTATTTCGCGGGCAATTTCCGCGAAGTTAGTGTCGCGCGCCCCGAGAAAAAGTCACACGTCATCCCGCGGTGGTCGAGAAAAAAGGGCGCGTCGCGGCGAGCGGAAAAAACCGCTGACACTCGCGTAGGAAATGAGATGTTGTTTCGCGCGCGACGATCGCGAGAGGCAAGAAACGCGGGCTGTCACGTAGCGCACAATGACGCTGAATTCGAAAGAACGGTCGGAAAAAAATGTGAATTACTGCCACGTGTTAGACTGCCGCGCTTGTGACCGTCGGACCGAGGACTCAATATGGACCTTTTTATTTCGCTTTAAAAACACTTTATTTAAACGGACATTTTTTTTAGATCTTTTGAAGACTGTATCAAAATTGTTACTTTCAATACTATTTATCGTAACTAGCAAACAGTGCGACATTTTTTTTCAAATCGAAAAAATTCAGTCGCTGCACGATAGAAATTTTTTTACGATTGTTGTAAAAATGTTGCACACTTGTACTCGGCAGCAGGATGATCGAGAGAATTGAGATCGCAAGATATCTCGGCTGTACGATCTCGCCGGTGCACCGACTTTACCGCTGATGTGCTCGCGGGCATGTGTCAGTCGTGTAGTGCAGAGGAGGGGGTGAGAGCGAGTCTCGTTGTAGGGTGCTTAACCAAAAGTGGGGAAAATGGAATCGTCAGGTGCGAGAGCCGGGAGCAATGACAGCAGTGAACTCGCGCACTTGTGAAAAAAAATGAAATAAAAGAAAAAAGTCGAAAATTCGAATGACACTTGTTCACTTGTCTCGTCGTTGCTGCTGGTCTTGACCCCCACAAAAACTTGCGAAAACTGCACTCGGAATAGTTCCTCAGTCGCAGCTGATACCGCCCTCGTGGGCACCAACACCCGGCAGTAGTGTCACAGAGTCACTGATACATCGTTCACTGTAACCGGCTTGACGCTGCTCGCGCCGCGGCAGGTGACTCCGACGACTCGTCGAAAAATCTCCAAAACTGCGGAAAAAATCGTCGGAGGTGGCTGCCGAGAAGGTCGCAAGTGGCAAAGCAGTCGGCGAAAAGGACGTAAAATCGCCAACCCCGAAGACGGTAGCAGCTGACTGTCGACGAAATCCGGCAGAGTCCCATCGAGGCGGCCGACTGGCAAAGTCCAAAGTGCCGCCTCAACTCCGGCGAAATTGTACAAAAATCCCAAGTGCAGTCCTCGAAGCCTTCGGCCGAAAGCCGGGCAAAATGCGGAAAAGCTGGTAAAATCACCAAGGCCCGCTAGTGGCGAGTCTCGGGCGACTCGTTCGGCGAAAAGTCGTAAGTCCAAGTGGTCGCATCCAGCGAGCTCATCGTCCGTTGAAACATTCGCGAAGTGCCTCGGCTGCTTAGCGAAGGGAAACACACCGGCGGGTGAGCGCTGCGTCTTGCGTGCGTGCTCAAGGGTACGAGCGCCAAGACACGACTGTGCCAGCACTCGCGGTCGAAGACGACGACGACGACGACTACGACGGCGACGACGACGTCGTGTAGACGGAGACGGAGACGCTCAAAGGGGGGTGAGAGAGGGAGAGAGAGAGAGGGAGAGAGAGAGAGAAAAGAGGAGTCCTTTTCCCTCTTCTCGGGCCGTCGGCGTTCCCCGAGTCCTTAGCGGGCGAAGGAAGCGAACTGACTCCGGCAGGCTCCGCGGCTCGCGAGAAACGCTCTAAGTCCTTCTCCGTGGAGAGCGCGCACGGCGAGGAGAAAGAGAGCGAGCGAGACGGAGCGAGAGAAAGTGGCGCGGTGGTGTGTGTGGTGGTGTGTGCGAGCGAGCGCGGCGGTGGTGGCGCGGCGCGTCTCAGACCGCGTGCGTCTCTGACTAAAAGCCACCCCCTTCTCGGCGGCGCCGCCGCCGCCGCCGCTGTGCCGTGCCGCCGCGCGCTGCCTTAAAGAACCCGGGGGGTGCCGGGTAGGGGCGTTGTCTTAGGTGATGCGCGGTCGCGAAATTTCTGCCCCGAGTCGCCGCGCCGCCGCCGCCACCGCCGCCGTCCTCCCTCACCACGACGGCCGTGGCCGCCGCCGCCGCCACCGCCGCCGCCGCTGTCTTACGGCGCCGCGCCGCCGAAGGGGGCTCCCTTTTCTCGCGCCGCCGCCCCCCGTCGCGCGCCCTCTTAGCTGGAGAAGACTTAGAGGAGGCTGCGGCCCCGCCGGCCCCGGGGCCCGCGAGTGCGGCCGGCGCCGCTGCTGCCGAGCGAGGATCTGCCGGAGGCGCGAGCCGGGGCTGCTGCGGAGCACCGGCCAGCGTAGCCCTCGCGCCGAGGGAGACGCTAAAAACTGAAGGCGGCCCGCCGGACCGGACTTTTGCGCCCGCCGCCCCGCGCCCGCGCCACCCTCCGGGGCTCCCACTCCGGAGCGGCGCGCGGCAGCCTTTTCTCGCGCGCGCGCCGAGGGTGGGGAGGCGCGCCGAGGAAAGAGGGTGGCCGTAGCCTCCGACGGGGTAAGATCTCGGAGTCGCGCCGCGGCGGGGTGGGGGCGTGCGTCGGCGCGGAAGGAGCGCGGGCCGTAAGAAGAGCTCCCCTACGCCGGCGATCCTTCCTTTCGGAGCCTTTTCCCCTCGAGGCCTCCTTTCGCCCGACTGCCCTCTCTCACCGCGGACGAGCCGAGCGCCTCTTTTCTGCGGCGGGCGCCTTCGCCCCGCGAGGCCGGATCACACTGACCGCGAGCTGCGCGACTCGGGGAGCTTTGTATCTCTTTACCTTTGGCGAACGGTGGCGATCGTGGACCACCAGCCAATTAGGCCGGCGCGCTTGCACTTGCAGTTGGCCGAGGGTTGGCGCGAGACTCTTTTTCGTCGCTCGACGCGACCGGCCGATTTCGCGGGGAATCTGGGCGCGCGGTGACGCGCACTTCTTTTTTTTTTAACGGGAAAGAGAGTTGGATTTCTCGCGAGGGTACCGGGCGCGTGGCGTTCGATGCGAATCGGTAGGCGCGACTACCACTGGCCTGCGGGAAAAAAGTGCAGCGGAGGGAACGTTGCTTCGGCGTCGGCGGCGCGGCACGTAAGGGGGTGTACACCCAAGTTTTATTAAAAAAGAAGAGGGGGCCCTTCTTTTAAAAATGGCCACCGCGACCGGGCGAACACATGCGTGACTAACTGCTAGCCCGAGGGGGGGAACTACTGCGCGCTAACTCAATAGTGTTTCCTTTTTTCGCCCCCATGTGCAATTTCTTTCCCCCTCGGTGCACGCTCCGAGAAAAAAGTGCCCGCTATGATTCGTCACTGACTGGCGAGAGAAAGAGAGAGAGAGAGAGAGGCAGTAGCCGAAGGCCTGGGCAAGTGAATTTTGCATATGCTCGCGTGCGAACCGCCATTCGAGCTCGCCGCTACGATAATTTAATTCTCTTACAAAGGAAATAATGGTACTTTAATTGAAAGACTCTTTTTTATGCGTTGATAGAAAAGAAAGATCGAGAGTTTAATTGCTACCATCGAAACAACCATCGACGGCTCATCCTCTAAAGATTAATTCGGAGTCGTAACGCGAACGCCGCAGTAAACGTTCATTTACCAATAAAGAAGTAAAAAAAAATAATAATAAGACAGAAAGTCACGTATAAGTTCCTAATGAAGGAGAAAAACAGCAGGCCCCATTTGGTATTCCTTTTGCGAGGCCGATAAACGTAAACGCGATCGGCGTATACAATGACAATTAGCGTGCGAGGAGAGAAGATCGCCTGGGTCGCTCGGTGCACGTAATTTAAGGAACTCCGGTCATTCGGCGGCCGCGTCCGAGGAGGGGGTGCGCTCCGGCCGAGTTCCTGCCGAGGCCGGAGAGACTCGCCGTGGTCATCTTACGCACAGGCCGAGGGGTCCGGGGGTGGAAGGACGAGGAGAGGGACGCCGAGTCTCCTCGCAACCCCCGATGTATTCGCCTTGGCGCGCGCCTCTCCTTCCGCCGCCCCCTCCAAGCGCGCGGCGGCTCCTAACGTCCGCTCCCCCCACGCCCACGTCCTCCCTCGAAAGAGAGCTCGGGCATCCCCCCTTCTTTCTCCACCCTCGGCGGCGTCTCTCCCCACTTCGCGGCGCCCCTTTGAATTTTCGCGCGCACCCCCCTGCGTGCGCGCGACTTTTTTCCCCGCGCCCCCACCGCGCGGCCGATTTTTTTCCACGTGCACGCGCGCCACGTGTGCGGGCTTAGCTGGTGGGGGCGAGAGGACTGCCCATCGGGCTTTTTTTCGCGGCGCGCTCCTCCCAGACTTTTTTCTCCCCTCGTCGGATTGCCTTCTTTTTTTTGCCTTCGCTGTGGCCGGACCAACGCCGGACAAGATAAGGACGACGCTGCGCGCGCTGGCGGGGGTGGCGCCGTTGGGCGAGGAAAAAAATCGGCCAATGAGCGGCTCGACGGGGAAAAAAGTAGCCGCGTAGGATGTTAGTGCACTTAGCCGTGCAAGGGTTTCTATTCAGGAGCACGCGTGCCTCTCTCTCTTATTTTTCGCGCCGGCGGTGTACTATGTTCTCCTTTGTCGTCGGTCGCGTTCGTTTTCTCTCCTCTTCTTTTTTCGGGGGTCGAACTCAATGAACGGTGACTTAGTTAGCGAGGAGGAAGAAGGGGTTGGCGAGGCGCGTGTAAAAATCCATGTATTTTTAGCCCATAGAATTTTATGAATAGACCACTGGGGAAGGTCTAGCGCTGCTCGAGTGCTTATGAAAATAATAGAAATTGTTTTTAATTGATTTTCGCCTACTCGCCTTTAAAATTGGAACAATACCTGCTGCAACGACTTCAAATGGTCTGTTACTTAATTCTTTCATTTACGAACAGTCTTCAAATTTATAAATAAAAATTTAATTTTGTATCTTTATTTAAAGTTTACTCTCTAATGTTGAATTAGTGACAAATCACTAATTCATAGTGACTGTGTACTAATTTGAAAAGTGAAAATTGCTCCACTATGAATTACTGGAAATCTACTATTTGAAATAGTGAATATATACACTTAAAAATAGTGAAATTAAATTTTTTTTTAATTGGGGAATTCACTATTTCATTTAGTGAAAATCACCAAAAAAAATATTTTTTTTATTTTATGTTTATTTTCCACTAATTTAAAAGTGTTTTTTTTTTACTAATTAAGTAGTAGAACACTTTTTTACTATCTCAATTAGCAAAATTGTACTAACTGATTAGTGGAAAATCTGATGACTAAAAAGATTAGTGGAATTTCCATTAATTCAACTTTAGAGAGTACATAAACAAAATTTTGCGATCTCAGTATTTCCTCGAATTTGTATAAGCTTAAGATGCGCGATTCGGCATTTTGCAATAAAAATAGTAAATAAAGCGGATAACGCTAGTTCATCAAGAGTCTGGCAGTGGAACAACGGTCAAACAATTGCGACAGTTAACGAAGGGAGGTGCGGGGCTTGTGCCGAGCAAATTGCACGTGCGAGGCGCTCGCCCTCGTTGCGGCAGCGTACGTACGCGAGGGAGTTATCGTGTGATCGGGAGCGCCGCCGACTGACCGACTGCGAGGGAGCGAGACGGAAAGCCGTCAATCAAAGGGCAAGGAGGTGCAGCTCCCGCTCGCTGGCTCTCCCTACGCCCGTCGAAAGGAGATGAGGCTCGCGACCGCACGCAGGCTGCACTTCCGCCCCCGCCGAGCGCATCGACGCGGTAATCGAGCTTCGCTTTAAATTACAAATGAACGGCTTGGAAAGGAAAAAACAGGTGCCCGCTGGACTTTTCGCCGGCGGTTGGAAAGCGAGCGGATGTCGGCCCGCCGCTCCGCAGGACGCGACCGAGTCCCGGCCGATCGAATAGCCACTCGAACTACTTGCTCTCGCCTAGGAAAATAGACGGCGCTCTGTACTCTGAGTCTGACTTTATCCCACCCCGGCAAACTTTTCTCACAAATCCTTACATTGACATTTCATCTCTTATTACGTTCTACTATTTACTAGAGGATATAAAAGTCTTTTTTTATATATATAAATATTTACTTTTTTTATTTTGATAAGGTGAGCAGGTATAGCCACGTAGTAGGAGACGGACGAAACGAGCGACTTTGCACGTTTTATTTGGTGCCGCGGTTCTTATTGCGCCTACTGTCTACTACTTTTTTTATTTTTAAAGATAATAATTCGTTAAAGTAGAAGAAACGGGCGGAATGAGGGGCATGCTCGGCGAGTTTTTATACGGAACCTCGTTTTGTCTTAAATTCTACCACCTACATAGCGGCGACAGAAATAATTTTTTTTTTAAGAAATTTTTAAAGAAACAACAAAGTAGGTAGTACACGAAGAGAAAAGTTTAGTAAAAATTACTATACTATTTACTAATGGATAGGGACAGACTCGATTAATAAAAAATTTTACTAAAATGTATCGTAAAAGTTGTTAGACTTGCAGTAAATTTTGCTACAAGTCTAGCACATTTTACCATACTTTCTAGTAAAATTTTTTATTTGTCGAGTCTGTCCCTGCACTACTAAATAGTACACGGAGAGAAATGTTATGGTAAAAATTACTATATTCCGACCTATGACGATTTTTACTATGAAACATACTAAAAATTTCTATGTATACATAGCAAAAATTGCTATTTATATAGTAGAAATTGCTATGTACATAGGAATTTTAGTATTTTTTATAGTGAAAATTTTCATAAGTTGAGTCTGTCCCACTTTTCCTACGCAACATAGTAATTTTTACTATAACATTTCTCTCCGTGTATAGTAATTTTCACTAGACTTTTCTCTCCGTGTAAAATTTGAGGAAACGGACGGAGATGCTCGAGCGGCGAGTTTCGCACGTTTTCCTGTGTATGTCCGCTCTCGCAGCCGGCCGGTGTGGCCGATCGGCAGCTGGACTGCGCGCGCGAGCGATGCGCTGCCGAGATAGAGCCGCGGCCCGCGCGTAGGAAGGCATTTGTCTTCGGGCGCGGGTGGAGAGGCTCCCTCGCTTGCCTCCTCCCGAAAAGTGCGAGTGCACGCAAGTGCGCACCTTGCGCCCGGGCCTTTCGCCCTTTCCTCTCACCCCCTCCCCCTGTCTTTCTTTTATGCCGCCCGCGCAAAATTTATTCGCGCACGCACCGAGTACGGCGCAACCCGTAATTTGTAATGGCACCGAGAGAGATGCGATGAAATTTTAATCGGGCGAATAAATTATGGTGATTAAGCGGCCTCGATGCCATCGATACGACGGATTTTTCCGTTGAGCCGGCGCGCAACCCTCTGCTTTTTATTGCCCCGTTCGAGTAATTTATTTTTGCGTAATTGCAAGAATATGATAAGTGTATGCGGGTAATTGGGCATTAAACGACTGTTAAATGTGCGCGTATTTCACGCTCTTTTTATAACGCTCGTAATAAAGAAATATTATTAAAATCTTGTTGAATTATACGTTTGCTTTTATTTTCGTGTTTCATTAGCTTGCCTGTCAAAGATGTCATTTGCCATCGTTTCCAAATGAGAAAAGTAACATTAATTATTCGAAAATTGCTGCCAAAGTCTCGTTAACGATCGCTAGCTGCACGGGTGTAGTGTTCTCTTCTGGCGGTCCGGTTTCAACCCCTCGCAGTGAACGGCGGGCAAGCAAGGGCAGCCCGTGCCGAGGTGACGCCTGGCGGCGAAGCGGCCAACGACGCCACGGGGTTTTTGTCCGTGCTAAGCTCGCCGCGATCAATTCTCCCGGCGCGCGCGTTAATACCCCGCTACTTAAAATCGCATTTTTACTCGTTTCAAAAAAAAGGAAGTAAAAAATTAAAAATAACGAAAAAAGTACGATCCTCGCGTCCCTCGCAGGTGATACAGCTCCCCTCGACCTCCGGGTCAGATTAAAAGTAAGTAACGAGCGAAAATCGCGGATCAAAGGTAAATAACGAAATCCCGGCGGAATTTCTTTCTTCGCTCGTCGAGAGGAGGAGGACAGGCCTTGGGGGCCTCGCGGGAGCGTATACGCACTGAAACGCGCGTGTGCGCGAGACAGCGCGAGCGAGAGGACCGTCGAGAGAGACGAAGCGAGAGACGTCCGGATTAAGAATTTCAACGGGAGCGAGGCGGCTGTAGGACGATGATGAGCGGAGCGTCCGGTGCGAGTGCCGCAGCGCGCATTACGCAATGAAAGAAACAAATGAAGCTTAATAGAAAAACTGCCCGCGCTAGAAAAACGCGAGGCTGCAGATAAAGAGAGAGAGAGAGCGCCCGCCGTCTGTAGTACAGCTGCGCCAGAAAGTCTCGGCCTTTTCCGTCGCGTAAAGCCTGTGCACCTCTTCTCCGTACCTCAGCGATTTTGCGATCGCCAAAGTAGACGCGAAAAGAAATTGAAAAAATAAATAAATAAACGTCAAGGTTTGATCGCGATTTTCATTCGGCACAGTCGCCTCTTATTATTAGGAGGAACGCGAGGAGGAACAGTATGGTATAATAGAGTCGGAGTTAAACCGGCGTTGCGCAGACGCATAAATTACCGGCGCTTTTTAGGACGGCCGGCGTTTTTTCGCGCGCTTCGCATTTAGAACTCCGCGAGATTTTCAACTGCGTACTAGCGGGGAGGGCAGGGAAGCCTATATCGGCGCCAAAAATAAGCGCGGCCGGTACGCGGCCGCAAAAATACGCGCGCGGACGTCCACTTCGGCTAGTGCCCAGCGAAATTTACGGCGCGTATTTTCAAACAATGTCGGCTCATTGTATTTCTATGTATCCGCGCGCGACTCCTCGCGGTATGCGCCTTTAAGAGTTTCTCGCGGCGGTGCCTTTCTCACTTTTGTCGAGTGCGAGGGAGAGAGAAAGAAAAAAGACTTCTTGGCGGCTTGTCAACCTCGCGCCGCTGCGGAGACGCTTATTAGCCTTTTCTTTTTAATAAGCGCATTATTTAAAACGAAAGAGAGAGAGAGAGAGACGCGCACGCCGGTTCCGGCTGCGCGCTCGAATAAATAACCCACCGGAGCGAGTGTATGACATTGGGTAAAAATACAAGCGCGCGTACGAAAGCCGAGCGAGCGGGAGCAATTGTGAATGTTGTACTCGTCCGTCCAGTTCGCGTCCGTGCTTCATTTATGTTTTTTTTTATTTTATGACAGTCACGGCGAATTAATGTTCCCGAGGTGTGGTATTTTTTATTCCTCAGCCTCGCACTGCATGAAACTGTAAAAAGGACGGAAATCGCTGTATCGAGGCGAAAAATCCAATCGCTTTGTGGAAGCAGCGTTCAATCTAAAAATAGCTGATCTATTTTGAGATTACAAAATATTTTTATACACGTAGCTTTAGAAATAAAAAAAAAAAAGTTTGATGCAGGTTTAACGTTATAGGTGCCTTATTGCAAAACGTGTATTTAGTCGACAAACGATTACTAGCCTCCGCTGTTATTTCATATCAATTTAAACTGCGATTCAACTTTTACCAATGCTACGCCGCATTTACGTCGTAAATGATATACCCTGAAACCGCGTAAAATAATAATTCGAGCAATATTTATGCGATAATCGGTCAAAGTGATTTTTCACTCCCTAGGAACTAGAAGAGATGCGCGGCGTGCACATGGCCAAGCGAGAGATCGATGAAATCCTGTTAATCGGGCGTTTTCTATTTCGGCGCACGCTTTGTGATTCATCCGGCCGCGGCGGCTCGCTAATCCATCGCGATATCGCGCCCGCCATGCCGCGCACACCTCTTCAAACGCGCAATCCTTTCTCAGCGCCGGCCTGGCCACCACCCCCTATTAATCATTCCGTCCCTGTCCTTTAATTATCGGGGTATCGGCCGATAGAGCGACTCCCGATCCATTGACGGGCCCGTAATTGTCACTTTGAAGTCTCGGCGAGAAAATTACGCCCGCCCTGCCTCTCCTCTCTACCCTTGAAGCTACGCATTCTTATTTTTCGCAGTACGCTTGTTTGGTCGATTTGTAAGACGAGGAGGGAAATGCTGCCGATTAGGAATTTTGTTGAATTTTGTAAATCTGGAAATTTCAAACAATTGTTCGTTTACTTAATTAAAACTACTTTAATTTGAATTTTGTAAATCTGGAAATTTCAAACAATTGTATGTTTACTTAATTAAAACTACTTTAGTCGTTGTAATTGGGGTTTACCACGGATAAATATTTTTTATGAATGAATTTTTCAATATTTTGGACACTTACAAATTAAATTTTTTATAAATAGAAGTTTTATTTGGCTACGGTATTCGCTGTGATGATAGTGCAGATAACAAAAAATAAAATCTTGTTTATTTATATACGAGCAAGACCTGAGATTATCTAATCCACGTGTTCAATAGAATCATTTTCTTATATTTGAAAAAATGTACGAAATATTTATCAAGCCTCTGTAAATCAAGTACAGTGCTTTTTTCCCAAAACTAAAAAGAAAAATCGTCTGTTACATAAATAAAGAAACCTACAAAAAATCTATTGATTTTCGCGAATCTGCCCAAAAATCCTAAAGGAATCGATACGTACAGCCAATTTTCAGAGAAACTTCAAAGAAACCGGTCGCTCGAGCAAAGACGTCTGTTTTACTCAAATATCAGCGAAACCATCAGTCAACAGTACGCAACGGACCCAAAACAAACCAACCGATCGGCGCAAACGCACGCGTTAAACCTCAGCGAAAAGTTAAAATTTGAAGCATCCCAAGGAGCCCCGACGTGCTTCACTACGACGTGGACAATTAGCGCGCGACCATCGCTCGTGCCGTCCATCGGCGAAGAAAAAAAGAATAAAAAAAAAAGAGAAAATAAGAAGAAAGGGGCTGTCGAGGTCCGAGGGCCTCGCGTCGTTCGCATTTTTCCGGACTGTACCTTGCGGGGCCGCGACGCCGAGGCGAGGCTGCCTGTGTCAATAAGAGCCAATCTGGGCGTACGTGAGCGCGCGGAGAGATGTAATGCACGCCCGAGCGCAGACAGTGACGTGATGCAATCGCGCGCTCTCCGCGCCGCCGTCGACTGCCAGTTTCGACATTCACTTTGCGGCGCACGTGATGTACGCGACCGAGCGGACCTGCAAAGAGGCCTTGCGAGCCTACGCGCCTCGGAACGCGATCAAGGGATGCGATTGTTTTTCCCCTTTTTTCCCTTTTCAGAGACGCAGAGCTGCTTTTAGTGTTTGCGCGGCGTGATCACGCTTATTGAGCTTCTGCTTTTCTTTCTCTTCTGTGCGGCTGGATTTCGCGTGGTTCGAGAATTCACCGTTTTGCACAATGAACTCAATACGTTTTGTTGAGTGAGAACAATAAAAATAAAATAAAAAATTTATTTTTTGTTAAATTAAAGTCTTTAAGTCTGTTCAGTAGGTGAGACTATTATCTTTAGTACATCATTGAGTTCTAAGGTTTAATCTAGACCGATGACTGATAATTGCAATCTTTAATTTATGGACTTAATAAAAGGATGTACAATCACTATTAAAAAATAGTTTAGTTGGTGCCCATTTTTTTCTCTATTATTGCCACTTTTATTCGTTATACTCAATTTTTTTTTATTAACAGTGATTGCCAAGTTTGTAAGTAAGAATAAATAGAATTCTAAAAATTAATGTAAAGTTTAGTTAATAAGATAATAGAGTCAAATTCAAAATTTCTTCTCATTGTGCAACATTTTTTCCGCTGATCGTCAGATAAGTGTCGGAAAATTTTCGATTATAAAAGTTGTTTGCGCAGATTTTTCGCAAGCCGCGCGTGCATCGATAAAAACAGGCGCTTTTTTTATCTCGCCATTGAAGAAGTGTGCGAGCCTATCGAACGCCATTTTTTCCTTCATAGCGCCCCCGATAAGATAAGAATGCGTTTCGACGTATCCCGGATCAAGGTGACAGCGCGCGCCGATAACGCCCGCCTTAAACTTGCGGCCTTCAATGACATTATCAGAAAAGAACTTCGCGCTGTTTATACACGCTGTTTGCGACGGAAAAATCGCAACGAGATACATCGAGCGTCTCGTTTAATTACATCGGCGTATCATCGTGCACCCGTCGAGGGTTCCTCCGTCAAAAAGGCGATCGGCGCGTCTAACTCAATTGCCTGCAACGTCGGACCGAGCTTTGAGCACTTTTTTTGCGAAAGCGCCTTCATAACGTCGTTATCGCGGTGTACACGAACGGAGAGTGCACGAGGCATCTTCAACGAAAAAGAACCGAGAGCCCAGCATCAAAGACACCGCCGATATGGTGCGCGATCGGCAACGCGAAAATTGAAAAAAAGGGCGATATTTGCTGTTTGACGATCAAATTTACTTTTGCGGGCGCGGCTCTTTTCTCCGTTGGCTGAAGCTGTATAACAATTTTTTCCTCGTTACTCGTTGCCTCTCATTCTCCGTCGCCCGCCCCTGCGGAAAATCATCGACCCCCGGCGCCTCGCGCAGAAGTGTGCGCCGGGCGTGTGTTTGAACACGGAGCTCTGCCGCCTGCATACAAATATAAAGGCTCCGCATAAATACAGGCTCGAGTTAATCGAACGCGACGCAGCAGCGATGGGGTTGGGCCGGTGCTGCAAGCTCCGGGAGAGAAGAGCGCGAGAGAGAGAGACAGAGTCATTCGTAGCGCCCGGGGAATACTTTTCGCCGGGGAATTTTCGTCGAAATCATCGAGTGCGGTGGGGCTCCGCGCAGCTCGGCCCAGGTCATCGACGCCGGGCAAAAGCGAGAGGGAAAACGCGGGGGCGGAGGGGGACGAGTGTGTGCGAGAAGCGCGCGAGTCGAGGCCTCCCATTGGCCTGGGCCTCGGGGGTGGCTCGCCCGCTGCAGTCATCGATTCGCCCAGTCATTGGCTGACTGCGGCGTTGCCGCTCCGCTCTCGCTCTCTCCCAGCTCCGCCATTTTGAATGATTCCGGGGGATCAATACGCGCGGGGTGCCGAAAAAATACCACCCCACCACGTGCGCGCCTCTCGTACACGGCGTATGTCCGAGCGTCCGTGTGCGCGCGCGTACGAGTATGTGCGCTCGATTTCCCGGCAGCCGGATGCAACCGCCAACGAACGCGGCGTAACAGCCTCACCCCCCTCCTTCCCCCTTGTGTGCGATGACCCCCCCGATGCATCGGGCCGGCAGCGAAGGAAAGGGTTGCGCTCCGCACGCACAGGGATGCTGCATATCTTGCGCGCGGCCCTCGTTAGCCTCGCCGAGAGAGCAGGGAGGATGCAACGAGAAGAGGGAGACCGAACCCTTCGTTAAAGTCATTTCGAGGCGGACCGACAGAAAAATGCAATACCGATTGCAAGCCCAGGGGCTGCAATTTCCCCGACGCGCCGGGGATGGTCCCTGACGCTGCATGTGTAATGCAACGGGGTGGGTTACTTTCGCAAGCTCGGCCCGAGAAATAGGAATTTCGAGCCCTCGCCCTACGTTCGCTTCTTCCCCGGGAGAGATCGAATGATTTTGCGCGTTTCCAGGATGATTACGGCCGAGGGCGGCGGCCGATTTTTTGCCCGGAGAGGACTAGGAAATAATGACGCGCGAGGGTTGCGCTGGGCGTTCAATGATTTAGAGAGGAGGGTGGATTTTTGCGATTGGAGTGTACGTAGTGCAGAGCTTTTTCCGGTCGGAAGGCTGTTGGGGGATTTTTTCCGGCGGATGGAATTTCGCGATTTCCGCTGGGTATGAAATTCTTCCTATGTGTAGATCGCGGGAATTTTCGGGTTGGCAAGAGTTATGGGCATTTGCGGGGTCGAGTGTCGGTGATAAATATGTATGTTTATTGGAAACTTGTAAAAATTGAATGTACGACAAATAAGTAAGGAAAAATGGTATCTACGGTTTCGAAAATAATGAACTACTTTAATGGGAAATAAATTTTTGTTTAAGTAAATAAACTTTTTCAACTGAACATAAAGTTACGACACTTTATCATGCATTTTTTGATGATGTTGGTACTTACATTTGGAACCGAGTTAACTGAAACAAGGACATAAGGCTTTCTTGGTAGCAACGACTTTTAGATCACATTTTAGTTATTAAGAAATTTAGCGCTTTTTTCATTCTCCCGCTTTTTTTCTTTAAATTTACGATTAAAATCTAAAGTTTTCAAAACTTGTTAAAAATATACTTTAGTCATTTCTTTACAATTTATTTCGTAAACGTCTAAAGTGTTCTCCTCCCTTCCGTTTCTTCTTTTGTTCCTTGACAACGTAGGTATATTTTTTTTAAGGCAATGCTTTTTTTCTTAATTTTGTTTTCTCTCTTTTTTTGTATTTTTTTATAACTTTTTTTTCTTGTTTCCCCTTTTTTCGTTTTCCTTGAAGGTGCTTTTTTCAGTTTCGTTCTTAAGTTTCTTCTTTTTTTTTTGTTTCCTTGTTCTTGAGTTTGTAAAATTTCGAAATGAGACACGTTTACTGCTTCCAAAAAGTTGTGAGTCGCTTGTATGTAAGAATCAGTTATTATTATTGTAGTGGTGGTTGTATTATTCCGGCAAAATCAATAAGTTGAGTTGTTCAGACTTTTTACAGACAGAAATCGGTGCGTGTTTTACAAACGGTAAAATTAATTTTTCAATGAAATAACTATGACAACACATAACAACACAGTGCGACGCGTCTGTAACAGAGAATAGAAAACGAGATGTTGACGTCACTCTCGTAAACATCGGAATCGATGGGTACGGGAGTCGCTTCAACATCTCGATTAAAATTGCATTTTTGTTAAAATGTTAATTAGAACCGTATAATTATGTCAATGACCCCTTTAATATCAATAGAATTGTTAATAATTAAGTTTCGATATAATTTATAGATCGTTTTTAGCGCTTCATTGGAATAGTTGGTTATTTATCGGACGAATCGGTTTACGAGGCGGTATTTTGGTTAGGTTTAATACGATGTATATACGGAAAGCTCAGGAGGTTTCAAGTTCCGAACGACCAATTTACGAAAGGTACGATCCGGTGTCTATTAGAATATCCAAATTCAATTTCGACCTGTCTGTGAGGTATGACAATTATTAACTAAAGTAACAATTAAAAAAATTAAGTTTAAAAAAAGCTAATGTAAAGTCAAATTAATTCTCAAATTCATTATGAAGTGTAAAAGATAAACATAAGTAAGTGAAACAATGCAATGATAAGCTTAAACGAATAAAATCATGAAGGTAATCTAAAAAATGTTAAAAATACCAATAAACCTGAGAAATACCTGACAGAAGGTACCGATTGGACGAGCCTAATAAACACCCGACTGTAAAAAGAAAAAAATCGCGAACAGCCTGTAAAAAATAAGGTCGCGAAAAGAAAAAAAGAGAAAAAAAAAGAGCTCCGCATAAAATGCAAAATGGAGTCTTCATCGGCGCACAACAAAATGGAGGCTGCGCGTCGTCGTAGTGGTGGCGCCGCTGGAGAATCATTAAAGTCAGCCATCATGATTCGACGCGTCCACCCAGGGGCGGTGGTCCAGCACCTCCGGCATCCCGCGGCGCCTTCTTGGCTCCCGCGGAAGGTCCTTGGTCGCAAAAAAAGGCCGAGGAGTGCCCCTCGCAAGGAAGCACCACGTGACCGGAGAAGGAACGAATGGGCGTCTTCGGCGGCGCACAAGTACGCTCACCGTCCGCGCCTCTGTCTAGGAGGCGCGCGCGCGCCCACCCCTCCTCCTTCCTCCTCCTTCCGCCTCCCCTTCTAGGAAGCTCGCGCTCTCGCTCGCGCCCTGTAAGACGCGAGCCGGCTCTCCTCCTCCTCCGCCACCTCCTCTTCTTTCCCTCCCTCGGGCAGCTTTCCCGCAACTTTTCTCCGGCCACGTGTGTGCTCTTGGCGCGGACTCTTCCCGCCAGAATCCGCGGCGGCGCGCCTCTCCTGCCTGCTGCTCCTCCGGGGGCCCTCCTCGAGCTCTTCCAGTCGCACCAGCCAGTCCATTCCACAGCGGCACTTGGTTACTCGTACGTTACAACTCCCGAAGACCCGCACCCCCCGCGACGCACCGCGACTACTCCCGAGCTTTCCGGCCCCCGCGAGAATTACCCTCCGCCCGCACAACCCACCCCGCGGGCCCGAAAACTTTGCCGAAATCGCGGATTTTCGTAACCTTTGATAGAGGCATTGCGAGCATCCCCGTGTCTGAGTAGCAACTGCGCCGTGGCCCCGTGCCGGGCACCCCCACCTCACTTCACCTCACTCGCCGCCACCTCTCGCTCGCTCCGCTCCCTCTCCGTCGCGCCCGCGGCGCCCGCACCACCGGCGCGCACACACGCAACCCTCTCTCTCGGCCGCCCGGCTGTCCATCCGGCGTCCCCTCCCGCCCGTCCGGCCGCCGCGCACCCACACTGCCAGCCCGCGGGGCGGCTGCATGTGCGTGCACCGGCGCTTGCACATGCAGCGCGCGCGGCCACGCACCCGTGCGTGCGTGTGCGCGCGCCCAGGTCGGGGGCACTGCGCGATTCGCGTGCGCGTTTTCCACGCATTTATTATTCGCGCTCGCTGGCTGGCTCGGCCGAGGAAAAAGGCGGGGGCAGGCCCGGCGCCGATGAGCCCTCCGCCGCGGCGGCGGCCCCTTCCACCGGCGAGTCATGATCGCGGGGGGCCGCCGCCTCCCGCTCGATGACGGTACCAAGCGGCCCGGGATCATCGTTTTTTATCCTGCGCCAGCGCGCCCGGGCGCGGCTCGTTTTTTTCGGCCGGGCGGCGGCGCGCCGGGGGAACAGTCATTTTTGGCGAACGGGAGAGAAGAGGCGGCCGGGGAGAGACGCGCCCCGCGTCGGGGGACCGGGCGAGAGCCTCGGCAACGGGGAATATTTAACGCGCCGGGGCGGACGGGAAAAATGCGTGCGCCTGCGTGGGCGGCGATGACGATGACGATGACTAAAGGGGTGGGGGCGGGTGGCTCTCCGAGTCCGCGAATCAATACCGAAATTAAACGAGAGAAGCGCAACTTTCGATAGCGCGCTCTCGCTCCGTCCGCTCCCTCCACCGCCGCTGGTTAAATTGGATTTCCAATTTGTTTCTTTTTTTCCGCTTTTTTCTCCGTTTTACGGGAGGGGGGATTGTCGTTTAATTAAATGAAGCGGGAGGGCGGCGCACGAACTTGACGATTATTAATCGGGAATTTCGAATAAGGTCATTTACGTACGTTGCAGCAAATAAAATTAATGTTTCAGTGGATTTTAAGTGGATTTAGAGATGCGCGTTCTATGTGTTCAGTTAGTCGCGACTCGCTCGGGTGTATGCAACGTTTTCGTTATTCATCATTGGGCGTAATTGCTTCTGTGTGTAAAGCTCTGAAAAATTACGGTACATGCGCGCAGGCCTGCGAAATTTCGAGTATTCCGGTAAATTTGGAAACCCGTCGGCCGAGGAAAAAGGCGAATCTCAAATATAACGCATTATTGCACATCGCGAAATGTGGGCCCGGCACAGTAGCCACGGCATACCATCAGGAACACTGCAAATTGCGATTTCGAGAACTACGATAATTATCGAGATTCTGCGATGTGTATTTATGCCAAATATTCCCGGTGCCCGAGCCCTAACAATCGCATCACTTGCGAGCTAATTCGAATCATAAAATATCGAAAAAACAACCCCCTCAAAGTTCGGATGCCTATACATAAGTTATTCCCAAGCAGCCGCACTCGAAATCGCGTTTATATCAATTAAGCAATCGAGGTCTGCTGAAAGGCAGGGTGAGCTCATTCTTCTTATAGGATTCTTCTTATAGTTGTAGGTGTCCATCTGAATATAACGCGAAACTACTACCTAAAGCTGAATCAGTGATAAAACTACTATAATTAATTAAATTTCTAAATAAGAAATTGTGGAGAAAGCTCCACTTTGTGTCTTCTAAAATTGCTAAAAGATGCTCCACTAATATCTAAATCGTGAAGTTCTTTTCACTAATATTCAGTGAAAATCCACTAATTATAGTAGTTTCTCACTAATACAACTTTAGATAGTAATGCTTAATTACAATTTTTTCAACTTTTTTTACTACGTCAATTTTAGAAGGTATAGAGACGAACGCCCGGAATGAGAAATTTAAAGGCAATATATAAGGAATGTTCTGAAATTCCTCGCATAGCCTGTGAAAAGAACTAGAAATCGGGTGAAAAGAAGCATCGTCCCTTTTTCATTTGTCGAGTCTGTCCCTGCATCACGAAACAGTATCGTATTCTCTAAAGTTGAATTAGTGGAAATTCCACTAATCTTTTTAGTGATCAGATTTTCCACTAATCAATTAGTAAAACTCACTATCAATTGGTACAATTTTACTAATTGAAATAGTGAAAAAGTATTCTACTATTTAATTAGTAAAAAACACTTATAAATTAGTGAAAAATAAACATAAACTAAAAAAACTACTTTTTTTGTGATTTTCACTAAATGAAATAGCGAATTCCCAATTTAAAAAAACTGTTAATTTCACTAATTTATTAGTAGTTTTCACTATTTTTAATAGTACATACATTTACTATTTCAATTCGTACATCCCGCGTAAAAATAATTAAGATCAAAATAAGACGATAAAAAGATTCATCTTTATTATGTCCGGATTTAAGATTTTTAAGACTTAATAAAGATCCTATATTAACAAGATCAATTTAAGATCTTTTTAAGATCATTGTTTTAAATAATATTAATATAAGTTTAATATATTCAAAATTTTTTAAATTTTATATACATAATATCTTATAAAATCTTTTTAATTTTAATATGATCTTATATTTAAATTTTTTTGTTTAAATTTATATGTATTAAACTAATATCAATATTGTTTTAAAACAATGATCTTAAAAAGATCTTAAATTGATCTTGTTGATATAGATAAGATGAATCTTTTTATCGTCTTATTTTGATCTCCAATTATTTTACGCGGGATGTTATACACTTATTTCAAATAGTAGATTTCCACTAATTCGTAGTGGAGCAATTTTCACTTTTCAAATTAGTGCATAGTCACTATGAATTAGTGGTTTTTCACTAATTCAACTTTAGAGAGTAGTTTATTTATTTATTTATTCCAGAATAATTCAGATTACATTGCAAGGCAGAGTAACCCAGCAGAGGAAAATCAATTTCCCGTTCGCCGGTCTGGATACGTAACTTATACTAATATGCATCATCTCCACGGACTTCCAATGGAAGATGTGCATAGCTTAAAACTAATCAACATGAACTTTTGGCTCCCAGGAGTCAAGAAAGAAATCGGGGGATTTGCAGGCCGTTAAATGACCCACGGCTGCGGCTCGGGCGCGTAAGAATGTCGCGACCATCCTGCGGCCGCGCTCACGCACCCGCACGCTATAGCACCGTCCAAAAGCGCGTCGCGGCGGCGCGCATCGCCTATGCGCGACACGTAGACTGCAGCCGGCGGGGGTTAAATCCGGCGGGGGCGGGCGGGGGTGGCCCAGAGAGACGCAGAGGGCGCGTTATCGGCGTGGCGCACGTGTGTGCGCGGGGGAGGCTCAGGCGCATCCCCGCACATGCACACGTACACACACGCATGCACACGGGGCCGTCGCCGCGGTCGTACGTTTCGAATCCTGGCCGCTGACCACAGCCGGCCGCGTCGCAACGCTTCGACCGAGCCCCGCCGGGCCGGCCCCCCTCAGGCCGCAGTATCGTTCGCGTGCCTCTCGCTCTGCTGCCGCCGCCGCCGCTCTGCAGCGGCATTCCTTCGCGCGCGCCTTTCGCCCACCCGCGCGCCTCTCTCCGCTCCCCCGGTGCCGGCGGCCCGGGGGTGAGAGCCCGACTACCCGGCAGGCGTCGCCGATCTTATTAGGAGATCGCGCGGGGCTCGCGTGCGCTCGCGGACACCCCCTCGGTGCAGGTGCGCGGGGGAGAGCTTTCTTCGGGACTTGCGCGAGCTTGCGAGCTCTCAAGAATTTTATTTTATTTTATTTCTAAGTTTTTCTTTTATTTTATTTTATTTTACGTTTTTTTTTATATTTTTCAATTTTGAGGGTGGGTTTAGTGGAGGAGATAGTGTGGTTTCAGGGTATTTCAAAACCATTGGATGATGTTTTGCGAAGGAAATTTTGGAAAATGCTTTCAGTTATTACCGTCCTTTAAATTTGTAGAAAATAGAATGTTTCTTCGACAATGTCATAACAATACTGTAAATTTACTATGTAGATACAGTACAGCGGATCTATAATTAATACTTTATTCCACCTGATCTAATATTATTTATTATTAGTTAAATCGTCGGAAAGCTTTTACTTCAATTTTGATTAATGTTTATTACATTGTGCCTGCTGGTTTATGTATTATCTGAAAATTAATTGCAGAATACATTTACAGCGTTGTAAATAATTGTTATTGTTTATCTATGTTTGTAGCTATCCACTTTTTCAGTAGTAAAATAACTTTAAATATTGAATTAAAAATAACAAAAAAAAAATTACTCATTCTCAAGTAAAGGAAACTTCAGCAACATACTAATATAAACATTACAAATATAACCTGTTATAATTAAGAGATAAAAAACTTTTATTTTGTATAAAGTAATGCGAAAATATAAATTCGCCTACCCTAAAGCTGCGAAAGCTCAGTTATTTCAGTAATTATACAAAATCACGTTTCTACTCTCACTAATTCCGAAAAGTGCCTCGTAACTCATTTCCTCCTTAAACGGCCTGAAACTCTTTTCTTATCCCGTAGAAATGCTCTCCCCCCGCGCCTCTATTTGTTCAGACCATCCGCGGTTAAATAGAATGCCCCTCCCTGCAAGACGAGCGATGAGCCGCGCAAAAGGAGTTGCGGGAATGAAAAAAAAAAAGAAAAAAAAGGAGAGCAAGTCAGGACAAGAGCGGCGCAGCGACACCGCGCACTAAATCTCGATGCTCTCGCGTCATTAACGAGCAAAAACATATCCATTAGGTTTATAACGAAGCCCCATAAGTATGGCGCGTAATGCGCCCGCTCGGTGCTCGCCCACTGCGATGTGCCGTTATACACCCGAGGCGAGATTTTCAGGCGCACCTCGCATTACCGCGATCTCCCCCCGCGCCCGTGCGCTTGCGCGCTCATGTGCGTGTTTGCGCGCGCGCGGGCAACGGAGAGAGAGCGAGAGAACGAGCGAGAGAGAGAGAGAGAGAGTATGTACTCATTCTCGCGCCCTAAGCGCGAGCCGCTTTATATGCACCGGCCGATCGATGATTGCACTCGGCGAATAAAACTTCGCCGAGCGATAATTAGATGCTCCGTCCCTGTACTTCGGAAGAAAGGATTTATCGTGCGAGTGGCTGAAAAAATTAGAAAAATTTGTTTTTGTATTTTTTAGGGGGAGAGAAGGAAAACGCACCTTTTGAATATTTTTTTTAAGGGATATTAGCAATTAATTAATATCCAGGGAATGTGTAATTACTAATTTAGTCTACATTTAACGGAGCACCGAGAGTCGGTGAATTACAGGGTGTGATCTCATTAATTCTGTGAAAAATTAGCCTGCAGATATACGAGTAGGAAATTAAAATTTGTTCAGAATTGTTACGGAAAGTGATTAAAGAAATGAAAATATTTTAACTTCGGATCGCTTTAATTATTTTTACGTGTATATTTTATTGAGATGATAAGCTAAAATTGCGCGCTGACTATAAAACCAGAAAAAAAAATGCTGAAAAGAGTAGATTTATCTTTACTGCCAATTTTATGCACTCACAAGAAAGTCGTTGTCCTACGAGTTTCCAGTAACAAAAAACTACCTTTTACCTCTTACTCATTCCACCAGCAGTAATATACCTTCGCTTCTACCGAAAACTACCATACTTTATATTTTGAACAAAGAAGCACAATTTAAGTATGCTTCATTAGAAACAACGATATCTACGCATTGAAAAACTTTCCCTTAGTATCTTTTTCTAAAACAAAAATTTTTTCATTTTTTTTATTCTACGTAGAACGTAGAAAATACCCTTTACTCTTAAAGATGGATGCATGCATGATGAGTTAAAGATTATCAGTTAAAAATTCTAATGAAGCAAAATTTAAGTATGCTTCATTAGAAACAACGATATCTACGCATTGGAAAACTTTCTCTCAGTATCGTTTTCTAAAACAAAATTGTTTTCATTTATTTTTATTCTACGTAGAATGTAGAAAATACCCTTTACTCTTAAAGATGAATGCATGATGAGTTAAAGATTATCAGTTAAAAATTCTAATGAAGCAAAATTTAAGTATGCTTCATTAGAAACAACGATATCTACGCATTGAAAAACTTTCTCTTAGTATCGTTTTCTAAAACCAAATTTTTTAAATTAATTTTTATTCTACGTAGAATATAGAAAATACCCTTTACTCTTAAAGATGGATGCATGACCAGTTAAAGAGGGTAAAGTTTTTAGTTCGCGTCTGGGAGTAATCAGCTTGTCAAGAGCCTAGAAGATAATGTTATTTACTTATAGATCCGTGAAAATCGTCAGGTGGTTAGTAAGATGGTCGGTGCTTGAATATTTAACGCGGAGCAAGTCAGCGGTAATCTCCCGAGTCATTGCCTCTGCGTATCAGCTTATAGACACGTCGGAACTATAGCAATTCCCTCATCACCAAGTAATTCTATAATTCAAGACACACCGCGCGCCTGCGAATTCGCGACCACCCTGGCGTGCGATGTTTCCCCCGCGGTCAAAATAAAAGTAACAAAATCGCGGGGAGGGGGCACCATCATACCAGGCTCGAGCGAACAAAAGGCCCGGCACGAGCTCCGGACGAAATTCCCGAAGATATCGGCGCGCATCGCCCGAACAATGAGCGAATTATGCACCGCGTGCGTGCACCGCACGTCCGAGAGATACGAGTGCGCATCGGCCGGGATGAAATAATAATCTCCCCTCGTTAGCCCTCTCCGCTTCGCTTAAAAAAAGAAAGAACGGACGGAGAGGGAGACGTACGTACGTACGTGGAAGGAAGGGGGTACAGGGTCGCCCCTCGCCCAGCGCGCGAAATCCAATTTTTGTCATTCTCCGGGCGCGTATATGCAAATCTCGGGGCCCCATTGTGCCCGCTCTGTCCGGCAAAAAATCCAGGTCAAACTCTCATCCGGGGCGATTTTTATTTTCTCGATCTCTCGACCGAGAGGCCACGTAACGCGGAGAGGGGGCCACGCGGTTATATTCAAGACTGGCCGTGTGTACACGTGCGTTTGCCAGCCATTCACGCGCTCCGCCTTCTCTCTCGCTCGCTCGCTACGTCCCTCTCCGGTGCGAGCTGAGGCATCATCAGGCTGCCGAGTGCGTAACGGTTGGGGCCAGTGACGCCCTTAAGACAATCGATACAATTACAGGCGCATGCTGCGAGAGCACCGCTAGCCGCCCTCTCCTGGCGGACCGACCATGCGGTTAGCTGACGCTGCTCTTCTTCCGGGTTCTTAGGCGCGGAAAACATTTTTATTTTCATTTTTTTGAAGAAAAAAATATGAAAAATCGTTCTACACTCACAAAAATAGATCCTTAGTCTTAGTAGACCAATCCACTTAAACATTATCTACTTAATTTTAAAATAAATTTCATAAATTGAAGGTATGCCTGTTTTAATATAATTCTCAGTAAGTTTACTAGAAGAATAGAATCCGCTGAGTTTTATCATAAATATGTTAACTGCTAGTAATTTTCTGCTTATTAGAGACTTTTTCATTTATTCAATTCTTTTTAGTTCTTACGATGTTAAATGGCAAAAAATACTCAATAAATCAATCTAGAATTTATCATTCAGCCCAATTATTTCAAGACTACAATCTACTTATTCGCAGATGAATTCGTTTAGGTTTTAGTAAATTAATCGTCCGCTTATCCACGAAATAAATACATTTAACTCTATAATAAGTAGATTTTCCAGTGCTATTTAGTAGATTCTTCTACCAGTTAGATTAAATTTTTGTGAGTGTAACAGCGCTGGTAATAGACAATAACGATTAAACAAAGTATTTTATATATTTTATGTTTCTAGAGAAGTATACTTATAATTGTTATCGATTCTATAGGAGTCAAATTTTAGTATAATCTACGGTGCGTTATTGGGGCGAAACTGTGAAATATATTGTATACCACTCGAATAATTTAAAAAATAAGAATTTGTGGAGTTTAACGTCAAATTAGACGGTTTCTCCGACTGTGCCGAATGTGCGACTGATATTAACTCGCGCGAAAGCACAAAACCCGGATTTTTTGTCCAAAATACTAGAAATATTAGCATTACAAACGTAAAGCCGTACGTTACAATCGTCGAGCCTGCAAAAAAAAAAGGAATATCCTTTCTGGCCCGTTTCATTTTTTACTTCTGTCTGGTGTCTTTATAGAGCCTTCGGCACAATAGTCGCGCCTAGAAGCCCCGTAGCTTCTGAATGAAGCCCCGAAGAATGGGGAAGAAGATTCTAGTGTTCCATAGACAAGAGAAGGGAGAGTCGCTTCTTTTCGTGTGAAGGGCTCTCATTAAACGAAATGGCGGCCCAAAAGAATCTGCATAGCTATTTTCGAGCGGGGTACGGCCGCGAACCTCCTGCTCCATTGAACTAGTTACGTCGCGAGCCCATCGGCTACTATACTATTCTCTTTCCAGTTCCGCCGCTGGACCGAATAGGCACGCCTTTGTTCGCCATAACGAGGATTTCGGGAAAAAATGAAGAGTTAATGGCTACGATTTTTTTTGTACCCACCGACGAGACTGGCGGACCTTCCATTTCGAAAGCAATCAGTTTTTTTTATTTTCGAACGAATTTATACTTTTATAAGAAAACTCGATTTTCATAATTAGTTGCATTGGTTAATGCGTTTCCGGTAGATCAAATAACAGTCTTAGACAAAGACGAATACATTAGATGGTATAGATTGCGTATTTATGAAAATTAATGAAAATCTACTAGAACTATTGTACGTTTCTTCACTAAATATTTAACTATTTTACTGCAATATTACTCATTATAGCAATTTTTCACAAATTCTCTTTCAGGTAGTAGTTAAAACTGAATATTGTAATAACCACGCGTTATAAAAAATAATCAAAATAAATTTATTAAAATTATTTATTCACTGAGCACGACCAGCATCAATATTACTTTCAAAGAAAATTCCGGATGCCCAGCGACAAAATCCACCGCAGAGCCGGCCGTAATGTTCGCTGCGCTCGCGCAGCCCTCGATGTCGGGCGCATCCCCTTAACGGCGAGTCGCAAATTTACGGGGTCGCGTTGGGAGGCCTGGCGCAGGCGTCGAGGGGGGGGGGGGCGCACCGCTCGGCCGTTCCTATAATAGCCAACAATGAGGGCCGCCACCGTCGCCACGATGACCAATCGTCCCTGATTTTTTTGCCTAGCCAGCTGCATCTCGTCCGTTCATGCAAATTGCAACAGGCCCCAGGTATATAAACGCGACAAAAAGGCACGGGGCGACGCGGGACCTTCGCGAAATTTTCGCATCCGCGCAGGCCACCGATACTTATTAGACGTCGGAGCTGTCACGCGACGCTGCGCGCCGAGGGTCGAATTTCAATCTGTCGGCCGCGGGGAGCTGGTTTGTGCATGGATTTTTTTTATGCCTTTGAAATGAACGAAATTGGGATGTGTTTGCGCGATGAGTTACGCGCTTTGTGCGGTCGTAATTGTGAAGTGATGCTTTGTGCGTTGGGTACGTCTTTTAAAACACTTCTTATATCGTTATTTCGACAGATGGCTATTGTAGAGTTGAGATTCAAGATGTTGTTCGTATTTTAAAGAGATTTTAAGGGAAATATACGTTTTTGATAATAGTGATTACACTTTTGTAAGCATACTGCATTGAGGAAGTAATGTTTTCACGATCGTACCCTACTTTAGATAAAAATATTATTATTTTATGTCTTAAGAATATACAAGCAGTAATTTCATTTTATAATTCTATGTACTTGTTCCTAAAAACTTTGTCAAAACTTTTCAAATTTACTTATACTTTACTATCAGAATTTTAAAAAACGACAAATTAAAAAAAGATTGAATATCGAGTAATTTGATTTACTTATTTAGTATATATAATATAACATTGTTAACATAAGACTGTCATACTACTAGTGTTAAATATATTTTTTTTAATTTGAAATGATCGTTGATACTTTCACAGTAAAATACGGTATGAATTGTCACGTCAATAAATTCTATTCTATTCTATGCAAATGAATAATAACACTATAATAATTATTATCTTTTCCGTCGATTGAACAAAGATAATTTGTTTGAATTCACAGCGAAGCAAGCAAATCGCAGTTGTTTTCATTAGAAGAAAATACAATTTTTGAAGATAATAAACGACCCTCGGCAATTCACGGGGAAAGTGGAAAAGGCACGAGTCCCGAAGAATGTCGTCGAAAGCGAAGAATAAAAAGGGTCAGAGGCAGGGGAGAGAGAGAGGCCTCTCCGGCAATTGAAGGATCCTTTCCTCCGGGACTCGTCGCTCGGACGTGCGAATCTCTCGCCTTTCCGCGCGGAGAAAAAGGCCTGCAGGAGGACACCCTCTTGGCTAGTCGCCTAATGATCGCCGGAGAAAAGGCTCGCCCGGCAGTCGCAAAGGGGTCGAGGTAATTAGTAAAAACAAAGGACCCCCGCTCCTCCCAGAAGCGTCCTCCAGCCGCAAGCTCCTATTTTAAAAGGCGCGATAAAATCCGCGCGCGAGAAAGTAATCGCCAAACGGGCCGCGCCGTTAGCTCTCGCTCGCGTGGGCGGCAGATCCGTATCTTCGCGCGCGTGGGCGTCTCTCGCAAAGTAGTCGTTCCGGGCGACGGCCGGCACTTTTTCCCCCGGCCGTCCGGTTTCCTTTAGTTTCTCCGTCTCCGCGCCGCGCGGGAATTAGATTAAAAAGGGCCGCCGCCGGAGGACTCCACTCCGAGCCGAGAACCGCTAGCTTTTACGAGGCTTTTATATAGATACTGCGGCCCGGCGCGCTCCACGGGCCCCGCACAATGGGCCCGTATATTTCACCTCCCGGTATATAGGTGCGCGCGGAGATAGCCCCTGGCCGCTGCGAAACCTTCATTTTCATCCAATCGGATGATTTGGCTCGCGCCGAGGCGAGCGGGGGAGAGGAGGGTCCGGCCGACCCTTGCATCTTTCCAATCAGTCGGCGCCCCCTTCAAAATTTCCGGCCGAAAGTGCATAGCCCGAGCCCCGACCGCTCTTCGGTCGAACCAAATGAAGGAGGAGAAAAAAAAAGTGAGCGAGGGAGGGAGAAAGAGCCTTTGGCCTCGGTGCAATTTTATTGTTTTCATTCGATTAGCCGAAGGGGGTGGAGAGGGCTGGAGGGGAAAGTTTGCGGAGCGCGAAGTTGGGCGCTGTTTTCTTGCGCGCCGGTGCCGCTGCTTTGGCCCGGCTTGCAGGCCGCCGCCACCGGCAATCGATACTTCGGCCGCGGGAAAGCCCCGCTACGTTAAAGCACACTGCCCTCGCTCGGCCTTCCCCCGTTCTGCATCGCACGCGTAGCACACACGCGCGTGCCGCCCGAGCGAATGTAGGTGCCATGACCTACGACCACGTTGCCTGGTTATTTATTAAGGACTACGTGGCTCCTTCGCTTGTAAATCTTATTTCCGCTTTTTTGTGTATTTTTTTTATTTTTATTTATTATTTTCTGGAAACTGTTTTTTTTTCGGAAATCAACGAAAGAGTAAAAATAACGCTTTGATTTTACGTCAGCGTAGCAATATTTCCTCGGAATTGCTTCGGCTAATCTCTCTTTATCGATACATTATAAGAAAGCTTTTTTAGTAAATCTTGTAAACAAGTACTTTTTTCATTAATGTAAGGAGGTAAATTAATGTAAATTTATTATTCTTATATTATTTGAATAACTTTCTATAAATCAATTTAATTTTACTTAGTTGCTGGCAATGTAATTAGATATAATTAGTAATTAGCGCAGGTTTGTTAATCTAAAATTGAAGCTGATCAAATAAAGCTTTACTCTTATGCTTCAAACATTTTCTATTTTTTTTTTTTTTAAGAAAAAGTAATACTGTAAATGCATTTCATTCGAGCGATAAATTCAGCAAATAATTGCACATCCGTTCTCTTTGTGAAATCGAAAATCTCGCTTGTTTGATATTTTCCCGACCAAATGCAACTCCCTTAAATAATTTTAATATTTTCCCTGAAATTCCACCATCGTGCCTACATATTTCCCTCCGAAATTTCTTCACAAATAAAATAATCATCCTCTGCAAAAATCTAGCAAAATAATTAAAACCCCCAGGAAATATGGAAAATTCAGTTGATCTCGATTCCTCTCGTTGAATCTCTCATGTGTGCAATATAAACATAAAATTTAATAATTAATTGGTTGGGCACGGCTTTCTATTCTAAAATTAAATTCACGATTAATTTCATTCTGAATTGCGTAAAAATCATTAATAAAAATATTTTGACATGTTCTAATTTTGAAGTATATCTTATGGCTGTATCTGGGTGTAAGTAGGATAAAATGATAAATTTAATCGTATATATAAGGAAATTTTCATTAATTAATTTGTTGTGAAATTCTAAAATAATGAGAATACAATTCTTAACTTCTAAGAGTATAAGTCACTATATAAATTTATATTGTTGCTAAAAAAACTTATGCTCGAAGTTGCATATCTTCGAAGATACGACAAATGTTCCTAAATTAGAAATTTTAGCAAATCCGTGGTGACATAATTTCCAGTGGTCACTAGATCGCCTGACGTAACGGTGTACAAATTAGTCAAAGTTTTACTCTACGAATTTTAATTCCAGATTATAAACGTACTAGCCAAGTCCAATGAACTAAAAAATTTTTTTACAAATATTATAGCTAATTAATTTCCTCTTTTAATTCAACTCTTAAATTATTTACCCATTTTTAATAAATTGGATTAACACCTACACGATAAACTACAAAAGAATAACTCGAAACTGCAAGAAATGCTCTTCCCCCCTCCCCAGAAAAAAATTTCCAAAAAAATCTCGTTGACATCACTCATTGCTACTCCGGTCGTATTTGTACACCGCGTTAGAGGGTATAAGCTACCAAGCGCGCACAAAGCCTCGACTCGTCCCGTTTCTTTTTTAACAAGCTAATTGCCGGCTTGCGCGCATCGCGTGTGTCCGAGTGACCGGCTCGACGCATATGTCGGCGGAACCTACATATACTGTCCGCGGCCTTTAAACGCGAGGAGTCGTCGCGGGCCCCGAAAATCCCGAGCGTGCCTTTGTGCCTGCGGTCGACCTTGGACATCGATGTGCGCGCATTGTCGAGGGGGGCCCCTCCTTTTCTCCGAGCGCGCGGCCTTGCACGACTTATGCCCCATGCGCGCCTCCGGCGATCGGCTTCCGCGTGCACCGGCCCATTGAACCACCAATAACTGCATATATATGTATATATACTAGGGGGGTACCCCCCTACTCGCTCTGCTCGTCCACCCCCATTTGTTATTTTGCGATACAGACGAATTCTAGAAAATAATGTTTGCATTTTTCACCTGTTTGTTAGCTGTATACGATACGAAACTTCATTTACCCAATTCCTTTAGCGATATAATTGAATATTTATTTATTTATTTATTCAACTTCAACGGACCAGAGTCCTTCACGTACAAATGTGTACAATCATAAATACAAAATATGGAAAACTTAAACTAGTGTAAGATATTATAAAGTAATGAATAGAAGAAACAACATAAGTATGTACATGTATTTACTTTTTCAGTCAAATTCTAGAAAATAATTTTTACAGCCATTATTTTATTTTAAAACTATTATTTCAATTTAAAAATTTCAGCAACACGATAATTGCGTCATTTTTTAATTTTAAGTTACTTTGAAGTAATCCATTCGGAGTTAGCGAGTTTAAAAATTCTGTTGGAATTATATTTATTAAATGTTCATTATTATCGTTTTCTGCTATGTCAACGATTAAATATTTCGTAGACTGTATCTATATGTATTTGATAGATATGTATATATATATATATACATAGATCTGTATGTATATATATATATTCATAATGCGTGTTGCGCAAGCGAGGGAAGGACGAGTTTCAAAATACCAATTTTTTTTTTGTGCTGTCGGTTTGGCGCGCTTCAAGGGCCGGCACATCGCTTCGCGTGGGATTATATTGGAGCTTGCAGTGCAACGGCAGTGTGTCATTACGATTTTGAGCGTTTCCAATGTTGGATTTTCAAGGCCGCTCGCAGGTGCACGCGGCGACTCCTCGTAAAAGTGCGCGAGGCGATACGAAGGCGAGAGCCGGCGAGGACAGCCGGAAGGCAAAGTTCCGCGATAAAGCGTCACCGCGGCGTAATCCGCGAAATTAGCGCGCGAAAGGAACTCATCAGTAAGTTGGAGGAACGAGAGAGAGAGAGAGAGAGAGAGAGGAAAAAAAAAGGGAGCGAGATACCGCGAGCTCTCGGCTAACTCGACGAGAAGGAGGAAAAAAAGAGGGAGGGGGAGGGGGAAGGGAGAGATACGAGCTTCCGAAAGCTCGGCCGAGCTTAATCCCGGCCAATTAGCGGCTGGAAAAAGGCCGGGAGAGTAGGCGCCGGCGCAGCCAGAAGAAGAGGAGGAAGATTTCTGAAGCCCGCAATATTTCACGCGCGCCAAGTCGTCGCCTCTCTCGCTCCCTTATCGTCGGCGACGTCGCGGTCATAATGAAATTTCCGCGGCGAGGCCGGAAGAAAGTTTCGTAAAAGTGCGCCGGGCACGGGCTCCTCCTGTCCGGGGGGGGGGGGGGCGTCGGAAGAAAGAAAGAGAAAGCGAGATAGAGATAGAGACAAAGGGTTAGACGGAAGAGAGCGAAGTGCGAGATTTAAGGGTATAATAAATCGGCCGCGCCTAGAGGAAAAGAATCGTCGCACAACGAGCCGCTGGATCGCGCGCTTCAGCGAGCACGAGGCCCTCGGAGAACGGAGAAGGAGCGGCGCTTCTTCTTTTTTTTTTTTTTTTCATTCTGCGGAGGTTCTTACGGCGAGTCGTAAAACGCCGTTGATATCCCCCGTTGACCCGACCGTTCGATCACTCGTAAATTTTGGATGCTCTCCGCTTTACGCTCTTTTGATTTTTTACGTATCTATAAACGTGCGAAAGTTGCGATTCTTTTGAAGTTTTCTTCGATTTTAAAAGTTACATCGCGCGAATTTTACACAGCGTGCTTAGTTAAGTGCTTTTACCGATTTTATATTAGTTGGCCCTGTGTGCCTTTAATAATTTATATAGTTTAGTTAGCCAGTGATTAGGGGCGTTTCGCTCGCGGCTAACTTTTAATTTGAACCAAATAAATACCAACAGCAATTAGTCTAACTTTACGAATAAAATATTGATAAAATAATCAGTCTACCCTGTTAATATTTTATTTTGTTTTTTCATAAAAAATGATGCCCATGCATACTTGTGTTCAGAAAAATGTCTACATAATAAAAGTAAGCGGACAATTTCTCAGCTACAAGAAAGAAAGTAACGATATAGCATTTTGTACAAAAATAAAAAATATCTACTGTCTATAAAGATTTGTTTGAAAAATTAAGTTTGCGTCGGCTTAAAAAAAAATATGTAGCAGTGAGCAAAGAAAAATCGAAGCACAAGTCCAACGAGGCAGAGCGAATCGAGATAATGAAATCGTATCTCGGGACCGTTCTCTCCGTCTCATTCTCGTAACGCCCCATCAGAAGAAAAGGGAGTGCGCCGGTGGCACGGTTAGTCGGTTTTTAATTGAAAGCGAAGCCCGTGGATTTTTAATTAAGAAAATTCAAGATCGAGCTCGTCCGCTCGCCGGCGCTCACGGTCCGTCTCTCGCTCGTCCAACGGGCGTATCGGCGCGGCTCGAGGTCGCGGCGGGGGAGAGAGAGGTGCCCACGCCTCGGGAGGCTCCTCAAACAGTTTTATAATTGATTTCATTTTCATTTATTTTAGCGCGAACGCGCGCGACCGGGAAGACGTCGCGCGCCGCCATCCACTTCGCCGCAATCAATTTAATGTTTTAATTAAGGGCCGGGCTATCTGTGAAAAATTAGATTTCAACCGGCGGGATCGCCGCTGTCTCTCCCTTCGTTGGATTGCTTCTACACTTTTTCGATGGGACCAAGACGTCAGGCATTTTATCTTCACATTGGCAGGTTATGCATCGATGTATAGGTGTCCGTGTTACCTTCATAGTTTCTTTTGTATTTCTTGAATTTTCAAGTAGTATCTATTATTACGTCTTAAAGCAAAAAGTCTTAAAGATTCTCTTAAAAGGAACAAATTACAAAAATTCGAATTATTTCAGATTTTTTTGTAAAACCATACAATTGCAAAAAAAAATTATCATAAAAATTGAATTATTTTGTAAAATCAATTATACAATTGCAAAAAAAAATTTATCATAAAAATTGGAATTTTTTAATTTCATTTCAATAGATTCTTTTTTTTTTTTAATTTTTATTTTACTTGTAAATAAAATTTCGAAATTGTTAATTAATAACAATTGTTGACTCAAGAAATCCTATAAATATATTTTTAAAAATAATTCAAACAAAAACGTAATTGAATTAAAAATGTGCAAGACTGTAAAATTGAAAACTGCGATTTGATTTACAAAATTTATGGTTTAACGAATAATTTATATTTTTCATAAAATATATTTATTATCAATTGTTGTCTCATCCAACTGAAATTAATCACTTACTCAAACCCAAATATCAAGAGTATATAAATTTCTTATTGTTCTTCGCCCCAAAAAAAGAAAACTATATTATTATCCAAACTAAAGAATAAAAATTTACTCTCCGCTTGCTTCATCACAATCAAACAATTAATCTTCTCAATAAATATTTTTCTCAACACCAAGACAAAGTTAAAAAAGGAGAAAAAAAAATAACTACGCAGCGTTCGCTTCTCAATCTGGCGTATACTCGCGAGGCGAACAATCGATGCAACGATGGCCATCACTTGAAATAAATTCAGCCTTGAACGGTCTCCCCCGTGCGCTCGCGCTCGCGAGGCCCTGACACCGGGCCGCCGCGGCTCTCTCGCAGTTGGCAAAAGTCTTGCCCGAAAAATCGGCCCGGCTATTCTCGCGGCTTGCGCAATCTCCGAAGGCACAGAGTGCAAGAGGCCGCGCGCGAAGCGCAAAAATATTTACGCGCCCGTCCGGTCCGTATTTGTTTACTCCGAGTGAGCTTACACTCGAGCCCTGCATAATGCAGCCCTGTTTGATTTTCATTTCCCGCCCCAGGCCGATATTATTATTGTTGCCGCCGACGCGCTCGCGACTCTGCCGCGGCTTATAACCCATTGTTTTTCGGCGGAAACGTGCTACCGTTCCGATTTTTATTATACATAACGACGACTCGTTCGCCCTTTCGCTGTGGCTTTATTTTTGCCGGCGCTTGATTAATTGACTGGCTTTTGCGCAATTCTGGTCTGCGCTTTCATATAATTTTCTTTTCGTTCTATTCGAATATGAATTAGGCGACTCGCGTATTATACTCGTACTATATTACACCAAAACGATTGTATGTATTATATTATGATGAGCATTTCAGAATTAAAATTAAATTTGTAATTTAGACTGGTGTAATCGCAGCAATAATTTATTGTATTAATCTAATTCGAATTTAGCAGATTTATTTGCCTAAGATTTACTGTTATAATCAGTGTGCATATTAACTTTTGCGTTTCTTTTTAGTTTATATTATTTCAGTATCAATATTATATATGAAATTTCAATCACGATTAATTCTCTGCTAAGTAGCTAAAATAATATCTAAAACACATTATTCAATATCACAGCATAATGCGTTTTAAAACTCCATATAACATAATATTTCGCGTTGTCATTTCAATATAATAAACATGCATTATTTATCATTGCCTTGCTCTTCTTATGCGAAAATAAATATATTACTTTCAATATTTAACTATAAAATTTAACATTGTGTACCCTCCCCCATGAACTATTAACAATGTGCTTAATATCCAATATTAACGTAACTATTCGCAGGTGCATCAGTTATCAGCGGCGTAAATGATTAATCGCAAATCAACCGGCCCGGTAAAATATTAAAAGGTCAACTAAAGCGTGCTCTTCACGCCGGGCTACTCCGCGAGCGAAAATATTTCATGAACCGGACAAAGCAACGATGAAAATTTGGCGAGGGCTGCGCGAGCGAATTCTTGATCGGTGAGAAAAGTTCGCCGCGCGCGTAAGGAGGGGAGGGGGGGACTATTTCCCGAGGCTTATGCAACGCTGCATTTATTGGCGGGGAGGCAGCAGTGGTAGGCACGCGCAAAAATGTTTGTTTTAACGGGCGCCGGCCTTGGGCTGCAGAGCGCCGGGCAAAAGTTCCGCGCCGATTAAAATTAGAAGCTTCCGATGGCAGGGCCTCTGTGGACTCCGGAAAGCGCGCGGGGTGGGCCGAAATTTGCGCCTCGATCGGGAGAGCCGCCCTCGCGTCTAATTTACCGTGTCGCGTCGATCTGTTGTCGCGCCGGGCGACGCGCGCTGCTGTAAATTTATTATATGTCGCCCCTGCGAGCGCCGCTGAGTAACGAAGACACTTTGCGCTTACGGCTGACTCGATCCACTTTTTTTTCACCTCTTTATTGCGAGCTGGACGTATCAGGAGTGCGTATTTACGTTGGACCGTGTATTTGTTATAAAATAATGAACGATCTTTAAATATGACGAATGATAATGGCGAATAATATTAATGTGCACGACGAGCAGCAGTGATTTATGCTGACAATCGGTATGCATTATAGACGTGTATTATTTAAAGTTTCAACTCTCTATCTGTCTGTATGCATCTATATATCTAAGAGGTTTTTTCTATTATTCAATTGTTATTTGTGACATTATTAGACAATTTATCAATGTTAATTAGAATCGTCTATAAACGAAGGGTATTGTTACGCTAGGTGAAAGATGCAATAGTATAAATACTGATTGGTTTCTTAAAACTTAAATTTAGAATTAGAGTTAAATAAATTCCTTTTAATTCTCGGTGGCTTTAACAGAACTCTGAAAAATGCTTGCTTCACTTTATTTTTTCCATTCACGGAATGTAAGATCAATAGTAAATTTAACAAAAAAAAAAACATATTTATTTCTGTAATCCTTATATTCACTTAATCTATTGCAAGCCATTGTAGCTTGTTAATTTGACTACACGGAGAAAAATGTTATACTAAAAATTACTATATTTTTTAGCAATGGAAGGATATACTTGGAACGTGAGAAAAATTAGTATATTTTATTTTAAAATTTACAATACGTGTAGTAAAAATTAAAAAATATTTATTCATTTTTACTAAAATTATACTAAATTTTAGAATAATATACAGTAATTTTTCTCACATTACAAGTACGTCCTCCAATTGCTAAAAAATACAGTAATTTTTCGTATAACATTTTTCTCCGTGTAGTATATTTTCAATAGCATTACAAAGTTAACTGTTATCTTAAAAAAATAATATAAAAATGTTGTTTTAAAATTTGAAGAATATAGTGCATTACGTACGAAAGCTTTAAAGGCAAGCTTACGAAATTCTATTTTAGCGACTACTTCCTTAAAGCGTGAAATTAGATAAATCGAGGCAGTAGTCTTTTATCCTCATACTTTTTACTCTCTTAAAGATGAGTTAGTCACTCGTTTAAAGTGTATGATGCGCGTCGGTGCAGAGAATAGCGCAATTCACGGTGTAATTACCCGCTGACACACCAGATCTCACTTTGTTTTGACACAGTTTCACCAGACTCATGCCCCGTCTGAAAATTCCAGCCGTTATTCGCGAATACACCCCACCGCCAAAACAAAAGAAGCCCATAAAAAAAAAAGAAAGAAAGAAAGCTGTCTCTAATAAAAGCCTCCCATCTGCCCTCCCCCTGAGCGGACCGCAGCACCGAGGAATCGGACCACCGACAAAGGAAAGAAATTGGCCCGTTCCCCGATAAGTGTAAAACCCGCATTCGCCGTCGGCCATCGCTCGCGTAGGCTAAGGAAAGAGAGAAAAGCGTGACCGGCGACGAAAAGAGCTCGCGCCGGCAAATTGCCAGAGCGGTGCGCGAGCGCGCGAATCAAGAGGAAACAGCGGCCATTCCTCGCGCGAAAAAATAAATGTTCAAATGCCCGGATCTCAAAATACACCCGGGGCGAAGTCTCGTAGCCGATCGCCGCGCCGTGAGCTCGCCTAGGGTTCCGCTATAAGGAAAAGCCTCTTCCCGTTTGCGAGGTGCGCGGTGGAGGAAGAAGGAATATATAGGGGGCACCCCGTGGCGGTATCAGCGCTAATGGAAGCTTTAAAAAGTTGCGCCGGGGAGCGGCGTGTAAAATTTCACTTTTTGCTCCCCCGGGTACAGAAATGTGGCAAACGCAAAAGGCGTCGCGGTAAATAAGGAATAATGGAAGGACGAGGCCGCCGTGGGGGGTGCGCGAGCGGAGGAGGCTTGACGGCTGTCTCGAGGAGGCGCCGATCGTTTATTTGCTATTTAAATTCGTTCGGTGAGTTTCAATCTTTCGGGGAGGCTCTCACTTTTAATTTCTCGTCTTTCCCTTCTTTTATTTTTTTATCGCTCTTTTTCTTTTTCTTTTTGTTCTTTTTAAATCCGCGCGCCTCGTTTCGCGTTTAATTACTCTATAAATATTCGAGAGCACTCAAAATGCCGTATATAACGCGGCGGAAAATACGCGGTACGCGCGGACGCACGGCAATCAATGCGAGAGGAAAATCAGATTATAATTAATGCATTAACATAACGCAATCGGTGCGCTTGGATTATGTCAAAATTATTCCGGCGTAAAAGTAAGGTCTTTAAGCAAATAAAATATTCCCATGTAAATTTAATGTTTCGCGGACTGCTGCAGTTGCGCGCGTTTGATCTGCGACATCGATGAAATATTTATTTATTTTTCCCCTTTGTAAAGGGACGCGGAGGGTGGAATGGGTTGGGCCGAGGGAAACGCATCAATCGCGGGGCGCCCGCTCGATTTTTCCGAATCGCCGAGCGTTTCTCGCGTGCAGCTATATGGTGGCGATTTTTTAAAAAAATTTTTCATCGCTTAACGCGAGAGCGAGCAAATTGTATTCCACCGGCCGTTGATTTATATTCAATTTGACGCTGTGTACGTTCCCATGAGTTCGTCATTGTGAATAATGGACATCGCATAAAATCAATAACAAAGCGCAAATTTAGAGTTATAGCCAGTGTTTGATACAAAAATCCTACTTCCATAAAATTCGCCGTTGACAAATGCGCGTCGAAATATTACTCGCTTTATGTACTTTCGAATAAAAAAGGCTCACAAAAAAAAATTAATTTTAATATTGCACCTCGCGCGAGACGCCATTCAAATTCAATTACTATAAATTTTTTACTGGAAACCATTTACAATGTAGTAAAACAAAAAGAAAAATGAGAAGGATATAGTCATTATCGATAGACATTAATTGAAAATTAATTCCCGTGGCGAGTGGTTGAAAAAGAGCAAAGCATATACCCAAAGCTTGGGGCAATTTAATTGAAAAATTTTCTGTTTATTCTGCACGAGTAAATATTGGACGCGCCGCTCGCAACATTAGTGCTCGATCGCCGCACGGCGCCCCTAAAAACTCATTTCGCGAAAGGTAAAAAGCACCAAAATCATCAAGCTCTCGGCAGTGCCCATCATATATACATCGATGACGACCGAAACAAAAGGAAAGGAAAAAAAGGGCCACTGCGATTCAATGACGACGAGCTAATGAGGTAATCAATCCCGGGGGCTGCTCGTGGGATCGAACAATGAAAAAAAAATCCGCTTAATACCCGTGCGAAACGAAGTCAATCGTTTCCGTAGATACAGCGTAATTTGGTCTTGGCTTTGTATATATATATATATGTATAAGTATATGTATATACATATATACGTAGGACAAGTGCGCGCGGCGCGGCCGCGCTAACGCAATGTGGCCGGTTCGATGATTACTTTGTAACCCCGACGCCGCGCGCCTCGCAAACTCAATTTGCATTTGCGAATGATTTCGCGAAATAAATATGAGCTCCTTTTTCGCCTTGGAAATTATGCACGTCAGCGTTAATTAACTGTCGTTGAAAATGCACGTACAGTCTGGCAGGCAGGTTGCTGGATAAATTGCGATTTTTCTTCGGGCAGCGACTGGGAATTTTTCAGAAGGCTCGGACGTCCCCTTTCTGCAGCGCTATTTCTAGTATTAATCACCCGCGACTGATTTGTCGGGGTGCGACAGACGGTGCGACGTAGAATTTTCATTTTTTTTTTCTTTTCTACATGCGGTGCTTCCAAAAATTCATCTGAATTAAATTGAAAACAATCTTGACTGTTCAGTCACCCTTGATTATTATTGCTTTTTAATTAAAAATATTGCGATTATTTTTTAATTAAAAATTGAGTATTGAAAAATAAATTGTTTTACAAAGTTTCATATAAATATGTAAAACATCAAAAGCGTCGAAATTATAATGAGATCCGAAAATGTTACAATGAAATTCTAATTATTTTTTAGACAGATGGTTTCATTTTTTGACTAGTACAATATAATTAAATTTGTTGCAGTTAATTGAGGGCGTAAACGAGAAATCGATAAAATTATTATTAAACACGCAGAATTAACAATTCAAGGCGTACGTGATTCTACTCTATATCTCGTTTTATAGTTCCGACAGTAAAATATTAATGGAAAAGTAAATACTCTGACAATGCTAGTTTCAAAATACTTCGAAATTCGCGCGTCTAAAATAAGAAATTCACCACCCTCAGCTCCAGCCTCGCCATACACAAACTCAACAATACGCGAATGCAAGTGTAACATAAACCACTTTAGAATAGAAAACAATAACGCGATGCGAATATAAAATTCGCGCGAACAATTGCCCCCCGGGCTGGTGTGTGCGAGGTGGCCGGATTTCCATAACACTCGGTCGAAATTAAACCGCAAATCCGCCCATTTCCGCGGCGAGAAGGGCCGGGCTCCTCGGCGCAAGAAGGCGCGAAGAAAAAAAAAGAAGAAGAAGCCGGTCCGTAAGACGAGAGCCTCGCAACCCCCGGCGTCAGGTCGTCCATTTTTTCACGCCATCGTACCGCCCCCCTCGGGTCGCCCCCCCCCCTCGTGCGAGCGCATCGCCGCTGATCAATAGCGGCGGGCCGATTGGGGCGCCCGTAGCAGCCCACACCCTCCCCGGACCCCTTTTTTTCGTTCCCCCGCGTTCACGAGTGGGCGCGCGTCCCTTGCGCGCCGCGGGGGAAAAAATAGAGCGAGCTCGGCCGAGCGGCAGTCGCGCGCTCGCTACGCCCGCCCCTATCCTATGTGCTGCGCGTTGCCGCCGACACAGATGAGCGCGCGCCCGACGACCGGCATTTTTTTTAAAATGACGGCCCTTACGCTCCATGCGGATGGACAAAGCTTACACGCCGATTTTTCGGCGATTTTATATCGTTTATGGATGTACGTGTGTTTTTTTTTTTTTTACTCAAATAGCAGTGGAGTTAGAAATTTCAAAATTTTTAAAGTATTCCTTCGTATAAGGAAATAAAGTATGAAATTATGAAGAGTTTTGTTTTAGAATCCTTCAAAAATTATATGTGAAAAATAAAAAGATATTCCATTCTCATGATTTTTTTAATAGCTTATTTTTCCGAAAATATATATTAAATACATCTGTTGCTCGTGGTAGACTTATTCGCCTTATTTGCGATAGTGCGCTCAAAGAACAATAAATTCATCTACTTTTAAATAAATATTTCGTTTAAAAAAATACCAAACAAGTACTAATGAAGTACAAATAATTACACGGAGAGAAAAGTTTAGTAAAAATTACTATGCTATTAACTAATGGAGGGATAGACTCGATTGATAAAAAATTTTACTAAAAAGTATCGTAAAATTTGCTAGACTTACAGTAAATTTTGCTACAAATCTAGCACATTTTATCATACTTTCTAGTAAAAATTTTTTTTCTGTCGAGTCTGTTCCTGCACTACTAAATAGTATAGTAATTTTTACTAGACTTTTCTCTCCGTGTACTAAATTAGTTACTCGGTGCAATAATATAGATAGATAGAACGTTATTTCTATAATAAAAAAGGATTAAAAAATGCACCTTCAAATTAGCCAGAAAAAATATAGATAGGTGTAATAATATAGATAGATAGAACGTTATTTCTATAAAAAAAAAGGATTAAAAAATGCACCGTCAAATTAGTCAGAAAAAAGTAAATACAAGAAACTCTAAATCACCGCTATACATATACGTGTATCCCTCGTGAAACCGAAACCCGCAAAAAAAGGAAGTAAATACAACAAGCGTTAATCGTCACACTCTTGCTCGTTCGTTCTGCCCTTCCACAGAAAAAAAAAGAAGAAAAAAAAAACGCAACTGCGATTTCCCACTTCGCCTTTTTTCCCCGGTCGGGCCGTTAAAAGAGTTCGACCGCAGAGCCAATTTCCGGCGGGCAGCTTCCGACGAGGGAATTTATCGGGCGCGCAGGCCGGACTTTTCGCCCCGCGCCCGCCTGTAAATAACGGCGATGCTCGCGGCGCGCGAGAGCCCAAGCCAATGTATGTATTATGCGCTTTCGAGAATTAAATTATTGTCGCTGGACTGCGTCGCGCTGAAATATTAATCGCGCCGTCGTCCGCCCGCGCTGTATAATTAAAGCGACGCTTTTTTCCCGGCGAACGGCGGCAATGCGAATTATACGCGATTTTGTTTCTTTCTTTTTTATCACTGCTGATTACGCGCTTCCTCACTTCACTCGGTTGTTACCGGCGATTCTCCATTTTGTTGAATTCCGTCTGTTTTGCGCAATTTGTTAAACAATGGTCGGGCATCGAATGTAAATAAGGCGCGAGTCACCATTTCGATAATGATGATCCACAGTCTAGTGGTGTGTTTCGATCGGAAAATGGTAAAAAGGCGTGAAAAACAAAGTACCAATTTATTATGATGGCAATTTGCCTTGTTTATTTATAAGCGTTATATTCGCATTTATTGTATTATTAAAAGTCCAGCAACTATTATTATATAAATAAATGTACATTACGTAAAAATATTAATATTATTTTAAAAATTACAAAATGTAAAATTTTCTTGTAATTGAACAAATCTTGAGTACTAGTAATATGTTTTTCGTAAAACAAGTTTTAATCTAAACCTTTTTAATGTACTAAATTATGGCGATTTCAATAATTAATTTTTCCCGTATAATAAAACGGGACTATAATATATCTTGAAACGATGAGCGAAATCAGACGCCCGATTTGAAAAGAAGCGAGGCCTAAGAAAATAGAAACGAGTTCCGTGCAAGTACAAGGGAGCGCCAGGCGAGAAAGAGAGAGAGAGAGAGGAAAAAAATTGGGGTGGAAAGAAGAGCACGAAACCCCAGCGAGGCTGCGGAGTTATCAAACTAAGTATCGGAAACAATGGGAGCGAGAGAGCCTCGGCAATTCCTTGGCTCATCAGATCGCGAGGGTCTCTCGCGCCTATATATATACTCGTCCTTATTTTTTCGTCTGCGCACAGGGAGGCAGGGCCGAGAAAGAGAGAAAAGTTTTCCCTACCCCCTTTCTTCCTCCCCATCTCCCCCAGGAGTAATTATTTTTCTTGGTCTCTTTTCTCTCCCCACTGTTAGGCCGGGCTCGAGTGGCTCTCGGGGTGCGAGATTTTTAACGTCTGGGAGGAGGAAAGGAGAGAATCAAGCCCTTCCTTCTTACGCGTGAGAGTCCGGCAGAAGCGTAGCTCGCGCGTGCGATCGCCGAATTTTAGGCTTCATTTATATTTAATACTCGAAGTAGACTTTTTAGTCAATTATTATTATGCTGTTTTCTCGGAGTATAAATTAGCTGTCCATTCAATACAAATTATTCGTCAGATCTGCTTAATTTTGTACGTACTAATATTAAACGGATTAATTATTAAATCCTTTATGGGAATATCAGAGGAATTTCGTATGAGTTCACGCAAATACGAACGTTATAAACAAAAACGTTATTTTAGTTATAAAATATCCAAAAATAAAGTTACTTTCCATAACTCAAAGAGGATTAGTCACCGCTTGAGGATCCAGCACATTTTTCACGTCTTTCTCTTCAACTTAAATAAATATATAAGAAAATTATAGTTTATTCTTAGACTCCTCAGGCAAAACTTGTATAGTATTTTCAACTGAATATAAGTAGCATATAACTGAAAATTTGTTCCTGTAAAATTTCATGAAAAAAAAAAAATATTCATTAGAGGAGCTACAAATTCAAAAGAAGAAATTGTTTTTTTAAATCATTGAAGATGTTTCTAGAGTGGCGTAAAAAAGTGTTTGCCAAAATTTTTGCAGACGCTCGCCGTCGGCGGCGCGTAACGCGCTCCTGCATTAATATAATTTATTTTTATTACGAAAATTCGCCTATTTTTAATTGAAAATTGGCATGATCTTCTTTTATCCTATCCTATAAAATATTTTTAGCAATAGCCCGACAAAATGCCGCTCGGTTTGAAAGTTTGAGTAAAGTATTAAGTAAGAGTGCCAAATCGATAAAAATAAAATGTTCCTACGGGCCGTTTGCGCAAGCTCGGGTGGATCTCGGCCCGATTTATTTTAGAGACTGATTATCGGCAAGACCAAAAGCGACGCTAAAGCCTCCGGGCGGCCGCTACATATTTTTCCCGCGAAAGTAATCAAAGAGCGATCGGCGACGCTGCGAGCCAAGCGTTCGCTCCGAAAATGTTTTCACGCAGCCATCAACGCGTGCAGACATCTTCGAGAAAAGGATGACCCTTTCCCCCCCCTCCCCCCCCCCTTGACGCCGAGCGAAACCCGTTCCTCCCCGAAAGACAGAGATCGAGTGGCTTTTGGGGTGCTCGATCTCCCCACGCTCTCGTACAGCCGCTCGCCCCATTAAGCTTAGATGATGTGATTGCGAAATGGAAGCAGGAAAAAAGTTCAGCCCTACAGTTGAGATTTTTCTCTTCATATTTTTCTTTTCTTAAAATTTATTTGCTTTTAAGATCTGCGTATAAATTCTTTTAAAAGAAACGCAATATTTTTTCTAACACTGTATAAACAAATGGACTTTGAAAATAAACAAAATCTGGCAGCTTTAATTTAGAAATGTATTTAATAAGAAAAAAACTGAAAATTATTAATCGGATTTGCATTAATTTTGGTTAAACTCATTTTTCAAGGAGCATTTATTTTGAACCTTTCATAATTCGTGGTTATTTGTGGATTATGGGGAAATTGAGGCGTGGAAATTGCGCGTAAGCGCGATTAATTATGGGCGCGCGAGGAGCGAGCGCATTGTCCGCCGCGAGAAACACAAACTCCGGGGATGGTAGTCGCGCCGAAGAGGCAATTTTGAAAATGCAGGGGTGGGCTAGAAATGCGATCGATGAGACTCAGAACGAGTGTCGCACCGACACATACAATTCATAATTTACGCTCCAATAAACAATAACATTCTCGCATTACCCCCCGATAAGCAATCCATTTTTTTCTTTTTCGCCAAATAAATTGCATATTTTCAATAATGCAGAAATCAAAGGTTTCCCCGCGAGTCGCGGTATATAAAGTTTGTTTATTTTAATCAAATAATTCCCCCCAATGAATTTGGTGCGCTGTCCGACCAGCACGGAATTATTAATTCTTGAGCAATTCCGCAACGTCGATTCAAACCTCACCTCCGGATAAAAAAACAATTAAAATAAACAAATAAATAATAAAAAAAAGGCACGCGCTCATCGGGTTCAACCGTGAATTCCAAGACGGGAACTGGATAAATCGAGCGCACTTGCGGCTCGAAAAAATCTCGGACTTTTTTTTCCGAACGTCCCGTAGACTCGCGAAAAATCGATGAAGCATCCGCGAAAAGGCGCGGCGATTCCCTCTCGCTCGCGCCGCCGCAGCGCAGCATAGCCAAAATAATTTGGCCGGCGGAATCTCGCTCGGCGCTGCGCGTCGGACGGCGGGCTTTGGCGATCGATCGAGCGAGCGAAACGCACGTCAAATACTAAACCGAAATTCCGCGCGAGCCTCGCTAACGAATAGCCGCGTAACGCGCGTCTCGATAATTGAAAATTAAGTGACTAGACGAACGAAACGGCCGCCGGCATTGCGAATCGGCCGGCCGGACCGCAGTGTCTCTCTCTTTCTCTATGCTATCTCTCTCGCTCGCTCGCAGCGCGACTAAAATTATAACGCCGCGCGTTATTGCGCGCATGCAACCGGGGCGCGCCGTCGAGAGGCCCGCGAGGAGGAAAAATTCGTTCATTTTCAAACGTTTCCATGGACGGGAGTAGCTTGAGTGCTTGCGGGATGTGCGGTTATGGTGTTTGACGCGTGCCTAATTGGAAGAAATACGAGAGAGATCAGAGATGCTGCCTGCGCCGCTCTTCTTTGCAGGAAGTACAGATTCACCTGGCTCGACTTAATCTTCGCGTTTATGTGTAAAGCGAATTGACGGTTAATTTAGAGAGAGAAAACACGTGTAACGCGAATGACTCGAGAGATCTTGCCTTTTGCGTCTTTCTTAGTTTTCAGAAATCTTTTCGCTCGCGATAAAAATATTAATAGCTGCAGTAGGCGAATTTAAAAAAAAATCACATAGAAAATTTGTAATTACTAGGTACTCAAAATATGTACAATTACAAAGTTTTGGAGCTTTATTTAACAAACTTCTTTTGCGATTACTCATACTTGTCACAACAAATCTATGATGAAGATTAATCTTAAGATGGAAACTTCATAAGATTTTGCATGTACATGATTTTTACCTATACTCTAACCATATACCAATCAGATTAATATTAGATTTTTAAGCTCGTTGTTTAAGTATACTATAAAAAAATGTAATGCTGTAGAGTAAAAAAAGAACATAAAATAAATAAAAGAAATACCGTAATTTACCGTAAGTAAAAAAATCCATCACCACGGGCCGCCGCGCATTTTATCGAATGTCAACCAACCAAAAGAAAATAGAAACAAAAAATTCCAAGAGTTTAAAAAAAAAAAGGACACGAAAAAGAGAATTTAGATCGAAATGTTGGAAAGTGTCGCGATCCGCGGTACTCTCGACGTCACTGTCCGGCGCGTCTCGCTGGTCGTCCGCACAGCATCCCTCCTCCCACGCGCGATGCGTGATCTCCGTCGCGCCTTCTTCACTCTGTCCGCTGGAAGTGTGTGTCTCCGTCACCGGGGGACGCCGAGAGGCGGTCGAGGTCCGCGCCGTGGTTCTAGGCGCGCACGCGGATCGCGACGAGGCCGAAAAGTGGCGTTGGTCCCGCGTCGCCGAATTTCGCGCGTACCATCTTAATGCGCCGCGCGCCCGTCGAAAACTGACCCGCAGCTGCCGCTGGCCGGCGGCCGCTATCGGGGGGGCCGCTGCCGCCGCCGCCGGAAAAAGGGATGCGAGGGCCCCGGGGCCAGTAGCGGGGCCGCGAGCGGGAGAAAGGGGCGAATAATGGACGCACTTTTTTATCGCAACCCTGCGAGAGAGAAAGAGAGAGAGAGAGAGAGGAGGTCTTTGATCGCTGGCCGACCCCCGGCGTCCGGCCGATTCGTCCGTGCGGTCCACGCCGCTACCTGTGGGGCAAGATGCAACAAAGTCGTGGTACACTCGCGTGCGGAAGTTTTGTCGCTTGCGATGCCAAGTGCGAATTATTTTCCGGCATCTAGCTAAAAATATTTGTATTTGTTACAAAATTTAATGCAGCAAATTTTTACATTATGTGTTTATATGATAAGACAATATAATTCACTTACTTTATGGTACAATGCACGTGACTTTCAATAAATGACAAATTATTAAATAGAAGTTTCACGGAGAAAAATGTTATACTAAAAATTACTATATTTTTTAGCAATCGGAGGACGTACTTGTACGTAGGAGAAAAATTACTATATATTATTCTAAAATTTAGTAGAATTTTAGTAAAAATGAATAAATATTTTTTTAATTTTTACTACACGTATTGTAAATTTTAAAATATACTAAAATATACTAATTTTTCTTACGTTGCAAGTATATCCTTCCATCGCTAAAAAATATAGTAATTTTTATTAATTTTTTTATGTAAAGTAGCAATGAAAGCGAATGTCCCTATGCAATTATAGCCCTCCAATATTATTTAAACAAATACAATAACTAATAATAATAGGAGGTTTCCCCTACTTTATAAAATAAGATAAGAAATTTTAGTTGCACTTAATATTTGTAAAAAATTCGCTCCAATTTTTGTTCCACTGTATTTTTCGATTAGAACGATGAAGATCATTTTTTTAAAGCTTTTTTAAATCATATTTAGTACACTTAAAATTATTTTTCAAGATTTATTAAGGTATTTCGATATAATATTAACATACTGAATTTATGCAAAATTTTTAAGGTAAATTTATTGCATATTTAAAACAACAAGTTTAATTAACACAAAAAGAACAGTTTATAAGAGCACACCGTAAGTGATTCTGTTTATTAACTACATTCAGTTTATTATTGTTTAATCCGTATAAAATTTATCTACAAATATTTTTTAATCCATTTTTTGTATTAAACGTTATTTTTGTACAAAATTTATGCATAAAATAAACAAAACAACACATTTTATCGTTACACCGAAGTTTACTCAAGACCAAAGCGATAACGAGGGTAGTTTTATCGCGCCATGCAACATTTTATCTCGACTGTACACGAGATCAGGTGAAGGGGGTAGTTTTCACATCAGCTGTCCGGCCGAAAGATCGTATAGCCCCTAAGCTAATTTATTCATCTCTCTCGAGCGCAGTAGAGCCAAAAATACGTCTCTCACCTTGCCGCTAGTACTGCGGCGTCCTCATTTTCCTCCCCTGTAGAAAAATCGACTAAACAAAAAATTCACGTCCCGATACGCAGAAATCGGGCAAAGAAGGGAAGCTCGGACTCGCTCGCTCATTATTCATGCGTTGTTTTCACACGCCGGAAGTTCGGCTAGGCGCCGGCGAATGGATTTATTAACGGCGGCGGCGCGCGAGGCTCACTTCGGGGGATACATTGTGCGCCGATCGATGCGAGCTGGCCGGCTTTTCGTCGTCGTCGTCGCCGTCGCCGCGCTTCCCCCCCCCCCCTCTCTCTCTTTCGTTCTATCCGACTCTCTCGCTCCGGATAAGTGATGGGGCGAGCGCGCGGCAACGGTAAATATCGCTCTATCGCGTAACTGCTCTCGGGCCGCCGATACGCCGCCGCTACACGTGAAATACAACGAACAATAATTTTACACCCCCTCCACGGCGCCTCCGCACGCGCGCATCTCGTTTGCATTGTTGCGAGGCTGCAGTGCCGGAGAGCGAGAAAGATTCGGCGTATCGCGCGAGAAAGAGGCGGCGAGTTGTGCGCTGCAAAACTTCGATTGTTTCGGGGCGAGCCGACAGGCCGACCAGTCGAACTTGACCGATCCTCGATGTTAGTGGGCTGGCCGATTGCGCGGCAGTTTACGACGAAATAAATTGAATTCTTCCAATTTGCTAGTTTATCTTACTGGGATACGTTGACTGCACTTTTAGGCGATTAATTTCTGTCGGCGACTGCATTCTTTCTATTTTAGCTTGACAATATAATCCGTAAATTTGGACGACTGCAATAAAGATCTAAATATAAGAATAGTGTTGTAAACGTCGATATAACGAAATCAAAATGCAAATTTAAATGTAATTTCACAAGAATAGTTGTTAAATAAGAATAGAGTTTATAGTTATATATATTGTTTAATTACATAGTAGAAATAATTAATAATTATATTTGCATTTGCAAAAATCTAATAAATGATTATTATAGTAGATATTTTCAGGCGTTAAATCTGCTTTCATTTAATCAGAAGAAAGTGCTTTATAAAGTTTTTAATACTACTCGCATCTGACATGTTCCCTTATGAAGACACTTAAATCGATGAACTCGAAGGGAAATACAACTAAAGCTGACATTTCACAAAAAAGAGAAGCTATGTCTTAAATATCTAATAATTATATTAGCATTTTCAAAAATCTAATAAATCACCACTAGCGATAGAGCCTAATATTTATAAAACTACACTGAAAAAAAATTTGTTAATTTTAAGGAAACTATTTACTTTAATAGCACTTATTAAATATTTCTTTCAATCAAGTAATAATTTCATTAAAATTAAATAAACTTATTTGTTTCTAAATAAATTTAGTAGTTTCAAAAATATAATTTTTTGACTCAATAAAATATTTAATAAGTACTATTGACATAAATATTTGCTTAAAATTAACTTTGCTTAATTTTTCTCTCAGTGTAATAAATTCCGTTATAAGTACATACTTATTCTTTATAAATAAAAAAATTATATATGTACTTATTCTTTTAATGTAATTAGAACTTTTTAGTCGTTAAATCTTCTTTCACTTAATCAAAAGAAGGCAAATTATAAAGTTTTCCAATATGAGAAAAAACATTGAAACAAAATCACTACTCTATTGCATACGAAGATCCTTTAACCCATGTAAAAATATTTGATAAATTGTATACAGTCAATGTATACAGTTAACATACAACAAAGTACATATAATTGTGTACAACTATAAACAATATTTTTTATATAAAATAATTTTCTATAAAAAATCGATACTATTGTTTACAATTACATACATTAGTATATGATTATTCAAAGTTATTTTTTATACAAACTGTCTAGTTGTAATTTTACATACAAAATCCGTACAATTGTTGTCAGTTGTAAAATAATAATACAGTTGTAAACAATTGTATGCACTTTATATAGAATCATTTTTTTATACAGACTGTATACAATATGTACATAAATTGTATAAAATATTTTCACATGGGAATCCATGAACTCGAAGGGAAATATAACCAAAGCTGGCATTTCGCAAAAAAAAAAGCAGAAGTAATCTCTTAAATATGAAGACAACAAAGTGGCCATTTAATTATCCGCGCAGCATATACAGCGGGGTGCATCGCGCGTCCTAAAAGTGTCTAGGTCCCGGAGCTTTCGCAGAAACGCGCAAGCTGCGCACAGCCGGAGGCAGATTTCCGGATCGTAGGTGTTAGCATAGGCGCGGGAAAGACGCGGGAGACGCGCGGCTGCATCTCCCTCTCGCGTGCATCGCGCATGACGTCGTTGACCTCGCGTTCGCTCGCCCCTCCTCCCCCGCTCTGTCCTTCTCCCGGGCTATCTCGCGCGCCGAGCTGGACACAACGACGCGAGGATAATATCCTCCGGAGCTCCACTTTTGCCGAGGAGGCAAGAGCCTTTGTTTTTTCTTATTATTTAACTCTGATGTGCGTCTAAGCTCCAGCGCGTCTCGTCATCAGGAAGTATTAGATTATCTTCTTGGCATTTTTAACAGATGCGACTATTTAATGCGCGGAGAGAAATGTTATAGTAAAAACTACTATGTTCCGTAGGAACAATTGGATATATTCTACGTCTGAGGACTGTTGCTACGTTTTATAGTAAAAGTCTTTTACAGGAAAAGTTTTACAGTTAAAGTGCTTTATAGTGTACATCCCAACGTTCCTATGGAACATAGTAATTTTTACTATAACATTTCTCTCCGTGTGGACATATCCACATAGTGGATTGGATATAGTGGTTTTTGCGGTTGATAGACATTTTTCGTAGTTTGTTTTTACTCATTGATGGATACTTCAAGCTGAAATAATTTCTATCTACAATGTGGTCGTATTTCTCTAAATCTGGAAATGTGAAATTCACTTGGAAAATGCGAGCAGTGACAAATTTTATGTGAAAAATCGTTTGCACATTTAGCATGTGCACGACTTTTCACGTATTAAATGTCACATTTTCCAAGTGAATTTCATATTTTCAAATTTACAGGGTAATGATGATGTGCAGGACAAGTAAACAATGACAGAACCTCCGATAAAATAGCGTAAAGAATTTTTTAAAATGGCATCCGTAAGTCTATAAATACAAAAAAAAAGGGTAATCCTTCAATTTTTCAAATGATCAAGTTCGTAAGATTAGACATTAATCAGAAATTTCATAATTAAGACACATTTCGGGATAATTAGAAAATTACTATTTCGTATGGTCTCGACACGCCTCTCAATTGTTAAAAGTTTAAAAGTGTATAGCCACAGACAAATAAAGCTTATAATATCATTTTTATCGCTAACATAATTTTTATTATATATAAACTAGAGCATAAAAATGTTCCCTAATGCAAATTAGCATACTGCCGAAATTTGCAAATCACGTTTTACATGTAAATTAACGGCTTACATTTTACGTATACAAGATTTACTTGATATTATTCAGCAATTTGCATCTGCCTAAACTAATAACCATCGGAACGATCGTGTTAAACAAACCCTATCCTGAACGCTAAACAAGCGCAAACGGCTTTAATAACAATACCGGCGCGATCGCGCGGCCTCCCGTCGGCAATCTTAAATTTCCTCGGCTAATCTCGCGAGCGGCGCGGCGGACATGCAGTCCTCGGCCGGTCAACATTTTTTTTTTCGCCATCCCTGCCAGATAAGAAAGCGCAAAAGTGCAGCCGTCATCGTCCGCTCGGGCCGCTCGTATCCCACGAGGCCTCCTCTCTCTCACTCTATCCCCTCGTCGCGGAAAAGGCACTTTTCATCGGCATACACGCCGCGCGCGCGGTGCTCCTCTCTCCGCCCCCTACGCGAATTATGCTAATGCATTCGCGCCGAGAGTACCGCCGGTATACCTGCGTGTGTGCTTTGGCATATTGTTAATTTCCATAAATAATGATAAGCCGCTGGTGGCGGCCGAGGAGCCCGGGAGGTAGGGGGAGGCTTGAAAAAAAAAAGGCGACACGCGGAAGCACCGCGACGGGGCGTAAAAAACGGGGAGAGGCGCAACATCGCTGGCGACTGGGCACGCGAGAAGTGAAACGAAGTCCGGGACGTCGACGTGTTACCCTCCTTTTCCCTGGGAATGATAAACGCGCCGATTCCTTGCGGTCGGTTAATTAGAGGAGAAAATGGGTGGGCGCCCAACGAAACTCCGCGGGGAAAGATGACCTACTATTGATAGATTCTCGAGTTTGCTGTATGGGAAATGCTAATCGTTCGGTTTCTTCCTCCGCTGAAGTCGCTCGTTTTTTTTTTTTTTTTTTTGGTCAGATATGTACGTCGGATTGATTGATCGAGATGTTTTGGGAAAAATCGGAAGATGCAGCCATTGTGTGATGAAGATGAAGCGCGGAAGAGTTGGCATTAAGAATGCAATATATGCGCGTTCTATTCAATTTGTATAATGTGGCAATCAAGGTACTGATTGTAATATACATTAGATATGTATAGATATGTTAATTAATTTTCCCTTATTTACTTTCATATGGTCCTCTCTAAGCATAATTTCGCATTGCCTTCTTTCTTTGCCGCTCGATAATAATGCAGAGTTTCAGTATAGAGTATATGCTAATAATGTGGAATATAACAAATGTGTGATTCTGGCAAAAGTAAAAGAAAAGCGACAGGGCAGATGTATAATTACTTTTGAATAGCGGAACGGCTCGACGCAGCTCCGTCTTAAACTTTCCGAGATACGCTTCACGAAAAGTCTAATTATAGCTTTCACAATTTATGAAAAATTTTGCATCTCCGCATTTTCTCTGGCTCAGACTGCGTAGCTTATTCGAATGAACCGTTCAATTATGCTTTCAATAATCCGAAAAAAGTCGATGTTCTTTATTGTGCTTTTTATGCGAGTGGCCTTTCTATACTGGGAACACACGTGCTAAAAGTAACAATAAATTTTCTTATTCAATGTTTTGAAAATACTAATTATCACACGTGCCACGCACCTCTGTATTATCAAAGTAAATAAAGTTAAGTTAACAATCTTAGTGAAAGCTATTTTTTAACAACATCATACGTTTTAAGTACAGAAATTCAAGGTAAACAGTTAGAACGTAAAAATGTTAAAAATATCAGATATTTGTTTCAAAAAAAATTCTGATTCTTTCTTGTTTTTCAAGATTTTTTTTTTTTTTTGAGAGCATAAAGTATATGAATTTTTTATGTATTTTAAAGTTAATCGTCTTATAAGATTCATGATTCATATAGGATTCATAGGCTACAAGATGCATAATTGAATATTTCACTAAATCACCGTAATATTCCTGTAATACAGCTTAAACTTCGATTAATAAATATTTTAATTAATCAGAAAAATTAAAAAAATTATGAGATATAGCGGGCATAATAAATTTATTTTTCTTTCTCTTCTTTTTCAAGAAATTTTTCCAGTCGCACTCTCTAAAGTTGAATTAGTGGAAATTCCACTAATCTTTTTAGTAATCAGATTTTCCACTAATCAAGTAGTGCAATTTTACTAATTGAAATAGTAAAAAAAGTGTTCTACTATTTAATTAGTAAAAAACACTTTTAAATTAGTGGAAAATAAACATAAAATTAAAAAAATATTTATTTTGTGTTTTCCACTAATGAAATAGTGAATTCCCACATTACAAAAAATTTTAATGTCATTAATTTTCAATAGTGCATACATTTAGTATTTTAATTAGTACAATTGATTCACTATTTCAAATGGTAGATTTCCACTAATTCATAGTGGAGCAATTTTCACTTTTCAAATTAGTGCACAGTCACTATGAATTAGTGGTTTTTCACTAATTCAACTTAATACTGAAAAAAAAAATTGTTAATTTTAATGAAATGATTTACTTCAATAGTACTTATTAAATATTTCATCGAGTCAAAAAATTATTTTTTCGAAGCTACTTAGAAACAAATAAATTCATTTAGTTTTAACGAAATCATTACTTGATTCAAAGAAATATTTAATAAGTACTATTGAAGTAAATCATTTCCTTAAAATTAACAAATTTTTTTTCAGTGCAGAGAGCACGTGCGAATACACAGCCGTAAAACCTTCAGAGGAAAAAAAGTCTATCTAGAATGTAGGCTACGCAGTATATCAATAAGAAAATTGCTTAAGCAATCAGCCTCGATAGCCCAGTAGCTAGTCTAACAAGTGTACGCTAAAGGTTCGATCGTCATCACCCGCTCGGTCCCGTGCAAAAAAAGAGCAGTAGCTACGGCTAAGAGAGAGAGATAAACACAAGATAGAGAAAGAGAGGGAGCGGAGTGCGCCTCACGGCTGTCGGCCGAGCCGCAGGATGCTGGGCAGCTTACCTCGGCGCGGGGCCCGGTCCTCAGTCCATGCCACGGGTAGACGGGGTCCGGTGGGGGGTTGCCGGGGCGCCAGCGCCCGCTCCGCTGCTCTCGCGGCGCTGCCCGCGAGCCGCACTCATCGAAGCCTCCTTCCGCCGACGCCTCCTCCCCCGCCGATAATTTCCGGCGCTCGTCCGTCGTCTGCTCCTTCCGCCGGGCCTCCCTCAGCCTCCGCCAACGGTAAACTCTCGCCGACTGTTTATCACTCCCCCTACTGTTCACTGATCTCACCGAAAAACCACCGTCCTCCGATGATCGTCAGAGCAAATTCGTCGAGGCGCAAGAGGCGCGCGTGAGAAAGAAGCAAAAGGCAGAGCGCAGTAGTAGAATCCTCTAAGGCACTCGGGCAGTAGTAACAGACAGAGACGAGCCGCCGGAAGCTGGAGACTGGCCTCCTCGCGGGGATCGAGCGCGATCCAGGCGTTCCCTCTCTCGCCGCCACTCGGACTATCCCCGGCGCTCAGGGTGCCCTCCTCCCTTCAATCGGCGCGTTACGTAAAGACACACCGCCGGCGGCTGCCGATATATCGGCGCGACCCCGACAATCGACGCGAAATGATTGGAAAATTAAAAAAAAAGGCACGCAACAAGCTGATCCAGATCGAAGCGAACGTCGATCGGCTCGCACCCTCTCTGCTGACGCGGGGGTGGGGAGAGAGGGGGAGGCGCACGCGCGCGCACACACTTAGTGATCTCGCGGCGACTCGCGCGCTACTAAAACGCGCGGGATTTATTGCGCGCGCGCGAGAGAGCGAAGCCAGCTGCAGCAGCAGCAGCACCGGCCTGGGCTTAGAAAATCGCTAATGCACGCGCGGCGCATGGACACGCGCCGCGAGAGAGACGGACGACGACGTCGCCGGTGCACGCCACCTTCGCTCGCTGCGCCGGCGAATATTCGCGGGAAAGAGCGAGCGAGAGGGCGGACATCGGCGAGTATACGTGTGCATACGCGGCGGCGCATGCGCGCGGGATCTAATGCTCCTCGAGGGCCTGCGTCACGTCATTGGCGTGGAGCGCGAGAGAGATCAGCGGATGCACTCCTCTCCTCGTCCCTCCGCCGCTTCTTCTTCTTCTTCCTCCTACTCCACAAAGCGGCTTCTTCGCTCTCTTCCGTGGCCTGCAGTGGGAAAGGTCCGGGAGCGCGGGGGAAGACGGGGAGGGGGGGGGGGCATGCACACTCGTCTCTGCGGCTGCATAGAGGAGCAGCGGGCGGAATGCGCGCCGCTTGATTGTTTCTTCGCGATTCCTTTTCTATTTCAGGGAGCGCCGGCGGGACTCCCCGCGCGTGCGCCCGATATCGTTGGATCATCGGTTTTACGCGTGCCCTCGGCATGTGCCGCGACGACCGGTAGTGTTTTATCGATCGGCCGATTTTTCAAAGGCCGAGTGTAGGCTCACCTGGTTTTTAACGTAATTTGCGTGCGTTTGAAAATTTTTTCGACGTCGACTCGTTATACGCGGTCAGTGTGCAAATTTTATTGCGATGTTATCGGGCTACGCGGGTGGAGGGAAAGTGAGTCCGAGATGAAGGGGGAGACAGGAAGAGACGAGTCGTGGAAACAAGAGGAGCGTCGGAGAGTCGAGGGAGAATTCATGAATAAGTATGCGCGCGGCGAAGAAAATGCGCGAGTCGCTTTAATTTATACGAGATCGATTTTTTCTTTTCATTTTTTTTTTTTCGATGCTGTAGGGTCGGAAGGGCCTCGCGGAACATCGGCAGCTGATGTCCCTCGTTTTCCGCGCGCGCGGTCGGGGGGAACGCTTCCGGCGCGCTGCTTGGTGGCGGCGAGGGGGGGAGGTACCTCGGCGGCTGGTTACGACACTGCAACGGCGATTTTTTGACGACCAATGAAAGTTACTCGCGAGACGGTCTATTTTAAACCTTTCGGCCTGCCCAACGCGCGCTCGACCGCGGCATATTCGCGCGGGAGCCGACGCTCTCTCTCTTTCTCTCTCTTTCTGCACGCTGTTTTTCGCGGCGATGCTACGCGACCCTTTACGCGCGTGTATTACACCCGGGTTACTTCGCGGCAGTTTCTTTTGATAACAGCTTAAGATGTTGGTGAGAATTGTCGTGCAAGTATTTAACGGATGATTATTTCTTTACGGATTTACGCAAAACATGGAAAAGAAAAATCTTAAACGATAATAAATTATAATTTATTCGTCATTATTTTAGCTAAATATTTCTGTTAACTATCCTCTCTACCCTTTAAAAGTGTACACTTACGAGAATTTTATAGACGTAACCATCAGTTTAAAACTAATAAACATTTAATTTCTATGTCTTACCATAAACGACTTAATCTACTTAAGATATATACTACATCCTATGTGTCTAAAAGTAATACCGATAAGTAATATAAGTAAACATTTGTTTATAGACCATTTTAGAAAGCATCAAAAGTACGATTGGATATTCAATTAAAAGCAAAAACGCACTGATAAACGTAAACAATTTAAAAACCATCCTGCGATAAAAAGGCATTAAACGACTTTCTCGCGCGAGTTGGAAAAAAGCCGACGTCTGTCTGCAATCGACGCGTAGTACATAAAACTCGCGCGAGCGAGGCGTTAAACAGCCGTAAAAAGGTGATTTCTCTCCTCCCCGAAAAGAAGGCATATACGCAATAACAGCGATTGAAACGACGGGAAAAAAGTCGGCGAGGTGTATAGGAAGAGGCAACGAGTGGCAGCGATTTCGCGGCGAGTACCCAATTTTTTCGCTCCCTCTTCCCCCCTCCAGGGGGGAGGCTTTACGAGCGCGCGCGCGGAATGAAAAAGAGCGTGTAAAACTCGTCGCGCGAGGGAGGCGTCCCGCGGCGCTTTTTTCTCTCCGCTTTTTTCCCCCGTGCCGGCCCTCGTTGTTTTCCTTTATTTTCCGGTTTTTCCGGCGACGAGAGCGCGCAACAAGTAGCAGATTATAAAAATCACTCTGCGGTCCCTCGAGGGGCAGAGAGCTGGGGCGAGGGAAAAAAAACGAGCAAAGAGGGAGAGACGAGAGGGAGGATGAGGTAAAAGAGCCTCGTGAATGTGCGAGAGGCCGCCGCTTGTGTACGAGAGAGTGGATGCATTTATGGTAGGTTTAAGTGACTATTTTCGAGCTCCGGCGTGGAGATTAATTCGGGAAATTCGATTAAATGTTATTTAATTAGTTTGTGCTAATTCGCCACGTGATGCTTCAGTTGTTCATAAGTATCCATTTTTTTTCATTATTTCCTTCTCTTTTTTTTTAATTAATTCGCAGCAGAAGTCAGCGTTAATTAACCGAATCGACTTTTTGCAGTATATAGAGAGTAAAAAAAAAGTTGAAATTTACTACAATAGGTAATATTAACTTATTCATTGTAACTAATTATTTTTTCTAAATTAATATCCTTTTATCAACAGAAGCTTTTCTGGAATTAGTACTTAGGCTTTCTAAAAACACATTTCGACTCTATAAACTTTAATAAGCAAATAAATAAAATATTAATGAATTTTTACCTATTCTAGTAAAGAGAAAAGTGCATTACTGTAAAGGTCATTAAACTCAATAAAGACCTAAACACACATATTACCCAAATAACGAAATAAATAAAAGGAATTTAAATGCAAACCAGCGTTTCGTTAAAATCAACGAAAAAATAAGGAAACCGCCTGTAGCAGCGCGAAATCAATTTCACAAATTCAATGTTAAAAAACAATAATAATTCACGGAGAGCAGTGAAATACGCCCGGCGCGTGCATTCGAAAAGTGTCTCCCCCAGCCCTGCGCCGCGCTCCCTTTTCATGCGTCCAGATTGAAAAGCAGGAGGGACAGAATGACGGCGGGTAAAAAAAAGAGCGAGAAAGAGAGGAGAACAGCAATCGTCATCGTCACCACGTCGAAAAAGTCAACAGCGAAAATCAGCGTCGCGCCGCGCCGAGCGTTGCCGGAGCAACGGTATATTATCCGTCGCGCGCTCTCTTTCGCTCGCGTGGAAAAACATGCGTGTGGGAGGATATACCGCCGCTCGCTCGAGTGCATATATATATGTATATGTATATTTATATATATATATATTGTATATATACATATATGAACACAATATATAAGTACACACGGGACGCGGTGTAGCGCTGTCTCCGCGCGCCTCTCTATCCATTATTCTTCCTCGTCTCTCGCGCGCCCGTATCCGAATGTACAGCGCGCGCGATTTGCATTAAACGGCAATGCGCGTCGCGCGCGCACCACCGAGCGAGAGGGAGCGAGAGGAAGCGAGGAGGAAATCATCCGAAAACACGTACGCGCGCGACGCGACGCGATATGGTACACGCGGCGCAAATGGAATCCCGGAATTTCCGTTTTTTATGCCTCGACGCTTTTGTTTGGCGCTCTCGTTTTCTCTCTTTTTGCTTTTTTTTGTTCTTTTTTTTTACACCGAGCTCGATGAACAAACGACGGGTGGTAATCGGCCGGTCGATTGTGATAGTGGCGAATTTTTCGAATGGGCGATTTTTTTTATTCTTTTTCCGCGGGAATATGGAGACAGGCTTTTTGCTGATTATTTTTTATTTTTTAGCATGAGCGGTGTTGCAGCGGTTCGGCTGGTTATTTTCGAGCGTGCTTTATTCGTCTCTTTTCGCCGTCACGTTTTATTTGGAAAATGAAAATTTAGGTATTTTTCGAATAAGGAGAAATGACGAGGCTTCGGTATGAAAGGATTGCGTATATTTTTTATTTCGTAGTCATTTTATTGCAGATGCAAAAAAATTAAGCTTGGAAATTTACGTTAAGAGGCGAAACGATATTTAATTATGACACTCATACGAATAGATAAAATTACAAATGTTAAAAAACGTTGGCATAACAAACAAGTGCCTTTTTTACAAACACGACCTAGTCAGCGTAACTATGTAACACGAAAATGACAGTACGCACATGACGATTGAATATAGACATAAAACCTGCACTTCCTCACCGCAGCACACTTCAACGCTCGACTCAGTCATTTCAGCTATCCATAAATTAGCGAGATTATTCAGCAAAACAGCGACGATACTGACTGCTCTCCGCGCGCTCTTTCTTTTTTCCTCGCTCGTCTGAGATGCCTTTTTTATGTTTACTGCGCGAGCGAGCTCGTAAAAATCGCGACTCGCATCGTGGAGCCGAGCGTCCGGTCCTTTGTCGACTATTTTCGGAAAAATCTGTGGAAAATATTTAAGCTGTTTATCATAAAGTCAAATGAACATATTTTCTCAAACAAATTTAATAATTTTAAATTTAGGTAAAAATAAAAACAAAAATATGTGATGTAAATAATCTGCGATATAGATACCTAAAACTCTTTCTTTCTTTGACCACAGCCGATTTCATTAATAAGCGACAATTGTTTATTTAAAATAATATTGAAATTAATAGAAACAGTTGTAGAAACTTTTTTTTCTGTCAAACGTTATTAACGTTCTATGAATATAACGAATGCTTTTATTAAAAAGCGCATTAAACAACCGCGTTTCTTTGTATACAAATAAAGAAAAGTGTAACGAACCTCGGATAATTTTTATGACAAATCTGAATGAAAAATGCAGGAAACAAAGAAAATGCCTAAAGTGCACACTGCGCGTCGCAGAAGCGATGCGTTCGCGCTCTCGAAGGCGTCGTTCCGCCGCGGGCTCCCTCCCTTTTTCCCTCCCTTCGTGCTCCCCCCGCGCGTCCCTCGCTCATTCCTAGACGCGGAAAGTCCGCGCGTATTGGCAAACTCGCTCCGCCAATTTTAGATGGCTTTTCCTTTCGTCGGCTTTTTATTTTGCACGCGCGCAGGGCACAGCCCCGGCCGTTTTATTTCTCCGCGACGCGAGGCAAAAGAGAGAGAGAGAGAGAGAGGGAGGGAAAGAGCCGCAACACTGGTAACGTATTTTTAGGCGTTCTAGAAAACCGCCGCCTTCCTCAGACCGCGACTTCAAACACCGACGCGAGCTCTGAACTCGCGCTCCCTCTCCTATAAGTCTTTTTCCGGGTTCCCGAAAAGTATGGCGGCTGCGGAGTCTAGTAGAGGCCTGCTAGCCTCCTCCGTCTATTTGCATTCCCTTATGACCACGCGATTCTGTACTTTCTCTTAGAGTGCGACAATTTATTTATTCGGCCGCGGGATTCCACGTTGTTTTTGATAATTCCCCAAATTTCCGAGACTTTAAATCAAATTCCAGATTTAAGAAAGTATTAGATTTAGTTTATTTGAATTTTTCTTAGTTAAAGTTCAATTTCTTGTAATTGGGCAATTAGTAGAATCACCGGTAATTGCTGTTTAATGTAAGAAATGTTTATATTACAAATAATGTTGTTTATAATTAAAGCGCATGGATGAAATAAATATTTTAATTGTTTTGTAATTAGATTTAGTTTATTTGAATTTTTCTTCGTTCAAGTTCAATTTCTTGTAATTGAGGAATTAGTAGAATCACCGGTAATTACTGTTTAATGTAAGAAATGTTTATATTACAAATAATGTTGTTTATAATTAAAGCGCATGGATGAAATAAATATTTTAATTGTTTTGTATTTCATTTTCATTTTAAAACTATATAGTCTTAGCCTTGTACCTCTGAATTTATTGCAGCAATAGGTACCCGTATTCGTGCAAGATATAAGTTTCTACGAAATGCTGAACACAAAGAAAAATTTAAGCGAAAATTATTAGGTAGTTTTCGAAAATGAAATTCAATCTTAGTACCAAATGTAAAATAACAATTTCAAAAAAGGATTTTTAAACAGCAAGGAATAAATAAATTGGATTTACGGTAAAAGATGCTTTGTTTCAGTATTGCTTGCACAGCCACTAATTATAAAACGTTTTAATATTGGACGTTTATGAAACATAAATCATCATAGTATTTTTAATATCAATATAAGTTACTATTTGTTGTTCATGATTTAAAATAAACTGCATATGTTCCATTTCCTGACTTTTCCCCAAAAATATTATAGCAATTAATAATTAGTGGTATTCCAGAATATTTAATTGCCGTGGCTTAATAAATATTATATTCAAGAGTATTAATAATTACATACATGCATTATTTTTTAAAATGTTCAATTGCCGCGGCTCAATAAACATTTTACCTCATAAAAGAATAATTTTGGGCTTGTGTGAATGGTTTATTTTAAATAAAGTAAATGCTCTGTTGATGTTTACTCCTTCAATCTCATCAATGAAAAAATGCATGATAATAATAATAATTTCATGCTTAATTAATAAAGTCACTTTTCAAACTAAGAGTGAACCTCTTAACTTTACACGGTTCAATTCGTGACAATGTCTGAAAGCAAATTTATAAAATAATCTTTTTTCTGTACTTATAAAACATCATTTAAGAATTACGATTCGCATTTTTTCCGTCCTGCACATCAGCATCGATCGTTTCGCTTATCAAGCATTAGTACATATAACATACAAATTTATTTATTTAAGAAATTAAACGGACTATAAAGTCCTTACAATCCAAAAAAAATATATTATATAAAAAAATATATTATATCAATTGGTGTATTTAAAACTAGATACAGAAATAGCTCAAGGAAATTTAATTAATTAATTACTCTGCGCTTTACATATTAATTACATATTACAAGCATAATTGTTATCCACATACTTAAGTTGTTTCTTCAATTCATTATTTTGTATTATCTTGCACTAGTTTAAGTTTTCCATATTCTGTATTTATGATTGTACATATACAGTGATAGAAAAGATTCTTTAACCCAAAGTCTTCGCGGCTTTAAAAAACAATTTTATCATGGTATTTGAAATAAAGAAGTATTTCTTAATAGTTAATGCACCGTTTCTTTACATCTAATACCTATATGTCTTTGGACTATATATTAAATGCGCACGGCTTTATATTAAAGACACTGGCTTTGGATCAAAGGATCTTTTCTATCAGTGTATTTGTACGTTAAGGACTTTGGTAGTAGGTTGAAGTTGAATAAATAAATAAATAAATAAATATACAAGATAAAGGATATAACACGACAGAACAGTCGTTACTTATCCAAATACATTATTCAAATTGTTCAACAAATCTAAGAATTTCCCTCGCACATCTTCATTTTTCCGCGCACTTGAAATTCCGCCTTTTCCTTGCATCCGCGCGTACAGATCGGTCGGCGCGCAAAAGTGGCAATCAGCCCGCCTCCCGAAAAATCGTAAAATCCGAAAAAAGCCGGCGCTGCCTCGGCAGAGCGCGCGAGTCGCGCGCGAAAGCATGGCGTTGGAGCAGCGGGCCGCGTAGGAGAAGGCGCGGTTCTCTGGCTCTCGGGGCCGTCCGCTCTCGTCTACGAATAGAAAAGAAGGAGGCCCGCCGGCGCCCCGCCGCCCGCTGGCCGAGGCGCGGTTTTTACGCGGCGCCCGCTCGTTTTATTCGTTCTCCGCGCGCCGGGCGGAAGAGCAGCGGCGCGCACCGGCAAAAAGTGGGAGCCCCGCGGCGCCGGCCTTGATCAGAATAGCCACCTCGAGGACCGGCCCGCGGAGGTGGACCCGAGACCGATGCCGTTCGCGCGGATTAAAAAAAAAAAAAAAAAAAGAGGAGACATCGCTCGTGTCGATACGCCGATTATTCTTCTTTCTGTATCCCCCCCCCCTCCCTCGAAACCTGCGGTGTAACTGCATCGGACGGGCGTTGAGGTGTTAACGCTTTTTTACGATTTGAAAGAAGAGTAATTGGTTTCTAATTTTTTTTGAGAGATTTGTGAGTGGTTCTTAGCTTATATATTGATGCAGTGTAATAGCGGTATTACTTACCGGAAGAATAAAATTGTACGATAGTTAATTTGTCATTGTGCTTCTGCAGCCTCCTTTTAGATCGTAGAAAAGATTATAAAGGAAGTTAATACGATAGCGTATAGATTATTCCATATTTCAAATAATTCATGGTTCGAAAAGGATTTCACTTGTAGAGTAAATTATTAATAGGTATCATTTTAATTGAGCATTCGATAAGGGCTGTACTAGATAATAAATCTTTATTTGAATGTGATTATAAATTCTAATGGTAATTTAATAGTATGAAAAATTGAGGAAATGAAATTCAACATTTACGTAATAAATAAATACCAGCGAACAAAAAAAGATCAATATATAAAATATTTACAATTCAGTAAAAAAATCTGTAAGGTCATTCATAAGTTACGTTAAACTTATAAATTGAAAAAATACTAATTCTTCAATGCAAATCGTTGCATTTGTATACTTTTTATAGTAACTAGACCCCGAATCTATATGCAACTCATAAAATTACTAGGATACTTGGATTCCTTTTCAACGATGATAAATCTAAATAAATTCTCATTTAGTTATTAAAATTGAATGTAATTAAAGGAAATTAAAGTTTATGCAAAAATTTATTTTTCTCATTAAGACTAGAACGAATCATTTATTTCGCATTTAAGAAATATAAAGTTTGTTAATTAATCATCAATATTATTCAGCGTCCTTAAAACATATGCACTAAAATATTAAAAGTTTATACGGGCTGATATTAAATTTTAAACATAAAAACAAACATTTTTTTTTATTTAAACAGATAATTATACTCGTCAAAATGTGTAAAACGCAGGAGATAATTATTACGTAAATAAAATTACGCATATTTAAGTTCAAATTACAGAATCGATAGACAAATTTGCAAACCACGAAGGTACTTCCTAACTTCATTGTTTACTAAACAAAACTCTCTAACTCTAAAAATGTGAATTTCACATATAGAAAATGAGAATACGACATATTTTCTGTGAAAAATCGTTCGCATATTTAGTATGTGAACGACGTTTCACTTATTAAATGTCACTATTCACATTTTCAGATTTAGAGGGAATACTTATTATATACAAATGAAGCTAAACCAAATAAAATAAATAATCTCAGCGTCCCAACAGACGCGTTGTGTCTGATGCGTAGAAAAAAAAAGTCAAATCAATTCTCTCGAGGCACGTACAATGACTCGAGATCGCTCATTTTCAATTTCCTCGCTCTTGGCTGGAGCGTCGCACTTGCTCGGGCCCGCAGCGTGGAAGCGTCGGCCGCGGGGGCGGAGGCCGGGGGCGGCGGCGGCGGCGGAGGGCAGATTGGACGGGAACCATCGGCCGAGGTACCTGCATTGCCAACAGGCAAGGCGAGCGGTCAGGCAGAGCGTCCGACCGATACGGCGGACGAGGACCATCGCGCCAGCAGATGCCAGCATCGCACCGCCCAATAATTGCGCACCACGCTCGACCATTGCCAATCTCCTGAAATCAACGGGATTTCTCAAATTTTATTTGATTAAAACAAAATTTTTTTTTAATTGCGAGATTGTAATTTATACTTAAATTGACAAATGTTTATTTGTTTTATAATTATTCTGCTAATAATATTTCCTACAACATGCTTCCTTCTCCTTATAATCGCGTGTAAAATCTTGAACGGGTTATATATTCTTTGCGAAATTCTAAATTTATAAAATCATAATAAAAGGTATATATTATTACACGAAAAAAAAGATCTATTAAATACTACAACAGTCAATTTTAATGATAATCATAGACTGACGTTATCGAACAGATTATAGTAGTTTCTTGTAAAATCTATTGTACTGTGTATTTAAATAAGTTTAGTTACAGCATTTATAAATATTAAAAGAGATAATTGTTTACAAAAATCCCTGAAAATTATAAATTTGTAAAATTCATTTTAAAAGGTATTATTACACAAAAAAAGATCTATTAAATACTACAACAGTCAATTTTAATAATAATCATAGACTGACGTTATCGAACAGATTATAGTAGTTTCTTGTAAAATCTATTGTACTGTGTATCTAAAAATGTTTATTTACAGCATTTATAAATATTAAAATAGATTATTGCAAATCTTCTAATAATATCAATTTGCTGTGTAAACGTTAAAATTGTCTACCGCAATTCTACAGAATTTTTCCGTATTTAATTACCATCAGAATAATAAGACATACAAAAAATTCAGTCGAAACCGACACAACGCGAGGGTAAAAAAAATTAATTAAAAAGGTGAGAAAGATCATTCGTGGAGCTCATTATGGAGGTGGCGCCCAAGCGCTTGTAGTCGAAGAGTCGTTTGCGCGCCTCCCCATAATAACCGGGCCGTGAGCAATCCAACTTTCGTTCCTCGGCCGCCGGCGCGAATCGAAAGAACTTCCCTCCTGCTTTGGAAATTGGCATCGGCTGAATGGGCCGATTGGCATTAGAGCCGCTCGGCGACCTGCTTTCTGCCGGAGCCGCGCGGCAGAAGTCAAGATTATATTGAACAATCGCGCGGCTAATGCGCGCGTAAGATGGCTATCCCCCGGTCGTGTACGCCGTGACAATTAACGCCGCTCGTTCATTAAAAGTTAAATTAGTTCGCGCGGATGGTTATTGTACCCTCGCGACGTCGACTGTGCCTCTTTTTTTTCTATTACACGCAAGGTGCGAGAAAAATTTCATTGTTTGTCGATTGCGGACACTCCTCCTTATATCGTCGTGAAATTTTTTACGTCAATAATTGGAGTAACAACTGATGTGAAATAAATTTTTATGCGTGTTCAAATTATTAAAATTTATTTTATTTAAATTATAATTCAACCATTTATTGATAATGGAGTAGTGCAATGATACTTTCCTTGAGCACTCGTACGAAGCAGAACTCATTGCCTTTGTTGTAGCTAACTTATATATCCTTTACATACCACCGGCTTTTGGGGTGAATTTAAGAATAAATACAAAGAGAATTTAAAAAAATTATTTAAAATACTCAGTGAAAACAATTACGTATAGTACTAAAATCTTCCATTTAGAGTATTGAATTGAATTGAATTTATTAACCAGAAAAAAATTACACCAAGTAATTTCTGTAGAGGTAAACACAGTTACCTGTACATATTAATCTGGTTATAAAAAGTAAACTTACAGACCAACTTAAAACTATTATCCCAGTTGAAAATTAACATAATTACAATATAACAAGATTGAGGCCATAGTTAAAATTAGAGCTACCAACAGTACTAATAATTCCCAATTTTTAACATATCAGTATATATCTACATAGTTTTTAACATTTTTCTTAATAACATTTTTACTTAAATTTAAACATTTTAGATCATTCGTTAAAGAGTTATATATTTTAATAGTCTCTATATAGCTATTTTTATAACTTATGGCTTTTTTCATTTTATGTAATATTATGTTCTTATTTCTGGTCTTAGATTCACTTATTAAATATATATGTTTGAGTTTCACTTAATGTAAGTATATTATATTTCTTCTTAAATCACTTAATAATAAAAGATAAGTTATAAAAGTAATGCCTATAATTTCACGATAAACTTAGTGCGATAATGCGTGAACAATGAAAATAATGAATGTTACTTCTCAACATAATCGCGTGATTATAATTATAATTTTAAAGTGTAAAAGGGTCTTACCGGTGTATCGTCATAAAAAGCCACTGTACCCAAAGTCCGGGCTCATAAAAAAGTAATCGTCGGGGTGCACGGTCCACCCCAGACGATGAACCTGCCACCCCTCGCCTTTTTTCGCCGCTGAGGCAAGTGCGCAAAAAAAGGCGCGGCACGCGCGTCACCCCTACTTACCTCGATCCATTGTTCCGATCTGTGGGGTGAGTGCGGGTAAAAAGTGATGGGTGACAAAACAAGAAGTCGTCTGGGGCCGACACTTTTTCTGGCGCACATCGTTGCAGGCAGATCGAAGGGAAAAAATGTCGAGGGTCGATCGTTGTGTGATTATGTTATATACACGAGTGTCGGGATTATTTCCGAGGCAAAAAGAAAATCGTCGATTTATGAAGACGACTACCAACCAGAGCGACTTCGGCGTCGCTTCTTCTAACTATTTCGCGCGGCTATAGCACCTTCGTCTGCAGAACGTCAAACTCCCGCTCTGCGTCCTGCGCTCTGCGTCCTTCCGTCGACTGATAGCCAACGGGTCTTTCACCTCTCAAGAAGGAATGACGTAACTGCTCTTCTTAGTACCTTTTAAATATTCTAAAGTGATAAATATTGGCTTCTTTTATTTATTTAATTATTATTTATAGTACAGGTAGATTTTTTATTTATACTTATTGTAGTTTTGATCTTTTGATACAACACAATTTTCTTACTTGATTAGGAGATTTCTTTTTAATCTTATAGTACAGGTAGATTTTTTATTTTTATTCATAGTAGCTTTGATCCTTTGATACATCACAATTTTTTTACTTGATTAGGAGATTTCTTTTTAATCTTATAGTACAGGTAGAATTTTTATTTTTTCTTATAGTAGCTTTGAGCTTTTGATACATCATATTTTTTTACTTGATTAGGATATTTCTATTTAATCTTATGAGAATTAATTATTAATTAAAAAACAATTCTTAAGAAGGAGTTCACCTTATTTGAAAAAAATCTCATAAAACATTAAACTGCATTACGGTCAGGTTTATACACTCCTATAATCAATTATAAACAGCTCGGGCACACTTTTTTCCAAAGCCTCTCCACAGGTGTCAAAAAAGGAGGTAAAAAACATCCTACGGTGCAAAAAGCGTTTAGCCCCGTACTCCGTCCTAATAAAAAAATCCTCCCCTTCATTCAATATTCACGGGACCGTCTAGCAGCGCTCGCGCGTCCCACCCTCCAAAAAAAAAAAATAAGGAAGAAAACAAAGCCGAGAGCCGAGAGGAAAGAAAAGGAGAGCAACGGCGGAAAAAGAGGGTCACGCTCGGGGCTCTAAGCGCAAGCTCGTCCGGCAAATCGAAATGCAAATGTTCCAGCACACGATGGCACGGGACAGGTATATAGCGCGGTCCGACACCCCCGCGGGGCTCTTTAAATCTCTCGCGCGTTTACCGGCGCTCGCTTGTTTATTTTTTAATTAAAGTCCGCCCGGGCCGGATTAAAAAAGGGTCGGCCCCAAAGTTATTAAGCTAATAATGTGTCCCGGCTGCCGGCGTGCTGCTCGGCCAAGGAGAAAAAAGGGAGGAGGCGGATGCGGAGGGCAAAAAGAAGAAAAAAAAATGCGAGGGAAGAGAAAGGAGCACACGCGGGGGAAAGGGTAATGAGCGCGCGCGGAGGAGGCCGGACGTAAAACGGAGGTATGCGCCGAGCCGCCTGGACCGCGCGCGGGGAAAAAAGGTCGGGCACGCGAGCCGCGCGCGCACAAGGGCCGCCGCAAAACGCCCCCGAGGCGTCGAGCGATCCGGCGATCACCCCGGACCTCTCGCGCTACCGCACCCTTCCGATGTCTTCCTTTCCGGTTCTCTTTTTTTCGGTAGCGCGTGACTGGGAGCTGACGGAATTTTTTTTTACACATTTTACCTTATATCGCTTTGCTTTAGGAGCTTGTGTACTTAATATGTCAGTGAAACTCTGAGTTGTTTAAATTCTGATCTTTTAATATATAGACAACTTATATTAAATTAAAATAATATATTTTTTATTTAGAGTAACAAATCAGCATTGACATATGAAATTGGAGGAAAGTCATTAATTCAGATTTACAGAAATTTTATGTTGAAATTGTTTATACGGTGGACTGCAAGCGCGGGGAGATTAAATTCGATGTTTTTCATTGCAATGTCGTACCCGAATTAATTATTTTAGATAACAAATGCGCTGAATAAAATCTTCTTCTGCGACGTATGATAAATTACGATTCTCTTGAGTATAATACGCTTATTTATATGACAAATGTAATTAATTGAATTTAAATTCTTTTTTCGTATTGTTTTCGTAACTGTTTTTGTTTGAGGCTTTAATTTGTTTTTACAAACGTGGTCGGTTGGTGTTTAAAACAATCGAGCAAAGTTACGAGGGGCGATAGTTGTTACTTATTTTTAATAATAGCAAATTAAGAGGTTTTCGTTGATCCATTTGCTTCCCTTCCATTATAACGGTCGATACAATACAATAATCGGGCATAGAATTGCATTCGAAACACTCGCAATTTTTATATTCCAATTTGATTGACCAATTAAATTTAACATCAATCAATCCGAAATCAAGCAGAGAGTGTCGACCGTTCAATTTCGTAGCTGCCTAGAGAAGCGCACCGGTATATTCCCTGAACATCATTTTCGTCATATAACGACGAGTCGGATTAAAAAAAAGGATGCGTCAACTTATTAAACAACAAAATCACTACAAACTATTGCAAGGTTAAATGGTACATTTATTTCAAGCTGCATCAGAAAAATTAACAGCGAATTTCTCAATCAGTTAAAAATCAGGTAAAAATAAAAAATAAAATATTTAAAAAAAAATACAACGAAGGAAGATAAAGCCGGCCGAGAGAAAAAAAGATAATGAAAGAAGCCGCAGTGGGTTTCCCGATCAGTTTTAAAAATCAAAAATAAAATATTTAAATAAAATACAAAGAAAGATAAAGTCGGCCGAGAGAAAAAACAGATGATGGAAGGGACCACAGTAGGTTTTCCAATCAGTTTTAAAAATAAAAAATAAAATACTTAAAAAAAAAGTACAACGAAGGAAGATACAGCCGGCCGACAGAAAAAAAGATGATGGAAGGGACCACAGTAGGTTTCTAAATCAGTTTTAAAAATGAAAAATAAAATACCTAAAATAAAAAATACAACGAAGGAAGATACAGCCAGCCGAGAGAAAAAAAGATGATGGAAGGGACCACGGTAGGTTTCCCAATCAGTTTTAAAAATAAAAAATAAAATATTTAATCTAAATACAAAAAAGAAACAATTGCAAGGTTAAATGGTACATTTATTTCAAGCTACATCAGAAAAATTAACAGCGAGTTTCTCAATCAGTTTTAAATATAAAAAATAAAATACTTAAAAAAAAAGTACAACAAAGGAAGATACAGCCGGCCGACAGAAAAAAAGATGATGGAAGGGACCACGGTAGGTTTCCCAATCAGTTTTAAAAATAAAAAAATGTAAAAAAAAATATTTTCCAAAAAAGTATAAAAAAAAAACGATAAAGCACGCCGCGAAAAAAAAAGGAAAGATGGAAAGCCGGCCGGGTCGGGCGTCGAAGAAAAGGAGGGTCGCGCCCGCCGCGGAAAAGGAGGAGACCTCCCTCTAGCCCGGCGTGGCCGTCATCATCTCGCCGGGCGATTTTCCCGAGTGCGCGAGAGAAAGAGAGAGAGGGCGCGGGGCACCTAAGAGAAGGGGCCAATGAGACGCTGGGCGTCTGGTATTGATCCGAGGCGTCGTCCAGGAGACGCCCGCTCCATAAGACGCCGGGCCGCGCCGGTGCCCGGTGCCTTGCGCGCCCGCAGCGCAGCCCAGCTCTCCCTCTCTCTCTCTCTTTCTCTCTCGCTCGCCCGCACCCTCTCGCCCGCTCGCTCCCTCGCCCGAGCGCGAATAAAAGGACGCGGGTCGGGAGGGCGAGGCGAGAGAGGATCGCCTCGCCGGAGCCGGAAGCCGCTTCTTTATCTTAGCTCCGGAGCGACGAGCCACCCCCGGCGCTCGATATTTTTCAGGGGCCATTTTCTTAACGATTTTTTTTTTTTTTTTTTAATAACTTACTTTGTTATTATAATTATTTTTTTTTTGGAATGTAACTAAATTAATTTTTTTTATTATACTTTACTTTAATTCGAGTAAAGGAATTTCGCTATTGCGAGTCTATTAGCGGAGCTTATATAAAGTGGAACTGGTTTGTTTGTCTTAGTCGCATCGCGTTTGTTTGCAAATATTACGTAACGCTTACACTAGGATCCGGTATCATAATTAAATAGCGAGTGCATATAGTCGTTGTGAAAAATGCACGTTGCAGCTAATCGTCATTAATCTTACAGTTTTTGTTTATTTTTAACAAACTCGTCGTGCACTAAAGATAGATTTCGTTTATGAATGTGTAATTAATTATTAGAATACGTAGTGCTTTCAACGTGAAAAGCATTATTAATTAATTAATTACGCTAATTCACCATGATTATCTTTTAATAGCTTAATTCCTTCGCTTCGTTTTTTTCTCTCGATTTAAATCTAAATTTCATATTTATTATGCATATAATATATTTGCACGTTAATTGACAAGTGAATATGATATGACTATATTTATTTTAACTTTCTTCAAATTCAAAAAGTTAAAGGTACAACATTTTCGAACCACCATTGTTTTGCACTTCGAGAGCAAAATTGTTCATTATACGAGCTTATTAATTTACCCGACGGATCTAGAAGTTCCTTCTTTGTCTCAGTTACACAAGAAACTTTCTCCAGCGGACTAAAAGAAATTACCCCTTTGCAAGAGTTCCCCGCAACAATGCAAATAAAATGCAATTTCTAAACTGCATTCGTTCGCTCGCTAAAAAAGAAAAGGTAGAACAATAAGAAAACGCGATTTTTTTTTTTAAAAATCTAGAAAAGGTATAAGACACGGTGCACGCATGAACGGCGTGTTTTGCGTTCTACGCGCGCGCGTGGCTCGTTATAACGGAACTCGTTTGGGTTAGCTGGCGCTCGCCCGCCTCGCGTTTAAAATTAATTATATACCGCGTTATCAATCACATCCGGTCGCCATGGCAACCGAGGAGCCAAGCGCAGCGCCGGCGCCGCGGTAGCCTTAAACTTAAGGCGAGGGAATGCGCTCGTTTCGTTTAAACGGACCCCGAGCATAATGCGCCGAGCGAGCCCCCTTACCGATGTGCGCGTACAACACACCGGCGAAACGCGAGCTGCCTTCGATTTGCGCCTGGCTCCTTGCACTCGCCAGTGCATAACTCTTGCACCTTCTGCGCTGGGTTTTGCGACTTTTTACGCACCGAGAGAAATGAGCTGTGTTTTACGCATTAAGAAACATTTCTTCGTTAAATTCAATATAGGGGAAGCTTATTTCAAGCACACGCAGAGAAAAGTTCTAGTAAATATTACTATACTGTTTTGTAACGTAGGGACAGACTCGACAAATAAGAAATTTTACTAGAAAGTATAATAAAATTTGCTAGATTTATAGTAAATTTTGCTGAACTTATAATAAATTTTATTACACTTTTTAATAAAAATTTTTGATGTTCGATTCTGTCCTTGCATTACATAACAGTATAGTAATTTACTGCTCTACCTGAAATCAGAATAAAAATGCATTTAGTCATAATATATGCGATTGTTTATTTTATTTATTTTATTTACTATAAATTTATTACAAATGGACTACAAGTACTTAGAAAATCGTATAAAAGAATATAAGACTATTACAACTGAGCATTTATATACACGGAGAGAAATGTTCTAGTAAATATTACTGTTCTATTTTGTAACGTAGGGACAGACTCGACAAATAAGAAATTTTACTAGAAAGTATAGTAAAATTTGCTAGATTTACAGTAAATTTTGCTGAACTTATAATAAATTTTATTATACTTTTTAATAAAAATTTTTGATGTTCAATTTTGTCCTTGCATTACATAACAGTATAGTAATTTTTACTAGAACTTTTCTATCCGTGCACGTAAATTAAAAAATTCTAAAATGAAAATTATTACATTTAATGTGTAATTTTATTAAGAAGTAGCATTGTTTGTTTGAAGAATGTGAGTCTGTGAAAAATTTCTTATTTAGTGTGGTGATTTTCATTCGAATGTTTTTTGTTATTGTGGAAGGTCAGGTTATAGCAATTGTACGTTCTTTGCGCGAACTGTGGAAATTGATTTCTTTTAGCTGAACGGAGAGAATCCTTTCGAATGAGAGTTGGTTACTAAATTAATAGGATTACTCTTCAAATAGAAAGGATGCTTTTAATTAAAAAGGATTTTTTTAGCTCAGCTGCCGTTGATTCAAAATTTTATCTTGTTATTCTAGGGTAATCGAGCTTACGATCATAATCTTTTGAAAATATTTAACCATTTTTGTGTGCGCTATAAAATGTCTACAAATCTTGCTTTAATTTATTAAGCCTTTATCCACCAGAACTTTGTCTAAATAGCAAGTAAACTTTGATTACTATTGATATAGATTTTTCGTAGCCTACGATTTTTACTGTAGTAATTACAGATAAATATAAATCGATACTCAGTTAATTTTAAAAAATCACTTTCAAAAAATGTAAGATAAATTGAATAAACCAAATAAGATCCACGATTCGTTATTAGAATTGCTAAAGAATTCCGGCGCTCTATAACGCACCTCGCCATTTTAAATTCCGAGAGCGAGCGAATCAAGGATGGAAGCCCGCTGGAGCCTGGCTTGATCCCTGGATGAAGCAGGGTGGGCGGGGGCGAAGGCCTCTTCCTTTTATTTTCCTTCAATTTCCTTCCTTTCAGGTTTCCCATCAGCCTTTCCATTAATATTAAAACGGGAGCGTAGCCTCTCGCGAGAGCAGTTTCAAAGAAGGGCGGCGGGGGAGCTCCAGGGGCGTCCGGGCGGGGGTGGGATCGAAGAAAAGGTGAGAGAGAAACGAGAGGCGAGAAGGGAGCGAATCGCGTGGAACTCTACAGAAGAAGAAGAAGAAGAAGAAGAAGCGGAGGGGGAAGCTGAGTAAGCGTGGAAGACGTTTGTCTCGTTTTTCATCTTGATCTTCTAAAGTTACCAATTTCACTGAAATCACTCTCATCTTACTGTGCCCTCTCCTCTCTTTGCATCAGACTCTTTCTCAGATTCCTCTAACCTTTATTTACCTTAGCAACTTATATACTTTGCTGGGCGTGCTTAAATTTATATTTTTTAATAATTTTAACTGCGTATACTTTTCTTCTTCTTTATTTGCGCGTAGTTTAATCTTTAATCGAAAAGAATTTAAACATAACTTTTTTTTTTAATTTTGGGCTGTATATTGTACGATATGACACCCTTTTTCAGCTGCTAAAAGTAGTATGACGGCTTTTCTAGAACTGAAGTGGCCGCTGGTCCGCTCGTTCACCGCATTGGACACAATAAAAAAGTCCAGGTCAAAATGACCCTTCGCACTCAAGCTGCTTCTATTACTTTCATTTGAATAGCTCTTTATGTGCTTGCCAGTGTATTGATTTCTTACTTTAACACCTTTACTACAAGTAAACTTATTTGCCATTGGCAAATTTTAAATATTAATAGACCGTCAAATTCTTCAACTACACGGAGAGAAAAGTCTAGTAAAAATTACTATGCTATTTAGTAGTGCAGGGACAGACTCAAGAAATAAAAAAATTTATTAGAAAGTAAGGAAAAAAGTGCTATAGACTTGTAGCAAAATTTACTACAAATCTAGCAACTTTTTAGTAAAATTTTTTATTAATCGAGTCTGTCCCTCCATTAGTAAATAGTATAGTAATTTTTACTAAACTTTTCTCTCCGTGTATCATGATTCAGAAAAAATGAAGAATAATAAAGGTATTTTTCAATACTTATCCAAAAATTTATCTTAAATTGAGTTATATAGTTATACTCGTTGCATTCATCCTCGCCAAGAAAGTTTTATAAATAATATTTCCACATCTATCAATTATCCATTTATGCTTTATCTATCAATTGTCCATTAATCAAAGCCCAGCGAGATCAGCCAAAGTGGTCGCACTGCGCGTATACTTGCCGAAAGCTCCTCGCAATTAATGACGAACCCAAAAATTTTTTTCGTTACTGACGGTACACAAGGCCAGGGCGCGATATCAGTCGCGGCCCCCCGGGATTTCCCAGGCTGCAATAAATCTTATCCGCGCATCTATCTCCTACGCCGCGGCGAGGCTCGCGCAATTTATATTCTCTCTCATGTCACTTTCCGATGACGCTGAAAAATCGTTGGCGCAGGGCCTGAGCTCGCAGGGCGCCGGGCCTTTTTTTTTTATTCGCTCGCTCGCTTCCTCGTTCGCGCCAAAAAATGAGCGGCGCCGGTACAACAGAAGCCGCCGTGGGAAGGGGCCCACATGCTTCAAGTAATTTACGGTCAGTCGACGAGTTTTTCGTTGACGTTGCTCGACTTAGTGCCAAGGATTATCCGGACCAATTTATACGCTAAGGTTCCTCCTCTTCTTTGTTTCTGCTTTTTTTTCTTTTGACAAATTGCAGGTTCTGTAACTTTTTTCGGAATAATCTCTGTAATTTTTCCTGAAACTCGGAATTTTGGTAGAGATTTGTCATTTTTACAAATGAAGTAACATGTATTGGCTCAAAATTTAACACCTACAAGCAAAATCCAGCTCAATTTCCTTTCTTTGCTGTTTATTCCGGATTCATTTTAGAGGTTACTTGAAATTTTGAATTTTAGCGCGATTCCAGCATTAACCTACGAACCAATCAAGTTGATGTTGTCGCGATCATCACTTTTTTAAGAAAGGAGGATTAACTCTGTTGGGCAGATTAAAACCTCTTTGCGATCGTTAATTCATAATAATTAGTTTAAGGTATTTTAATTTTTTTTTCCAAATTTGTATTAAAGACTATTTAGTCCGTCGAATTATTAATAAATAAATAAATAATAAATAAATAAATAATAAATAAATAAATAAATAAATAAATAAATAAATAAATAAATAAATAAATAAAGCTCCATAAGTTTCATAGTTATAGTCATTTTACGAGTATATAGATACATCGTAATTGTTATGAGAAAAACCGCATACCCCGTGGAAACTATCTTATAAAATACTATAAAAATGTACAAATTTAATAAAATCCGATAACTTGTTTATCAGGTTTTATGCGGTTGTGCACCATTTTATGGAGTTTTCTAAGACCCTTTCAATAGGGTAACTTTTAGAATAATTTTTCTTCTAAAACTTAGGAAGCCCAAGTTAAAAGGGAAAAGCTTATTGAAAACGGAGTAAAATCAGTCGTCAAAAGCATAGTTTAAGTTAAATGATCCTACACAGGCATTGTACACGGCTCGTTACAAAGGAGCGTCTCGCAAGCTTGGCAGATTTTTGCAAAGCCCCAGCAGATAAACGACCTGATAACAAGGAAAACAAACGAGAAGGATGAAAGCAGCCCCACGCGCGGGGTGCGGCTAAATCCCGCAGAAGCATCGCCAGCGCGAAAAAGCCCCGCGCGTCCTTGTCCTCGCTGGCGCGTCCTCGGCGAGATTAGTTTTCTTTCCAGGCGAGCAGTGGGAGGACGCGAAATTCATGAACGTCACTCTCGATCCGTGTACACTTGTCTCGGGGGGGTTGCCACGCCGCGGAAGAAAGACCGTCGCGGGGCGAAGAGGAGCGAGAGAGAGGGAGGGCTCGCGGTGCACCGTTTGCCGGGGGTGGGGCGGATTCATTTATCTTTCCCGTAGATCTAGCTTATATTTCACCGCCCCCCTTCAGCCAGATACTAAGACGGATGGTTCCTCCGCGCGGATCCTCGCGAGAGCGGCAAAACAGCGTCTCGCTCCTCCGCCCCAGCTCCTACTTTTCCACCGGTCTCCCGTTACAATGCCGATGTAAAACGTCGAAGACGCGGAAACGATCCTGACTCCTTATTTACAAGCTTCTTAAGGAGGGAGGAGGGGGTGACGCGCGCAGCCCGAGCGTTTTCGCGAGGTCATGTTTACGGAGGGACGTATTTTGCCTCTTTTAAGGCAGCCGAGCGCGCGCCAACGGAGAGTTTATGTGGGAGTTGATGAGCCACCGATGGGAGTTTTCTTGGCGGCAAGGGATTGATGAAGGCTCTGCGTTGTCATGGTGAAGCGGCGCAAATTCACGGCGCAACTTAGAAGTTAATGAAACCTCTATGCTTTCAGCGTTCTTTTTTTCTCAATTTTTAGGTAGTAAAACTAATTACAGATGTGTATTCTTTACTCAACTTTTACCGTGCCACTTGTCTTTTGTTTTAATATGAATTTAAGTCCATTCCCGGCGTCAGTTAAAATTTAATAAAACCTCTGAACCTACGACCCGCGTAAAAATAATTCAGACTCAAATAAGACGATAAAAAGATTCATCTCAATTTAAGATTTTTTAAGATTTAAAAAGATTCTCTATTAACAAGCGCCTAAAAATCAATTTAACATCTTTTCGAGATCATTGTTTTAATACAATATTAATATTAGTTTAATATATTCAATTTTTTTAATTTTCTATACATAAGATCTTATGGAAATCGTTTAAATCTTAATAATAATATCCTATATTTATTTTTTTTAAATTTATATGTATTAAACTAATATTAATATTGTATTAAAACAATGATCTCAAAAAGATGTTAAATTGGTTTTAGGTGCTTGTTAATAGAGAATCTTTTTGAATCTTAAAAAATCTTTTTATCGTCTTATTTTAGTCTGAATTATTTTTACGCGGGGATGTTTGATTTTTTTTAATTTTTAAGTAACTAAACCAATTGCACGTTTTTCTGTTTTTTTAAGTAGTCTTATTTTTTTATTTTAGAGTGGAAATAAGTCTATTGGACGTAACAATCATTGCATATATAATATATGCAAAATTAACAATTTAACAATAATAACTTAAGGATGAACATCTTAATCTATCGATAATCCCCAATCTTCCTTGATCATGTCGCTGGCCTTTTCGGCGATCATGAATATTGGGCCATTGATGTTGCCTCCGACCACGGAGGGCATGACGGAACCATCTACAACTCTCAGTCCTTCAACTCCATGTACCTTCAGTCTTGGATCCACCACCGCAGTAGGATCACCAGTCGGTCCCATTTTGCACGTTCCTGCCGGGTGATTAGACCCCCTAGCAGTGTTCAGTACCACACATTCGAAGAACTTCTCGGTGGCGGGTTCAAGATGATCGCAAGCGGGAGCAGGCGGCATTAAATACTTGTAGTTCTGGAATTATAATTAAAATATTCATTAATGAGCTTTATTTTTTGAAAATGTTTATTTAATAGCCGAAAAAATGTAAGCTGAATATAAACATGCATTACCTGAAGAGATTTGGATTTTATAACTTTTTGAACCAACATAGCACCTTCAGTCAGTACTTCGACATCATTGCGCTCGCCCATGAAATTGGGATAAATTAAGGGATTATTAAGTGGATCTGTCGCGTTAAGCGTTAAGTATCCTCGGCTCTTTGGCCTTAACAGGTCGATGTAAAATATAAAACTATTGTAGTAAGGCCATGACCAAGTGAAATTTCCTGTCGAGTCGAGCAGCGTATAATGAGATGAAATCTGAATATCTGCCCTATCCGTGCGATTCTCGAGGGATGTTTGAGCAAAGGCCATAACGTTCATTCTGCCGATTTCTTGCATTGTACCTTCATGTGTATTGATCCAAAGCAATAAGTCATTTTCGATTATCTTATTCTGAAAACATAAAAGCAATATTGTTACAAAAAAAACTATCAGCTAAAAGTGTCGTATTAAAGAAAAAATAGTAACATTAAATTTGTATAAAATTATATCATTGTATCAATGTACACATTACCTTTTTCTTTTCATTTACAGTTTTCTTGTTGACGGTTGCGATAAGCGCTGTGTACGCCACATGGTCCTGTAGATTTTTTCCAACTGGCAAATCTTCGACTACAGATATATTTAGTTTTTCTAAATCACTAGCAGGACCTATTCCGGAAAGCATCAATAATTTTGGCGAGTCCAATGTACCAGCGGATACAATAACTTCTTTCTTGGCAAAAACTTGTTTTTTTTCGTTTGTTTTTAAATCAATGTATTCGACGCCAGTAACATTATTACTATCAGGATCGACAATTAATTTCACTGCCAGAGAATTAGTCCTAACAAATTTAAGAATATTAAAAATTAAATATTTAAATTTTTTTTTAGGTAAAGAGTGAATTTTATAACTCACCTAATTGCGAGATTCTTTCTTGAACGACGAATTGGTCTAATGAAGGCACCGTTTGCACTGTGACGCGCTCCGTTAATTTTTGTAAACTGAACAGTGGCAACTCCTGGTTGCTTTCCTGAGTTGGGGTCGTTTTTCGACAATCCCATGTCTTCCCAAGCTTCTGTGACTGCATCTATGTATTTGTCAGTCCTCGTAGAATGTTCGATTGCTAATGGTCCACCAGTTGCATGGTAATCCGGTATCGGCTCTCCGCTCTGCGGGATCGTATAATTATTGTAAAAATTGGCCAACGATCAAATTTAATAATCGTTCAAAGGGATGATACTAACCTTTGGGTTTCTGTAATCTTCTGACTTTTTGAAATATTTCAAAACGCTTTTCCAGTCCCATCCGGTGTTTCCAGCAGCAGCCCAGTCATCATAATCGTCGGTACTGCCACGAATGTAGGCCATACCGTGTATGACACTCGTGCCACCCATAACTTTTCCACGAGGATAACCATACGTTCTTGCAGCTTTGCGTCCGGGTACTGATTCTGGCTGAGTCACATATTTGTAGTCTATGCTACTTCCAACTAATCGTCCCTGCAGTGCCGGAATATCAGCAATCAGTGGTTCTTCATCACCGGTTTCTAACAGCAATACCTAAATTTATAACATAAACATATTTTCATATCAATTCGACATAAGATTTTATAAATTAACAATTCCAAGCTCCAGGACGTTGTAGTAATTTTAACAAATTTAAAGTATATACGACGATTAAACAAAACTACTTTTAGGTTTTTTTTTATATTGCGTTCTTAATCACTTTGTAGCATGAAAAAATTAAAAAATGTTCATTGTGTAATTGAACTGATATTTCAAACTATCCGAAGATAGTAAATAATAAATTTTATGTAGGCCAGCTTATTATAGGCATTGAAACGTATTAAAACTTTTTATAATCAATTAACTTACATTCCAGTCATCAACTTCGGTTAAACGGTTCGCAACCACACATCCTCCACTTCCAGCACCAACGACAATAAAGTCAAATTCGTTAGTATTTTCCTTGCGTAGGGTCGGACTGTCGAATTTATTATCGAGAGAAATCCCCAAATATTTGATTAAAAATATCAAAAGAGGAAATACATTTGGGCAACTAGTTGCCAATGTATCGGAGGACCGATCGATGCAACTAGCATTAAAATTTCCCGGTATCCAGCTCATCTTCAAGCCGATTGATAGCTCCACGCACTCAGCCTGTCTTTAAATACAATTTTAGATATCCATGAGAAGATGAATGTAAAACTCTTATCTTATCTTGTATTCGTAAAAGATAAAAAACATGACTAACGCGGGTATTTACATGTAATTGTTAGTTGTTTAAAGCTGATGCGAAATGGATTAAATAACCTTCAATTCTTTCCTTTTTCTTACGTAGACGAGTGACGTTCGCATATGTCAATTTACCACGTTTTTCCTTGTTCAGTGACGATTTGAACTTGCGAGTGTACAAATAAATGGTTAAAATAATCGGCCAAAACATGTTTTACCAATTCATTTTAACTACCTACTCATACTTCTTTTCTAGAAACTGTAGAAAATCACGATGTTACCAGTATTTGGCAAAATTTGCAGACACATTTTTTTTTTACTTTTAGATTTTCGTGTTTTGTTGTCGTACGTATGCGATAAAAATCTATTTATGAAAAGGATACCAAGTGCTTCGAATTGGAGGTCATTTACACGAGAACTCAAAAATAACTAGAAAAACAAGTAGACAGTAGTGAAAATGTCGAAACATAAGTCGTTTGCTGCCGTAATTTAACGGCTGTCTTTGTATTTATAGAATTGTTATTTATAAAGTGAGTCGGAAAAATTGTATGAAAGTGCAGATCATCATATAGGGCGTGAGGAAAAATGTGCCGACAATTTATTTTATTTTGTGAAAGTCATTACGATTGAACACAAGAGAAGTTTGCACAAGCGGCGAGTAAATTATTTCACGCTTAATTAAACTGAATTATCTAAGAAGTAAAGTATCAATACATTTGGCAATTAAGATAATATATATATAGATATATCGTGTATATATCGTATATACATTGTATTTAACAAATAAACATTAATAGGACGCTATATGAACTGGATTATTGAATTTGCCAATGATTTTTCTGATTGATATTCGATAAGATACCAAAAGTGACAAAATTTTTCTTGTTTTTAAGGAAATATTTGAAGGTTAACATTATACAAATACAAAATGAATGATAAATAACGATGCGTGCATAAGTATACACGCGTATGTTTATTCGCTAAAGTCCTTGTATCCGAAGTGCAAATATGCGGAAATCATCACCAAAGACGAAAATTGTAAAAATTATATTCCCGGAACAAGTTTTTTTCCTCGTGCGATCTTTCCCCATAATTGCTGTTCGGGGTTTCCTTATTCCAAAGCGTCACCATCTAACGGATGTGGTAGTGTAATTTATTTACAATAATTAAGAGAGAACGCTGGTGAATCAAAACGTGCGTTTGCTTATTTAATTATAGGAGTTCCTACACGGAGAAAAGTGTTATACTAAAAATTACTATAATTTTTAGCAATTGGATTACACACTTGTAATATGAGAAAAATTAGCATATTTTATTTTAAAATTTACAATATGCATAGTAAAAATTAACAACATTATTAAAATTATTAAAACATAATAATTTTTCTCATATTACAAGTATGTCCTTCCATCGCTAAAAAATTTAGTAATTTTTACTATAACATTTTTCTCCGTGTATACACTTATGTAGTCTGTAAAATTTGGGTATTTCTATGTTACATCCTACATCTGTATTATGGAATTTGTATTATTCCTACATAAAGTACAATAAAATATCCAAAACAAAAAGCCAATCAGTAGATTAAGGCTCATTATTTTTAATCATGACACGTGCTTCGCTTCATCATTTATATAATTGTCGAATGCGTCACGTGCATTAGAGTCTCTCTATTCATAAAAAAAAAGTTTCTTAACACATCGTACATAAACAATCACTTTTGGGTTGCTGTTTGCATCTATTTGATGGTAACAATAAAATAAAATTATTAGTTCTCCGTTTTGATCAGGTAGTCAGTTGACCAAAGTACAAAAGTAAACCTCATGAACGTGCCGCGGCACCTCTCAGTCAGATTTCAAGCTCGCGCATGTCTATACCTTTAACGTAGCTGTACACACGACCAGGACACCAATCGCCTAACGATTGCCCCAAGGCCTTGCAAAACGCAGGCAGTCCCGGACAGTAGAGAACGGCCCGTTAGAGAGGAGGAAATAATTGCACTGCGAAATTGGGGTGGCCATCAGGAAGTGACCATCTGGACGCTGGATGACCGGTCGAACGGGTTCGCGCCGTAGAGAGGTGGAGTATAAAAAATCTAGCGAAAATCCGACGAAAAACCGGTTTCAGGGACGACGGTGGCCCGGATTCGGGTGAGAAGGGTTCGCTGACCGTTGGTCGTTGGCACGCCGCGGGCCTCTCAACCCCTTGCCCCGTAGGGCGCGAGGATCACCGCTCACCGGCCTCTCAGGATCAGCGCTTCAAGAATGGGCCGAGACAAGCTATATATACCGACTTTGCCTCGTTCCCACGTCTGCCAACGGGGACTGTTCGTCTTGCCGATTGTACTACTGATAGTGCGTTTATTTTATTTTTTTTTTTAGGAACAGAGATTTTAATCAGCAGTGATTTAAATAATTTGTACTACATCCGTGTCTCATTTGCACTAAAATCATTATCAAATATTTCGAGGAATTATGCTCGAATAGTTTAATCAAAACATAAATTAAATTTCGTCGCAATTGAATTACTGTATAGGATATACATGAATATTAATCGCCCGATACTCAAGCAAATTTTCAAAGAATAATCAAATAGCTTATTGATTTCGACGAAGTTAAAACATTAACTTTGGTCTAATGCCTTTTACTGTTTGGCATTAACAATAATATTTTATCATAGTTAACGTTAATAAACGATATATAGAAAAAAAAATTCTCTTTGTAGTAATTTAAAATCTGGATCATTGTTTGATAATTAGAATACGTTTCAATAATGCAGTATGTACATTTTTTTAAATTAGTTTTTCACTCTTCAGAAAACGAGTTATGTAATATTTCTTTAGAATGCAATTTTAGCTTTTCCAATAAACTGGTCTTGTAATAAAGTGTTAATTTTAACACGAAAAGGTAATATATTTTTAGGTTTTTATTTTTTCCGTGAATTCAGCCTTTACAACTACTGCTCATTAATTTTATATGCACTTCTCGCTAAGCAAGGTTTACTTCTGCAAACCAATCAATCAAATTTTTTACTCACAAACTGAAAAAAAATAAAGAAAAAAAAGTAAATATTGCGTATAACGTATAAGAAGTTCCACAGAATAGATAGGATTTACACAGTACGCGCAGAGAGAGAGAGAGGGAAGGCGAAGTATATATAAGACAGAGAACCAGTCGCACTTGCCTTCGTCAATCGGCGCATCTGTCTCGGCGCGATTTACATTTGAAGGAGTCGCTTCTTATTTCACTCGCGGGGGGAAAACCGCGAGGAGAGGACGGGCGGTCTTATCCACGCGAATATTTAGTGCGGGGGGAGGATAATCTTCGGGCTCGATCGGACTCGTTCATTTCGGTCAACGTCTTGCCGCAGGCCGCCGCCCCGGCGAGGAACAAGAAAGACGCGCCGCGAGAGTCCCCCCTTGCCCCCACCCCCGACGACGTCATCCCCGTCGCCCGTTTCGCTTTGCATACGATCGCCATTTTGCGGGGCATAATTTAAATTTCGTTCCATTGTTTTGTCACTCTTCTTGGTCCCGGCGTACGTACGCCGCGAGAAACAGGCGCCGCGCGGCGCATCGGGCCTTCGCCACCCTCTTCCTCCTTTCTTACTCGCCTCCTCCCGCCGGTGCGCGTCTTCCCTCTTTCTCTCATAACTCCTTGGCTCGGAGTCGAGGCTCGCGAGAGCCGCCCTTCATTTACCCCGGATTCGCCGTTTTCTCCGTCTTGCCTCTTCGCTTGCAATTAGTTAAAGAACGGCTCCTTTTTATTTCATTTCAGTAAATAATTAGGGTCCATGAATCAAGTAATTTCATAAACAATATGCCGTTTTTTTAATCGCAGTAAATTAAAAACAGTTCCCCGTCGAAAAATTTAGCTGTTAATATGTTAAATTAATGTATCCCGTGTAAAAAAAATTAGACTGACAATAGTCTGGCCTTAAAGTCTGGCTAAAGTCTGGCTATGGAGACGATCCCAGACTTTATGCCAGACATATTATTTGCACGACTTTTCGTCGCAGTATTTCCCAAACTTTTTTTTTTAAACAGTCTGGCAAAAAGTCTGGGATCGTCTCCATAGCCAGACTTTGGCCAGGCTTTAAGGCCAGACTATTCAGACTATTGCCAGACTAATTTTTTTAGACGGGATAGAATTGAACATGTTCTAACAACTCCTAAATGTTCAGGCAGGGTTCGTTAGTAGACATGTAAGAAAAAGAAACATAAATATCAATGCATTTTTTTATTTTCGATCGAATACATTTGAGAGGTGACTCGGGCGCGTTTTCCGTGCAATATAGCAGTTAATATGTTAAATTAAAGTAGAATTGAACATATTCTAACAATTCCTAAATTTTCCGGCAGGGTTCGTTATGGTAATAAGTGTATTTATAGACACTTAATGAACTTTCATTTTAGAAGTCATTGATGCATATGCACAATTTTCTAAACTTCACATTATAGAAAATATCGCAGAAAGTATAGATGGTTTCTATTAAGAAGAAAAAGAAACACAAATATCAATGCATTTTTTTATTTTCGATCGAATACATTTGAGAGGCGACTCGGACGCGTTTTCCGTGCAGTTGTCCTCCCGCCCCAACGGCCTGCAAGTCTCGTTCCCAATCCGTCCCCCGTAACGCCTGCATACATACACAACAGCCGGAGCGTCACTCTTGTCCTTCTCTCTCTTTCTTTCACCCTCTCTCTCTGTCGACTGCCGTCGCGGCCATTTGCATGAAATTAGAATCAGAATTTTCTTGCTGGAAAATTGGCCGGAGCCCGCGCCCGCCTCTCATGCCGCCTACGTTTTCTCCTCGAGCGCCGCTGGCTGCGCGAAATTTTAATTAATTTTCGACAAAAACCATCCCCGCCCCTCCGACCCCGACCGCCCGACTCTGCATTAAATTGCCCCCGGGTAGCTGCGCGCTCGCTTTTTATCATGACGTACTTTCGAGATCTTCGACATTCGGCTTTTTGCCTTCTCGCTTCTTTACTACGAATGAGACTTTTTTGCAATCGAAATCGTACGAAGAGAAAATTTTACTATTCGTTCGCATTCTTTCCTATTATTCTTACGATTAATTTTTGTAGTGTTATCAATTAAAAAAAATTCCCCTTTTTTATCTATTGATTAAAGCACTTCTGAGGCAAAACTTACAGTGTGGAGTAATAAAATTTCAATAGGGAGCGTACATTTGAACAAAAGTTTATATTTTTCCTCAAAAACGTCGAGCGAACGAGCCGATAGCGCACGCGACAAATTATAATGCAAGCCCGCGCGCGGTATTTATTTTCCCGCGAGCGCCGAACTGATTGCGCTTTAAATAACAAAGAGGCTCTTTTCAGTCGTCGCGACCACAAAATTTAATACTACATCGTTGAATTCAATATATCGCGCGACAAAGGGTCTCGGGCGAGCGCAACACGAAACGCCGTATTGATAATGCGCGTATTAAATTTCGCGCACGCAATACATTCGTTTGTCAGCGTGCCAGTACGCCGCGCCGGAATTTATTTTGCGACAAAAAAAAAAAGGTATCCGCGCTGGTACTTCCGCGCGCCTTCCCCGGGCCCGCCATTATATCGTGGTATTGAAAATAGACACTGTCCATCGGCCTAGGATGGTACTCATGAGATTGTAGGAAGAGGGGATGTCGTATGTTTTCGAAAATACATTGATTTTTTTTCTTATAGCTTTTCGAACTGCTGAATAGTAGTAAACACTTGGAAATGTTCACTGGCAGGTGCACAAATATAAACCGATATATTTCGACTGACGCTTTTACATAGTGGCTGTTTCAAGCTTGGCAATTGCATTTTTTCCGTCATTTTTTTTTAACTGATAAAAGTTATTTACTTGCTGTTTACTTATAAATAAATAGGATAGAATAACATGTAATAGTTTAGAATATTACAACCGTTTGTACAAATTCATCATTTCTTTATTTTTTGTCATATTTTCTATATAATAATAATTCTATGAACTGTTGTAATTTGCTATAATTTACGTTGTACTTATGACTATATAAATAAAGGTAATCAACGATATTTTGAGTTTTTTACGTTTTTTGCTGGGACAAACTGTTTAAAATTTCGTACTTGCCGCTTAACACCATGATTTGATCATGCCACCATAAGAGTTAAAAGGAAATATGGTTAAATAACCCTATTGAAAGGGTCTTCTAAGAAACTTCATAAAATTGTGCAAAAATCGCATAAAACCCAACAAATAATACATCGGATTCTCTAAAATCACACACTGAAAAAAAAAATGTTAATTTTAAGAAAATGACTTACTTCAACATTACTTTACTACTCGCAGTGTACCTCGCAGATCGACATAAACCTCTCCCCGCATAAAAAAAAAAGTGAAACCGTCCCCTCGGCGCGGTAAATCAAAAGGCCTGGTGTACTCCTCGGCGTGTCGTCGGCACCATTCCGCGGAAGGACGTCGCGCGAAAACGGGAAGAAGGAAGGCGGCAAAAAGGCGCTCGACTACCCTCCCGCACCGGCGCTCGCTTGTCGCCTCGCAGGCTCGTAAACACGCGCTGGCGCAGTCGGTCTCTCTTGTTTTCTTATCTCCGGCCGCGAGCGCGCAACAATGGGCCCAAGAAACAAAAGACAAAAGCCCGGCTATTTATTTCGGTCCATTGTTCCGCCGCGGCGGCCCGCCCGAGGAGAGCGAGCGAGAAGAGAGGCTCCGAGCCGCGGCGAACTCGTATATCGAGGATGCTCCGGGCGCCGTAAACACTAAACGCTAGGAGCGGCGCGTGCACCGATATACAGACGCGCCTCGCGAGGCGCCGCCGAGTTAACTCTCTTTCGCGGCGTTTAATGGCGTAAGAACTTTGCCGTGTGGGGGGGGGGGGAGGACCGTTTCGCGAGATGCTTGTCGTTGCACCGAGCGCCGAGTTATCCCTGTGCGCTTTTTGCGCGCGCGAGTCGAGTCGCTATTTCGGACGCCGGGGGAGATATGGAGAATATCGCGGAGGCGCTTGTCCTTGCCAGGGTAGGGCTCTCTCGGTGCGCGCAGCTTTCAGGGGATCTTCAGTGACGGAATCGCTTGATTTACTTCCCCGATGAATGCGGTACTCGATGTTGGCGCCATTTTTCTGACCAGCCTGTGTTGTACAGCGATGCGAGTGTTCGATTTAATGCCGCGCTACGGAAATTTATCGATAAATGCGGATTGCGCGAGGCGTTGCATTAGACCGTTTTTAACGTTTTCTGAGAAAAGTACAAAATCATCAAGGTATTTTTTGAAAATTTGTAAATCTTTACTTTTTTTCTTTTCAATGCGGTTTGGTCTAATATTGAATACCTACACTCCTAAAGCATTGAAATATTAATGTATTTAATTGTCTTCAATAACAATATAAACTTTATGCAAAATGTTCAAACTAAAATAATAAAAATGATTAATAAAAATTGTTTTCTCGGAAGAAATGCGCCTGTAAATATTAAACAGTTATTTCCTACAGAATATGTTATCTATTGTTACTTAGAATTAAAGGAATTATATGAAGAAAGTACCCCTAAAACGAGGAATAAATGTATTGAATTGTCAAAATGAAAAAAGTGATAAGCAATAAAAATAGTTGTATCGTAGTGATTAAAATATTTAATACCTTGCCAAATGAGTTAAAGTGTCTAAAAGTTAATAAAAATTGCATAAAAAATAAAATAGAGGACTTTATTATTATGGGATACATGAATTTAATTTAATAATGGGTTAACTTTGCGAAACAATATTATTTTATCCAAACAGTTTAAATTTTGTTGTTTATTTTAGTTTTAAGGTTTAGTTATGTAAGTTTTTTATGTACCAGTCTATTGTACAGGTAATTGCGTTTACCTCTTATAGGATTTACTACTTATGTAAATGTATCTGGTTCAATAAACAAAAATAAAGTAAATATACCGTACTTGTTTATGCAGTGCGTTTAACAAATATCAAATATCTTTTGGATGCTTAATATTTTTTATTTCATGACACGTGTCAGGACAGTTGTCAACTCTCCGTGAGGTTTATTGACAAAACTATGATAAATACGATAACTAAATATAGGCTTTTAACCCTAACATGAAATTTAATTGAATAAAATGTATGCATACGTTTAACGATGCGGAGGTGACAATCTGTCCGTAAAACGTCACTGTCGTTGCAAGTAAACTGCATTGCATTCAAAATTCGCGCCATTTACTTCCTATTATTTTCAAAATAAAAGTTGCATGTTTTACTTTTATATTTCCGTCAAAAATCACATACGTCAGATTTCATTTCATTTCCTGGTCCCTTTTTTGCGTAAAATATTCACAACCCCGTAATTTCTGATGTCCGTACGCTTCTATAAACAAAAATTCATGGACATCAGGGATGAAAACATATTTGTAGAAAATTGTTGTAATTGTTATAATTAGTATCTTAGGTTTGGAATCATATTTAAATCTCGATGCATACACTGCATGGTAATGGCTTTTTAGATGTTCAAAAATGAAATGAATCTCTTGTAAATAAATTTAAATACAATTCTTTAAAAAGTACAGAAATTATAATAATAATTATCTGCCTTGGCAAAAATTGCACTAAAATACTCGAAAGCAGCTGCAAAAATATTTTTTCACACTCGGCCAACAGTAGTCGTCAAACGCAACTAGAAAAAAAAAGAGGTAAAAATATAAAGCAAAGGTTGGCGCGGCGTTAAAATCGCCACTATACGTTAAATCCGGCGAGCCCCTAGCTCGGTCCCACAGTTATATATCCGCGACTCTCCGTCCCTCTTTCGCTCTTTCTCGCGCGGGTAATTTGCACGGGGGGCGCATTGAGAGGGTCGCCCCTTTGACTGGACATCGGGCAGCCCGGTGACCGAATCCCGCGGGCCGCCGAGAGCTAATTTCGAAAACGGTAAACTGGTTTGTCCAGTTCTCTCTTGCCGGAGGATTTCTTTATGCGCTGGCCGCTCGCTTTCTTGGGCCAGCGGCGCGGCGCGCGCGCGCTTCAGGGGAGGGAGAAAGTTTTCGCTCTCTGCGAGCCGACGGCGAGAATTGAAAGAAGCGCGAACGGGGAGGACAATGGGCAGGCGGCCCCGGGCCCGCGGACCGACGGTCACTTTTTCGCCGGGAGCGCGCCAGTCGCGATTTTTCGCTGATTGCAGACGGCCGTGATTTTTCAAGCTACTCCATTCGGTTCAGCCTTTGCTTCGCGATTTTCAGTACGTGCTGATGATTTCTGAAAAAAAAAAAAATATATTCGCCTGTAATAATTTGAGTGTGGGAGGCGACATTGAAGGCTACTGTGATTTGGTGCTTATACGAGTGATTTGTGAGTGCAGGTGAATTCTGCATATAGATAGTGCGATGTTAACTATTGAAATTCATTTTTTATTTTCTGTGTTTAATTAGTATCCACCGTGCATTATTTAATTTGCTTTCGAATTAAATCACTGTTTCTATGCAGAAAATGTTTAACGTCTGTCTTGAATAATCGATCCTCACTAAAAACTGACCGAGAAAAACTAAATGAAGGTCCTTTGCCTTGAAATCTACAGTAAATTGTATAAAAACACTACACTGATAGAAAAGATTTTTTAACCCAAAGTCTTCGCGGCTTTAAAAAATAATTTTGTCATGGTATTTGAAACAAAGAAGAAATATTTCTTAATAGTTAATGCGCGATCATCTTTACTGACAAAAATGCTACTCCTTTGGACTATATTAAATGCGCACGGCTTTATATTAAAGAAATGGCTTTGGATGAAAGGATCTTTTCTATCAGTGTAATACTCTCTCAAAATACGATTTTTGTCGGATGAAGCAACGTAACATACGAATTTGTTAAAAAATCTTAACAGAAACAAATTAAAAGGGGCAGCCGAGTACAAATGCTTGTCGCGATAAATCGCGCTCTAGTCGCGCGAATCCGTATAGCCGGCAAGTTAGATGAATCGTCACGGAGGCGCGTTTTCCTCCCCCGAGGGGTGGGCTCGAGGTGACTTCTCGGCTGGCGCTTGCTCGTGTCTGTGTAATTCAAATTCAGTTAATTCCGGTGATTTTTCAAAGTTTCATTAAAACGCTCCGGCGCAGGATGACGTCGGAGCGAGCGCGAGAGAGAAAGAGAACGGTGGTGGAGGCCCGGAGTGAAGTATGGCCCCATACTTTACGCCGCGGTCTGGAGGCGTCTTACGGGAGTCCCCCGCCGCCCGGCCGCTCGCGTTCGGGGGGCGTAAATCCATTCCGAGTCATACGCGCGCCGAGGAGGCGCAGCCGGTCGCGCGTATAAGAGCGCAAGAGGGTGGCAGCTCGAGCGAGGTGACACGCTTTTGCCGCGCAAGGCCTCGAGGAGGTCGCGGCGCTTGAATAGGCTGAGAGTCTGGTCAACGACTTACTTCAGTACTCATTTTTTCTACGTACATGTCCAATACTTTATGTTCGATCACTAACAAAATTCAGTGAACATTTTTTAAGTTTTATTCTTCAATCAATTCGTTGACGTTTTAAAACAATTAAATAACTATCCCATGTGAAAATATTTGATACAATTCATATATAAATTGCATACAGTCAATGTGTACAGTTTGTATCAAAAAATGATTCTATATACATCGTATATACGATTGTGTACAACTATAAACAATTGTACAGATTTTGTATGTAAAATTATTCGTGCAACGATTAAATTGAGCAATTGTATACAGCTGTATATAATAATTTTATATCAATATTTTTTATATAAAATAATTTCCTATAAAAAATCTATACTATTGTTTACAGTTACATACATTAGTATATGATTATACAAAGTTATTTTTTATACAAACTGTCTAGTTGTAATTTTATATACAAAATCCGTACAATTTTTTTCAGTTGTAATATAATAATACAGTTGTAAACAATTGTATGCCCATTGTATATAGAATCATTTTTTTATACAGACTGTATATAGTGACTGTATACAATATGTACATAAATTGTATAAAATATTTTCACATGGGTAAATAATTTATTGTGTATTAATTATCAACAATTAATATTAAGTAAAAATATTCCTTTCAGAATAATATAGATACACAATTCTATTGGTTCACTCTTTCTTTTAGAATTTACTTTACAATTTTATACACAAATTGTTATCACTTATAATAAGCCGATTAACGTCGATTATATATACACATATATAAAAAATTCGAATATCATTAATCGAATATCATTTATTATCCATATATTTCTTTCGGCCTCGGTTGACAATTACATGTGATCCGAGACAATTTCGTATTATACAAGGCTAGGTACGTAATATACTATTTGCGTATATTAATTTAATAGAGATTTTAGTTGATATTGCAAATTATCTTTTTAAAAATGCATTAATCAAAGCAGATGCCTGTTTGAAACTTACAAACAGAGGAGAATAAAAGTTTCGAGCGGAGCGGCACTTGGCTAGGGATGGAAACGACGGAGGTTCGGAATGGAAGCTTCTCGATTTAGATTAGACGAATTTATATTCGCCGGCGAGTCCCGAGGCGTTCGTCGAAGTTTCTCGCGCTCGTAACGGCGCCGCCGAGAAAGAGAGGAGGGCCATTAGGAGGCGCGCGCGCGAGACGCGAGCTTTTCTCTATTTTCCCCTTTATCTATAGCCGAGCAAGCGCGAGCGTCGGGGCGGCCACTCGGAAAAATGAAGTCGATATCGCTGAACGATGGCACCCCCTTCGCTACTACGTTAGATCCATTAATATCGCCTTCTCGGGAATAATACTCTATCCGACGCAAAAAGAAAATCAGCGACGCAAATCTTATCGGTTTAATGCTACACTGAGAGCATTTTTCCGTACAAAAATTCCGCTGGAGCTCTCTGTAAAAATTATGCAAGAAAATCACTTCCATTTTCACCTTCAATCCCCTGCCGAAAATTAACCATCATTTATGTTGTTGTAATTAACGTCTGCCCAGATTTTTTGACTACCAACTATTTTGATACACTGGCATATTATGTTAAAATTATGTTTAACACTAAATTAAACGCAGAAGAGCCAGATGCGCGACTGTTTGCACGTTCTTTCTCTCTCCCTCTTATGTCTGCTTACAACTCCTAATATACTGAATCGTAGGTTATATTTCGACATTTTGGAGTAGCGTTGTAACATACTGTTTAATTTGTTATTTTATATATAAAAATAAAATGGAGTTCTCTAGAAGGAAACGTTACAAGTTAAAAAATATAAAGTATATAAACGCGCGGTTCTTATACCGTTATGACCTTTAATTGAATAATAGAATTTAGAACAGATTTTAACCAACTAGCGTCACACCACAACCTCCAAATATGTTTGAAATATGTTAAATAATCTGCCCATTGAACAGAAGATTTAACATTTTCTGCCTAAAAGCTCCTTAATTTTCCGGCAGGGTCGTGAAGCTTCGTAATTTTTGGAGCAAGAGCTAAAAGAGAACCTGAAAAATTGAATTTTTAGTAGTGTTTGAATAAACGTTGCTCCTCGCTTAAATAATTAAAATGCGTCGTGTCTTAAAAGAGTGCGGGCAAAATGAAAAGTGCGCCTGCGTCGTATAATGAAGGCTTAAAAAACAAGTCGGCGCCCCTGGCGAAAATCCATTTTTCCAGGCGAGCAAAACGAAGGGCGTCCCAACTGCGTGGAAATAATTCATCCATCCGCTCGTCTTATGCATAAACCAAAGACACCGATTGCCTCTTGCCGGGGTGGAGGAGGAGCGAGACGAGCGTCGACGCCGCCTATCGCGGCATTATCCTCTCCGCTCGTGTGCGACGCGCGTCATCTGGCTGCCTCGGGACGCTCCTTTTTCCCCGCGCGCCTCTCCACTTTTGCGGGATTTTTCTTCCGGTCCCCTTTTGCCGAGGGGACACAAAGGCGTATTATCCGGCGCGCGTCACGTGACGCCGCCGCCGCGCCCGTTAATATGCCGAGACGTATTTTCGCGAGCGGAAAAAGGAAGGTGGCCGAAGCCTTATACTTACGGACCCCTGCGGTCATTTAGACCCGAGCATTGGTATGGGCGCGACCGACTGCTGATGGGCGCCTCCTTGCGAGTCAAAAGCTACGGGACTACCGCCGCCTTCGTGGCCTGGGGAGACTTTTTGCCGGACGGAGATATTAGAATAGTTTATGGGCGCGGAGAAGGCGAAGTCTAGTTGCGAGCTATTATTTCGCGTGAAATATTTAAGCAGGATTTCCTCGAATATTTCATAACGTGCGGGGGGAGGTTTCGCGTATAAGAAGCGCGACTATTCGTTCTGTCGTGGAGTATAACGAAGGGGAGATGAGGATCTAATAAGATGGTGGGCTGGATAGGCCGGACTAATTCTAATGCCGCGGCTGCAATTTTCTTTGGACGTCAGTCAATGCAGTAATTTTTATCTTGTTATAAGCCAATTTTGTTGCGCGAGTCTCGATGGTAGTCATTTTTCACTTACACGATTAATATAAAATCGTTGTAAAATTGTATTGTTAAATTATACGCTTAGCGTTTTTCAAAAGTTCCTGGAGAAAATTACGCATGGGGCGATTGCATTGCAACATGTGCCATGTGCATAAAATATATTGCATTATATTCTGTCGCAGAACAATACACACGCGAATTCTAAAAAAGAATTTCAAATGTCTAGTATGAATAATAAAATCGTTACGTGGAATAATGGATTAAATATTTGAGAGCCTTCGACTTAATTATTAAATCTGAGATATAAATTTAAAAAAAAAAATATGAAAAATTAAGATTCTTATAAAATTTTAAGTGAACGACGACTGTGATTGACCCAAGCATTTTCAAAGTGCTCAAGTTTATCATATACATTGTCTACCGTATAATATAATTTTTTACCGATAAATAATACCCATTACGAGAGCAGCAATTGCAAAGGTTAGTCAAATTATCCCGATACAATCTCATTGTAAAAAGCGATAAATTCAGCAGTCCCCTAAATTTTCTTCAAAATTAAGCATTCAGGAGGCCATTACTCAAGAGGCAGCGCCTTAAAATAATTACCGCAGCCTCCTCGACTCTTTTCTCCCTCCTCGACTTTCTCTCTGTCGCTTTGCGCCCGGGCCTTCGCCCCCGCGAATTAGGGAGGCAGAGAAAGAAGCCGCTATATCTTTCGAACGCCCCGGCGGTCCCGAGAAAAGGGTTCGGCCCCTCCAAAAATCATTAAAACCTCGCCTCTCAGGGCCGTTTCAAGGGTCGCGGAAAGAAGAAAAGGGGTGCTGCGACGAAGAAGACGGCGGAGGCGGAGGCTGTTGTAATCGAAGCCTAGGCCTAGGACCCCGGGACCACGCGTGCTGAATTAATTCCCGGAGTCGCGTCGGATTAGGGATGGCCGCTCTCCCAAAAGTAATGCGCTTATGCTGGATTCCCTTGGAAAAATCGTGCAATCATTTCCAGGACCTCGCCTTGTTTTCACTTGGAATTCTTCTTTATTTTGCATAGGGAAGTCTGAATGAAGAAAAAAGTATTCGATTTATTTATAACTAACGTTGTTTAGAAATTTATGCGCTAAATCAGCCGGGCTCAAATAGACTGAACAGTATTTCTATTGAAGTCAATTTTTCACTCAAATTTTATAATGAAATGAAATAACACACTTAATGGAATGAAATAGTGTAAGTTTTTTACTCTTAGGTAGAGCGCAGGATAGGACTTAACGTGTTCTCTAAATATAAAAATGTGAAATTCACATAGAAAATGCGAATAGTGACATTTTTTATGTGAAAAATCATTCACATATTTAGCATGTGAACGACTTTTCACTTATTAAATGTCACTATTCACATTTTCAGATTTAGAGAATGTAATATGCTACTATAGAGTAAATTCCACTCTACTTTAGTGTGAATTTAAATCATCACTCTATTGGAGTCAAATATTTTTTTATTTATTAAGTTGGAGTCAAATTTAACTCCATGTGTGGTTTCACTATAAACTAACTATATGAAATTTAACTTCAAGCATTTCAGCATATAGAATTAATGGTTTAAAGTGAAATATTAGACAGCGGCTCACGATTTTATGTCTTCAAAATAAAAAAATTCGTATAAGTTCATAACTTTATCATTATTTTTAAACAAACAATACTTGAATCACGTGATTCAACTACATCCTGATGGACAAGTATTTCATCAAATAATCATTTGATAAATTTTTTAACTAAAAAACAATCCAACTACACGCAGAGAAATGTTATAGTAAAAATTACTATATTCCGTAGGAACAATGGGACATACTTAACTTACTAAAAAAAAATACTAATCAAACTACTACATAAAAAATACTAAAAATTTCTATGTACATAGTAATATATACTATATAAATAGCGATTTTTGCTAAGTACATAGGAATTTTTCGTACTTTTTATAGTAAAAATTTTCATAAGTTGAGTATGTCCCACTGATCGTACGGAACATAGTAATTTTTACTATAACATTTCTCTCCGTGTAGAAGTACTGCAAAACAACAAGTTTCCTTAAAAACGCTTCTCGTATACATTCTAGTCTTTTTATTGAAATTTCGACTCGTCCTTGGCTCGGTTTCTATACCAAGCGTCGGGGGATATTTTTAAGCCCCGGCACGAAGGGAAGCCCTCGAGGCTGGGGGTGGAAGGGGATGCGAACAAAACGGCCGCGCGCGCCCCGCGGAAAGATGGCCGAGCAAAATGGAGGGCCGGCGAAACCGCCCGCTCGCTCGGCCTTCGCCGTCGTCGGCGAAACAATCTTTCAGCGTGACGCGCGGGGGCGAAGGAGAGCGCCTTGCCTCCCACTCTCGCGCCCTCGCAATCAGCCCGAGCCGCTGTTTACCGAATATAATTCGGAGCCCGACGCCCGCCCGGCCAAATTTGATAAAAGAATATCAAGCCGCCCTTGGTGCGGGATCCCTTACGCTTTTATGTCGGCCCGGATGGTTTAGTGTCATTTTATTGTCGGATTTTTATTCCCTTCTGCTGCTCTCGTCGACGCTGTTTAAACTTACTGTTATACACAGTCGCCTTCTTTTTATCTGATTAAAATGAGGCTTTGCAGTTTTATTCGGTGCTCTTTTTTCAATTAATTAAATGGAATATCAATTTTTTTTATTCGATATAGTGTATGTACATCTATTATATAATCATACGACAGGCACAAAAAAATTGAAATTGATAATATATTTTAATACAGCCTGCGTTTAAAACCTTTTGAATTGAGTTGATCCTGCATTGGAATATATCTTCTTTATATAAAAAAATGTAAAAGTTCAAAACTAACGAAAAAAATAAGTAAAAAACTTGAATTTTTCTTTTTGTTTAATTGAGTCAGCTACACTGAAAAAAAATTATTAATTTTAATGTAATGATTTACTTCAATAGTACTTATTAAATATTTTATCGAGTCAAAACATTATTTTTTTTGAAGCTACTAAATTTATTTAGAAACAAATAAATTCATTTAGTGTTTTAATGAAGGTATTACTTGATTCAAAGAAATATTTAATAAGTACTATTGAAGTAAATCATTTCCTTAAAATTAACCAATTTTTTTCCAGTGTACGAGTAAATGAATAATTTCGACTACTAAATGAACACTGATAAATCTGCAGCCTGCGCAAAACATTTTTTTGTAAGCGAAATTTTTTACGTAGTAAAATTAATTTGTAAGATATATATCTACAACTGAATTCTTGAGACACGGTAAATAATTTGACCGTACCGACGAAAGGACGGTAGAGAATTTTTGTGAAAAAAAAAAAAAAAAATAGGAGGACGGACCATGGGTTTATTAACGTGTAGCGCGGAGCACCGCAAATCCGCGGACAAAGGAATGCCATCGATCGCGCAAAGAGGCAGAGAGGCGTCGGCGGTGGCGCGTCGCTTTCGCGTCCGAAAGAAGCTCCTTTGAAAGGCGGGCTTATCAACTTTCAGCCACCCTCCGCCTCCTTCTCCTCCACCCCCTCGCCCCATCCCGTACAAAAAGAAGCGCGCACACGTATACATAGTAGCATCGCCGGGCGGGGGCGCCGAAGGCGTCGAGGGTAAAAGTGGCTCAAAAAGGCCGAAAGTTCACTCGTCGAGCGATTTTCCGGCTCGCGAAACTCGCCTCGAGAGCGCGTGCGTCGCCTTCATTAGTAAACTTTCGTTTAAAATTTTCCACCGCGAGGCAGGTGGGAGGGCTAGGCTATAGGTCGTCGGCTGAACTTCCGACGACGACGACGACGACGACGACGACGACGTCGGCGACGGCGACGCTGGGCAAAAACAAACGCTCGCCCAACTCGATTCCAACTTTAGAGATATAATTAATTTTTCGAGACCCCGCGAGCAACTGCTTCGCGCCGAGCCTGGTCCGGGCCGCTGTCTCTCTCTCTCTCTCTCTCTCGCTCGTCCTCTTGATTTCTCTCTCTATCTCTCTCGCTCTTTTTTTTTCGAGCGGGCGACTGGATGCGAGGTGGTGCGCGTGAGGAAAAAGGACGGATTTTTCGGCAGGGCAACTTTTGGTGGATGCTTTTTGCTAAAATGTATTTTTCGGCGAACTGTCGCCTGGTGCTTCAGCGCCAGTTGCGGTAGCAGGTCTTTTTTTTTTAGTTCCGAAACTCGCGCGGGGCGTTACGCTCAAAAACTAGTTAACTTTTATTGTGCAAATAATTTTTGTTTCATCGAAAGTTTTCGAGGACGCAGGAAAAATGTATGTAGGGTTGGAAAATGATTCACGCCGTTACTCTATGTATTTTAAATAAATTTTTATTTTTTTATATATTATAGTTATCACGAATAAAGAAATCTACTAAAAATTACATTAATTATAACATATATTATTAAAAATTAGTTAATTATAACGTTCACGTTTCATTGGCATTGTTGACAAAATAGTTACAAGAGTACACGTTTACAAAACTTTAAAAGAAAAATAGCTTTATTTTTCTAACACTTTTTAAGGACACTCTACTTGTTTATTTGAATAAATGAATAACTTAATATACTACGTAATATTTTATGTAAAAATTTTGACTCATTATACTTAAGTGATGGAAACCCCATGCATATCTTTTTTGTTATAATAACTTTTTCAATCGGTATTTTTTCATTAACATGTTCTATATTATGTAGGAATTTCGAAGCAAATTTTTCTGGCAATAATTGGACATTAGCAGTGGATAATGCGTAGCCTCTAAAAGACAATGGATCGAATAATGTAGCATATAACTGTGTTGTATCCGCCCCTTCTGAAACGATCCCCACTAGCCAGCGATACACTAAACGCATTCGCGGAGACGAACGGCCAGCCCAGATTGCGCGCAAGGCGAGCTTCAAGCGCATCGTGAAATAAATAGTAAGGAAATCCCCGCGACCATCATAAACAAGAAATAACAAGACGCGGGCCGACGGGCGCTATAGTTTTGCGAGGTCAGTGCAATTTTACGATGCCGAGGGAGATGCGCTCGCGTGGCATCTCCGATGATTTTAGCAGGACTGGTTAACTGCAGTCGACTAGACTCTCTCGTAGCGCGTCACTTTAGTTTTTGATTGGCCGGCGCTTTTCGGCCGGATTTTCCGATGACTCGCCTCGCCCGATTAAAATGTTAATTATAAGTTTGATTGAAGGAAAGATAATAATTTTCCGTTTATTGGGCTGTTAACTGAACATTAGAAATTTCTTAAGACTGCTGAAGAATTTCATTTTAGTAATAGCAAAATATCAAAGTTACGTTAATAGCGCTCGTTCACTTTCAAATTACGATGTCGAATAAACTTAAAGTAATTAAATTTAACGTACGCTGGGAGAATATAGAATCGAAATTTCGTTCCTTTATTGCCAATAATTAACCCCATTTATGAACTTCCTTTTTTTTTTAAAAGAATATCACGCTACACTGACTCGAAGATAAACAGATTGCGATCTTGTTTGTCACAATAATTTTATTTTACTCTTGAAAGATAATTTTTCTTAAAAATTGTTTGACTGTCTAACAATACTATAATTACGATGGTCGACCGATAATTCTAAGGTCAATAAAAGCCAAAAGCTAAATTTGTAATGATAAATTAAAAAGAAGAAATAAATTAAATTAAAACCATTCAAAATTATTTTCAAAATGTGATGTAAATCATTATACCATCTTTATATTATTGTAATGCAAATACTCACCCTATATTCTTACTATATGAACAGAAAGCACGAATAATGCATTGGAGCGTTTGCACAACAAAAAAAAAGAAAAATCGCGTACTTTGCTCATTCGGAATCTCACCGACGTCGCTCCCAATATCAATATCCCCGACGTCGGCGTCAACCGGCCGAAGTCTCCCGCGGCGGGTAAAGTCGACGTCGGCGAGAGACGTCGGAATAGAAATGCAACGTTGTAATTTTCTCGGACTTTTCCGCGAGGGTGAGTAGCTGCAGTTCGCTTGGCGTTCGGGAGAGAAAGAGACAGAAGAGAGAGAGAGAGGAAGCATCGGCGTTACTCAGTACCCCCTCGCCACCCCTCGCGCCTCTAATTTCCGCTCGATTCGTCTTTCTCTTTCCTCGGTCTTGCGCGCCGGTCCGCGCGCCGGCGGCCTTCTCTTTCTCTCTTACTCTCTTTCTCTCTCGCTCTCTCCGGGCAAATTGACTTTTCCTAATAAACCAACTCGCGAGGCAACTTCGGCGAAAATCATTTAAAACTTTGGCCGCCCCACCGACTACGAATTTGCCTCTCGTTTTAATGCGGAGACCCGCAGCGGCCGACTATGCTCGCCCCCCCCCCCCTTCCACCCTCCGCCATCCCCCATACCCCACCCGACCGCGCTCCTCCATCGCCATCGCCGACGCCCCTTTTCGCTTCTTTCCTCTAGCCTTTCTCCCGTTTCCTTGTTTCCCAGTTATAGCTTCTCCCCCACCCCCTTTCTCTCTCCCTTACTTAAGCAACCCCTCTGCAGCTGAAAATGCATCGCACCATGTATTTCTGGCCAAGTGGAAATGGTGGGAGTAGTTTTTTAGTTTTGGAATTGTTCGCGTTGACTCTAGGCCGTTTTGAAAAAATAATATTTTAAACGGATGATTATGACAGAATCCCGCCTTATCCATCGCCTCAAGGTTATAAATGAAGAAGCTGCCAATTTGTAGGCAAAATAAAATTTAACTCTAAAATAAATGCAAATTCAATGCAACGTTTTCTAGAATTCAATATTGGTTTTTATACAATTATGCATCATAAGTAACAAGAGTCTTAATTTATTTCTAAAAATAATCACGTTGTTACTTAAGAAGGCACAGAGGTGTTCGTATAGTCAACAGAAAACAGTGACTATATACTTGTAGCTGAAATAAAGGATAAATACACAATACATCCGACTTTTAACGAACTTTATATCGGTATAAAACTTGAAGCAGTCTTAGCAAAAATAATTAATGAGCTTGATGTCAAGAGGATTATCCAAAATTCACTGGTTAATAAGCAAGGGTGACGTTGCGGCAACTTTCATAGATCCTGCGTCCTGCGGTAAAAGCGAAAGGCATGGTCAGCGAAGTAAAGTTGAGCTCGGCGACTGAAGAAACATCAACGAAGTATTCGCCAGCTTTTCTAGTTGATAAACAAAAACCTACGCGTAAAAATATAAAAAATTTCTTATCATTCCAGAAAAATCTCAGCACAATACATTTTCAAATTCGTCAGTTCATTTTTAAAAAATTCAGAGACCATGCAACAACAGTTTATCATAAAAAATGGAAAACGTAACATTTTTTTAATTTTTAATTTTAATTTAATTTCTCAGTTAACAAAATATTGTTAAAAGAGAAAATTAGAATAAAAAGTATACGCATAGCAAAATAATTGAAGCAAATCGCACCGCCGACCAATAAAACTGCCACAAATCGAGCCTCCGCAAAGCAGTAAGAGTCTAGCGAAGACGTGCCAACATTCTCCGTGTAGTATGTACGTGTGTAAACGGTCTAAACCACGCACTGCCTTTTTTCTCTTCCTGGCCAACCGCGGCCGCACGTGTGCCGCGTAAAACGAGCGGAAAATTGGAAAATAGAAAACCGACGGCGCCCAGAGAGCGAGAGAGAGAGAGAGAGAGAGAAACAAGGAACCTCGTAGTCTTTTTGTATAGGGTGACTGCTTTGTTTACCGACCGCTTTAATGGAGAATTAGGCGGTGCTTTAGCGGTCGTGCCTTGCCTCCACCTTTTTTTTTTCGTCCTCTCCCTCTCTCCTATCTCTCTATCCTCTGTCGCCCGCCTCGCAGCTTAAGTAGCGAGATAAACCGTGCGGTTAGTTTCCGCTTAGTACTTTCCTCCTTCAGCAACTTTCCGCCAACAGCAGTATCAGCCTCGTACCGCTGCATTTTTAATCATCCGAAAAATAGAGCTTCTTTTTAAATTAACGTTATACCTTAAAAATAAACTAATGTACAACATCGTGCGGGGCCTCCCCGTTTGCGTTCCTTTTATCTCGCTGTTTTACTCTCGTTCTGCTGTAGAGTGCTCTCTGAAAATTTCAGTGATTTTTCAAGCGAAAAATGATTTATACTGAAAATTTCGATAACTCGTTACTGACTTCAAAGTGATTTAATTTAATTATTCACAAATTATGGAGAGCCCATTCCATGTCATTTTTTTTTGCGACTTTCGTATACCAAATTGAAATTCTCGCTTTTCAAATTTCATTAAGTATGATCAAATTCAAATATTATTAAGTACACCAGCAGAGAAGCAACCAAATAGTGCCAGACCAGCAAGCAGGGAGCTTTTTTTTCCTCTGTTGGGTTATTATTAAATAACGTTATACGTATATGCATTTGTATTATTATATTTGTGTACTATATACTTTGGTAATAAATAAATAATAATAAATAAACACTGTTTAACGTATTAATTTATTTTCAAGCTTCTTTTGCAATTTTTCACTAGCTTTTACGATTTTACAATGTTTTTCTACTGCGTTTTCCTAATGTAATGTACCAACAAAAATTTACCAAAAATTAATGTAAAGAGTTCTATACTATTTAGTGATTACTAGTAAAATCTTTTCTATTTTTTTTCTTTAGCCAGTTCTTCTGAATAATGCATTCTTATATTTTAGTTAAAATAATATCGTAGTGGTATTTAATTTTTCAACAAATTTAGTTATTAAAAGCTACAGTTAAAAATGTTTAATACAATACTTATTTCATTAAATAGTTTAATGATAAACTCAAATCTTAAGAATTGAACTTTGGCGTCAATTGAAAATGCATTCCTAAACTTTTCGACCAATTACATTCATAAATTACTTAAATGTTTCAAAACAAAAGCCATTACTTTTTTAAGATACGAGCAAAATTGAGCGCGCTCACGTTCATTGCGGGTTCATTTTTCAAGTTAGAAATTTTGAATTTCAGCGCCATTCCGGAATATACTTACGCACCAATCAAGTTCATGTTGTCAAGGACTTCACAACATCCGGTCATCACTTTTTTAAGAAAAAATAGCATATCCCCACTAAGGTTATATAGCATTTTTTACTACTTAAATTTTAAAGAGTATAAATAATCAAATAAACAAATAAAATTGGAGAGTTAAATTTATAGGGGGTAATAGAAAGGGGGGCGAAGTGTTTAAAGTGGAAGATTCAGAGACACTGTGGCGCTTCCACGTGAGCGCGAGACGCCGAGGTGCCGTTAAACCGCGTGAGACGCGTTCGCGCCGTGTTTACATTAAAGCCCACGGCGTCGCGGGATTATTATGCGTCGGACGCTCGCAGATCAGAGCATACGTGCCCCTCTCCCGGTACCCGACATGAAATATGAATCGACGAATCGACGCCGGCGTTCATCGCTGAATTTTTAATCGACGGCTAATTCGATTCCGATCGGGACGTGGAAAAATACGAAGATTAAGTTGATTGGCCGGGAAATCGTGGTATCCTATACGTCATACGGGTGGGTAGAAATTTTAGAAATTATTCATTGTCTTCTTATAAAATTACCGCTTCGCTCATTTTCCATTCTGTTTCTTATAGATCATTAGGGATTATTGTTCTCTGCTTTAATTTTTAACAACACAATTGAAAAATCGGAAAGTACGCTTTATCCTAACGCTATAGAATCACTGCAGTTATTTAAGATAATTATGCATATTTATTTATTTATTTAAAGAAATTAAACGGACTATAAAGTCCTTACAATCAAAAAAATATATATCATATACAAGATAAAGGATAGAGCATAACAGAACAGTCGTTGTTTATCCAAATTGTTTAGAGATATTTCTTAAGGCATTTTTGAATGATCCGATAGAGTCACAATATACACGGAGAGAAAAATTTAGTGAAAATTACTATAGTATTTACTAATGGAGGGACAGACTCGATTAATAAAAAATTTTACTAAAAAGTATCGTAAAATTTGCTACAAGTCTAGCACATTTTATCATACTTTCTAGTAAAATTTTTTATCTGTCGAGTCTGTCCCTGCACTACTAAATAGTATAGTAATTTTTACTAGACTTTTATCTCCGTGTTCTTGATATATAATGATATTTTTTAAACTCTGGAAAAATTATGAGGAAAATTAACTGTCAATCATTCCTGAAATATTAATTTTATGGTTACATTTCTTATGTCTGAATAATCAGCCGTTACATATTTTTTATAATTCAATTGTACAAAGAGTATTACATAGTTATATAATACCATCGAAATTTTCTAAATAAAAGAAAATATTAGTTAACATAAGGGCTAATCTAGAAAATTAATGCGCGTTCACGTATTCTGTATGAATCCATTGAAACCGACACTGAACGGTGGAAACATTTCAGCATCGCCCACAGTTATTGCATGATTGAAGCCGCAGCGAGAAGCAGCTCGAATCCTTAAAATCAACGCATAATCGAGCGATATCGGCGGATCGGGCGGCAGTAGTAGGGGTGCGCAATTGGCGACCACCCGTCTCGGGACCTTTTTTCCCAAACCATCCATCGGTGTCGCATTAAAACTGCATCGGCCTTCCTCTTTAGCGACGATTACCGCTCCCTCCGACGGGAGCATGGAATATTCAGGCGACCGCGCGCGGCGCGATTAGCTCGGGTTATCTACGTATACGCCGCGGCGGTAATCCGATTGCGCGCGTCTCGCGGCCGTCTCGCTCGCAGCTCTCAAGGCCAGTCGCGATTTCGCTTTTTCGCGAAGGCGCGCGACTTCTTAATTGAACGGCTGAATGGACTTGAGTTATGCGGCCGCGTATTCAGGTCGGTAATTTTGATTGAGACTTTTTGCCGAGGGGACTCAGGGATTTATGAGCCGACACCGAAAATATTGCGGAGCCGTTTTTGTCGTGGCAGCGAGCCGGGAAAGGGTGGCTGACGCCTTCGAGCTTCTGCTCTATTCGATTAGGACCGATTACTGCTCTAAGGGACTTCACTTGGTTTATCAATCTTGCGAGATTTTGGAATATCTTTTCATTTCGTTTATCAAACTGAGTATTCGTGTATCTTCTGAAGTCTGTTTTATATTTTGTTGTTTGGTACGATAAATTTTAATAATTTTTTTTTAATAATGAATGATCTTTTAAAAGAAACGGTAAAGTTTAGATTTAAATTTTTTTAAAAAAGTTACAGTAGGGTCACATATTTTATTCACGCGAGGGAGAGAGAAATAATGACTTGGTGAGCAAGTTTCAGCTAAGTAAGAATTTTTAATGCTTTTAAGGAACTTACAAGTCCGCCATGTCGCGTTCTAACGCAAGGAAAAAAATGTAAGTAATACAGAATTCCATTACGAAGTTTTGCTACGGCCCGAGTGGGAGCTTTCGAATCTTATATTCATTAGGATTTGGCATTTTCACTAAAACTAGTTTGCAAGTAATTGCACTCCCTCGAAACAAATATAAAACTTAAATGCTGAAGTTTAATAATTGCCATCGGAACAACTGTAGCCCTTTGTACCTCCAAATCATCCCCCTTGAATAAAAAAATGTACGAAGTAAATATAAGAACACAAAGTTGGAAAAAAAAGTGCGGGACAGAAAATCGATGGCTCAGCAGCTGGGGATAAAAGGAAAAACGAAGGCACAGGGGGAGGCGGAGGAGGTCGGGGAAAACTGTGGGCGCGCCAAGGGCGGGGTGGGGGTCGTGTCAGGCGAAGTTCTTATTGATTCAGAGAGAGGAGAGAAAGAGGAGAGCCCGCCCGTGCGCGACGGGTGGACGCGCCGCGCCTGCAGGCCGCCTTCTTACTTCGCGCTTCTTCGCTTTTCCCTGGAGCGCGCCGCCGGAGAACGGCCGCCTTCCACCTCGTCGACCCCGCGACCCCCGCGCCTTATCCTATCCCCACTACCTGCCACCAGGAAGGTGCCCTTCTGCCTTCGAGATGGATCATATTTTTTTTTTCAGCCCTTTTTGCGGATAAATTTTTAGCGACTGCGCATTTTTTACTGAGACTATAAAGGGACTTTTATTGAGGTATTATTATGGATCTTATAAACGTTGGAGTTTTAGAGTGCCGGGAAAAAGGTTGTAATTAAATTCAATTTTTTACATTGAATTTTTTTTATTATTCTTAAAGATCCGCACGTACGTTAATGGAAGTACGTTTTATATAACAAAGTTGAATTAGTGAAAAACCACTAATTCATAGTGACTATGCACTAATTTGAAAAGTGAAAATTGCTCCACTATGAATTACTGGAAATCTACTATTTGAAATAGTGAATAAAATGTACTAATTGAAGTAGTAAATAGATGCACTATTAAAAATAGTGAAATCTACTAATAAATTAATGACATTAAAATTGTTTGTAATTGAGGAATTCACTATATTTTAATTAGTGATCAAAATAGTTCTTTTATTGAACAAATAAATTTATTCTCCTCTAATTTAAAGTGTTTTTTACTAATTAAATAGTAGGGCACTTTTTTTACTATTTCAATTAGTAAAATTGTACTATAATTCATTGTGAGATTTACTAATTGATTAGTGGAAAATCTGATCACTAAAAAGATTAGTGGGATTTCCACTAATTCAACTTTAGAGAGTATGGATCACTTTACTTACTAATACAATTAAATTTTTTGATTATAATGTGCAACAATTGTATCTCGTTTGTAAAAAGTGTTAATCATACGGTAATCAACTGCTCTAAAATCAAATTTTGAATAGTAATATTTAGCACTGTGCAACAATTAAAAAACATAACGAAAAGTCTGAAACAATAAATAAGGCAACGTTCGCAATTAAAACCGTCCGACCTTTTGATTAAATTAAAAATTCTCTCCATATCGAATGAATAATAGCGCCAGAGTAATAAAAGGCAAAAAAGTGCGAAAGAGAGTTGCTCAACTGGGAAGTCTCAGCGAGGCCGGCAAACTGCGCATGTCGCCGCGAAAGTTCGCGCGAAAGCGAGAGAGAGGAAATCCCGGCGACGGCGTCGCCTACGGAAAGTATAAGAAAGTGTGAAAGGGAGAGAGTGAGAGGGTCGGCCCCGGGGGCTGGGTGCTCTCGCGCGGCCATCTTTATTTCTCTCCTCTTAAGCTCGGGGCTCGCGACGACGAGCAGCTCGCCTCTCCCTCATCCGTCTCTCACCCCCTCGGGTCGCGGGAGGAGGACGGAGAGGCTCGGCAGCCCGGGCGACTGCAGACTGCGCACTTTCTTCTTCTTCTTCTTCTTCATCTTCTTCTTCGTCTTCTTCTTCGGGAGTTCGAAAGAGGCGACGACGTTCCTCCCGTCCCTCTCGTCCCTCTCTGACCGGTTTTCCGTGGCTCGTGCAGTTCGCCCGCGCGGAGCTGCCTGGTGGGAGAGACTCTCCGGGCTTCGTGCCAGAAATGTCTCGGGGAGGCCTCGCCTATCCTCTTCGGGAATATCGGATGAATATATATATGTTACGATGGAATTGAATTGCTGGGAAGAGGCGAGACGTTACCCCGGCCTCGCATTGGAAAAATATCCATCCGTTTGCACCGACGGTCGATCGAACGGCTCAGGGTCTTAACTTGGATTTTACCTTCTAATGCCTTTTCCATATGAAACGTCAACTTCCTTTGCAATTTTATTCGATCGTTTCACCAAGACCTACGTGTCGTATTATGATTTCTTTGCGTTCACTCAAATATTTTACGCGGATGAATAAGTCATTTTAAATATATTACTCAAATTTTTTAATTAAGCTTATAAGTGATAAAATCGAAAAGATGATAGGATGTAGATTTTGAAACTTTATATAATGTTTTCACTTTCCTTAATGGATTCAACTTTAGTTTTCTATATATATTTTTTTTTCTGTTTTAATTTAAGTATATTAAGAAAATTCTTTTGTAAAAATTACGGAGCTTTCGTTCTAAAGTTTTTCCATAAATTTCACTCCATAGTAACTTCTTATTCGTGTATTTTCTACAGGAAGCTTTATATTAATATATTATTAAAATTAATATATTATTCAAATTTTTTAATTAAGCTTAAGTAATAAAATCGAAAAAATAATAGGATGTCGATTTTGAAACTTTATAATGTTTTCATTTTCCTTAATGTATTCAACTTTAGTTTTCTATATCTATATTTTTCTATTTTAATTTAAATATACTAAGAAAATCTTTTGTAAAAATTACGAAGCTTTTGTCATTAATATTACGGAGCTTTCGTTCTAAAGTTTTTCTATATTAGTAACTTCTTATTCGTGCGTAATTTCTACAGGAAGCGTTAATGCAATTTGTCTTGTAAAAATTCCCTCACACGAGAATTTTAAGTTAATACTTTACGCAGAAAGCGCAGTTTAAAAGTGCAATTTCTTTCCAAGCTCAAAGAAAATAAAGAAGCGGAAGCAGATCAATCGAAGGACTCCGCATGCGGCAGACAGGCCGACGCACCAGCGTAGTCGAATTAATTTCAGTGGACCGCAGGCGCAAACTGTTTCAGTGAACTCAAATTGAGCGGCTTCATTGTCGTAGTCGGCGTCCTCCTCGACTTCGCCTCCTCCTGCCGTACACCGTGAGAGAGACCCCCGCGCTCTTCTCCGCTGATCGAATCGTCTTTTTCCCTCGGCGCTCAGATAATTAAGCTTTTTGTTTGCCTCCATCGTCACCGTCGCCGTCCGCTCGCTTCAATGGTCACATTAGTCGGCATTTTCTTTGGTCCCTCAAAGGAAAGACTGCGCCGACCATTTCGCCGCTACGCAATTCCGCGGAAGCTACTCCGATAATGTTTTATAATGGTCCTTGCGACCGGCGCAGACTCCTCGTAACCCCCATTACGCAATCGCTGAGTCTCCAGGACAAGAAGTCCTTGATGAATAGAATTTTCTTAAATTTTATTGTTTTTTTTTTTAAGTTTCACGAGCACAAGGTTATTAACCGAGAAGCGATTATTTCTTTGTTTTCGAACGAGGCAAAGTGATTGTAATATGTAGACTGAGAGCGCGACAGCGGAGAACAGCTGGTATAAGTGTACCTAATTATATTTGGTTTAATTACTAAATCGATAGCGACTGTCTATTACGAGGCACTTTCAATTACACCTCGGCGGCAAAAAAAGTAAATGTGTTTACGGAAATTACTCGGGCGCGCAATGTCTGATTAAAGACGGAGTCGCACTACGGCGCAGATTAATTAAAAAATTCTTCGACGGTAATTAAAAATGAGTGTGCGGCGAAGTTCTTCGGGTGACGCGTGACGAATGTACCGCCGCTAAAAAATTAAATTTTTCAAAATTCTCGACAAATTGCAGCCTTCTTTGATGCGATAACGCCCCGTGTATCGATTCGACGTGAAAATTACTCATTCAAATTTTAGTGATTAAAAAAAAAAATAACTTTAATTTCCTTTTATACACGATCGCATCGCTTATTCTGTCGACAAAAGAAAATAAAGCACGCACTGACGGTCAATGACTTTGTCGCGCATAAAACAAAGCTGAATTTGAAAAAATAAACTTTGAACATTGTGATATCATCTTGCAATTTATTTTTAATCATCGGCACTTTCGGTGAAGGTTTACTACCAAAATTCTTCAAGCAGCGAGTGAGAATTGCTGTTGGTCAGTCATTACGCGTCCCCTAATAAAGCGACGTACATATGCCTTTTTGCCAGCAGGAAGAAAAGGCCAGGTCTACATCTATATATGGAGTATGCATAAAGCATGAAGGGAAAGCGCAAAGGAGAAAACGCGGCAAGAAGAAGAAGAAGAAGAAGAAGCAGCAGCCGCTCGTCAGAAGAAGCAGAAGAAGGGAGGGCGAGGTACTCCAGACTACGCCCGCGTCTCTGAATTCCAATTAAAATTTTCTTCTCTAAAAACAGAAGAGAGGGTGAGCCGAGAGCTTACTCCCTGAGAAGGAGAGCGAGAAAGAGAGAAAGAGGCAACAGCAGCCCGAGGATGAATAGATGAAACGAATGGCTCTCTCTCTCTCTCGCTCCCTCTTCGGGAGGGATGAGGGGGAGGGGGAGGGCGAGAGGAGGGCGGCAAGGAGCCGCGGCGTGTACACGACTATACGTTCGAGATGGAGGGCGGCCGGCGAGCAGAAGAAGAAGAAAGAGGAGGGCGGGGGGACTGAACGTAATTAAAGAAGGGGCGGCGCCCCTGCGCGCACTTATTTCAGATACGGAAAATATAGGCTAGAGGAAAAGAGAGAGAGAGAGTGAGGGGGGTCCGCCTCGCGGCGGTGCACAACTACGGGCTTTGCGCGTCGTTGTTTCCGCGACGTTTTCCTCGCCGCCTACCGCCACCCTCCCTCCGACCGGGGCGCGCTCCTTTCACGCCTGATATCGCCGCGCGAGAGAGCTGCCCCTCTCTCTTTTCTTCCGCGACGAAGCGAGGCTCCCGAGGATCCCCGGCATCGAGCCTCCCCGAGTGCAGATATAATGGCTCTTTCGATTCGCCGTCGCCGAGAACGAGATACTGGGCGTCTCTTTATCTTTATGAAGTCCTGACGATGTTGCCAGCCCCGCTACAACCCCCGGGCTTTTTCTCCTCGATTTAACGACGCTGCGGCATGAGACGAAAAAATCGCGCTTTTGTACTTTGGAAAATTCAGCTTGAGAGGATCAACCGAGTAGAATTTCCGTCAGAAAGATTCTAGTGAGAGCGTACACTTTTCTTACAGGATAACAATAATTTATTGTACTTTTATATTATACTGCAGAAATAACGTACTGACTTCTTTAATATATAAATCCTAAAAAACAATTTTCTCTGGGATAAGAAACTTTTAAGAAGTAGCTGCAGTACTTTACACTTAACATTTCTTCATAATTTATGATCTGTACAGGGAGACAAATGTTATAGAAAAAATTATTATATTCCGTAGAAACAGTGGGACATACTCGACCTATGGCGATTTTGACTATAAAACATACTAAAAATTCCTATGTACATAGCAATTTCTATTACAATGAAAAAAAATTTGTTGATTTTAAGAAAACAATTTACTTGAATAGTACTTATTAAATATATATTTGAATCAAGTATGATTTCGTTAAAACTAAATGAATTTATTTGTTTCTAAATAAATTTAGTAGTTTCGAGAAAATAATTTTTTTACTCAATAAAATATTTAATAGGTACTATTGAAATAAATATCTCAGTGTATATAAATAACAATTATTGCTATGTACATAGGAATTTTTAGTATATTTTATAGTAAAAATCGTCATAGGTCGAGTATGTCCCATTCTTCCTATACGGAATATAGTAATTTTTACTACAACATTTCTCTCCGTGTATATATTACTACAATAATTATGAATTTTTCCAAGAATAATAATTTACAAAAAGGGCATATCTTATTAAGTCGCACGTGCGCTTCTTCATGAGAATATTGTAATAAAATTAGTAAACTTGATAATAACTTTGGATTATTAACTTATTTATAAATGTAATTAAACGATAATCTACACATGTTACATAAAAAAAACACTTGTACATCAGAGCGTCCTATAATTAAACTCGTACAGGTACGCAAGCGATTCTTAGCTGAATACGGGGAGATCTTAGCCCTCGAAAAAAAAATTCTAATTTTTCTCGATGAAACATTGAACCCCTAGCGCTCGCAACGGCGCATCTCCGCTTTCCTTTTGTTCCGGCGCGTCGGCGACGGAACGCGACTCGCGCCCTTGGGTCCCTCGCACCCGCGCATCGCCTTTCCTCGCGTCCCGCAACGGATCGCTTCACCTTAACGGAGAATACAGCGGCATCCGAATGGGGGGTCTGCTAAGGCTTTTTCCGTTCTTCTCGTTCTCGTATTCATCCATTTACTTCGTTAGGCTTTCCTTGTAGAAGGGCTAGGGCGCGGCAAGCCAGCCCAAAAGACTCCCGCCCGTGGAATTTGCATGACAGATCCCCGGAATTTCTCTGCTTTTCTTTTTTCAACCAACCCTCCGCGCGCCTGCTAATTGTAAGACGAACGGCGAGGGAAGAGTCGTTTCGCCAGGACTTACGGATGGATGCCCTAACATTTGTATCTGAACCGATATTTTAGCGCAGACACAAAAATGTTGATATAATAAATGTTTTTTCACACTGAAAAAAATGTGTTAATTTTAAAGAAATGATTTACTTCAATAGTACTTGTTAAATATTTCTTTGAATCAAGTAATGATTTCATTAAAACTAAATGAATTTATTTGTTTCTAAATAAATTTAGTAGTTTCAAAAAAATAATTTTTTCACTCAATGAAATATTTAATGAGTACTATTGAAATAAAAATTTACTTACTCTCTAAATCTAAAAATGTGAATAGTGATATTTTTTATATGAAAAATCGTTCGCATATTTAGCATGTGAACGAATTTTCACTTATTAAATGTCACTATTCACATTTTCAGTTTTAGAGAGTAAAGTTAACACATTTTTCTGTCAGTGCAGATGAAAACAATCATTGCTCTTTTTTGCATCCAATTCTTTTCCTAATTAAATTACATATAAATAATTACTATTCTTCTTTAAAAAAAGTTTTAAATAACGTACAGCAAAAACATAGAAATATAATTTTTACGGAAATAATTTATTTACATTAAATGAAATTTTCATTCCACTAGCTGTAAACAATACACTATCAAATAAAATAATTTAGAGTGGATCACATATAATAATTGCAGTATGACTAAATTGTCCTGTATTTTAAAATTCTTTTTGTTTGACAAATTATTTTCTCATTTTCAGATTGAATCGACATATCGTATAACAATACCTATACAGATCAAACAATTAATTGCCACTATTATAAAGTTAAACTGAAGCAAAACATAGAAATACTATTTTTACGGGAATAACTTATTTACATTGAATGAAATTTTCATTTCACTTGCTGTAAATAATGCACTATCAAATAAAATAATTTAGAGTGCATCACATATAATAATTGCAGTATGACTAAATTATCCTGTATCTTAAAATTTTTTGTTTAATTTTTTCAAATTAATTTCTGATTTTTAGATTGAATCGACATATCGTAACAATACCTATACAGATCAAACAATTAATTGCCATTATTACAAAGTTAAACTGAAGCCAAGTTCACGCGTACAAACCAAAGGCATCTGCTATCGCAAATTAATTCGAGCCCGAATCACCCCCAGTAGATAAAGACAATAGTCGTCAGACGCGTCTAGTTCCCTCTCGCCCGAGTTCATCCGGCGAGAACGGGGCCACGTCGAAAATAAAAGCGGCAGGCAGGGCGGGCGGACTTTTCTCCTCATCAGCGGTCATTAAGCCTTGGAATCGCCCTCGTGAAAAAACACCGGCCGGCCGTCGGGATCCTGGGGAGGGAGGGAATCCGGCACGTAGCGGGCGCGCGACAACGAACAGGTTGCCGTGTTACTAAACAAAGCGCGCGCAAGCACGCAGGCATCCCACACACGTGCTCAGCGCGCGCCTCCGCGTCTCTCCGCAAGCTCGGATTCGCAAGCTCGAAGCCTTCTCAAATTACCTTGTCCCGTGGATACTTCGTCTTCACTTGTTAGAGTCAGTGTCGTATTCTTTTTATGTCAATTTTTTTTTCGATTTTTTTTATATGAACAAACCTCATTTCAGTCTTTTCTTATTTCCTCTACGAGAAGCCAGCTTCTTGATTATGATATTCATAATATTTTAAAAAATGTTTTATTAAGAATGTTCTTTTTTGCGCAAACTTTGTAAAATTATTTTGTAACAATCTGGATTCTCTATGGGGTAGGAAAAAATCGTTATCGTAAAATTGTTATTGAGTACTTAATCAAATGATAATTCTGTAGTATTAAGCTAGTTATTAGGTTTTTTTTTGTTTACCAGCCTATGTACAGGTAACTGAGTTTACCTCTATAGGAATTACTCTATGTAATATTTTTCTAGTTAAATAAATAAAAAAAAAATATATGTAATTTGACTATCCATCGTATCGATTGGTGATCGATCTGTGTTTCAAAGCTCCAAATAAAAATCTTTGTGTGGCGTTGGATTATCATTAATTACTGAGTAAATAAGTATTATTTTCATTACCGACTTAAAATATTGACAAGTTTGCAAAAAGGATAGAAATGCATTTACATTCTAAGCAGATGAATTCTTATATTCCTCACCGTTTACTTGACTGTTAAAAGCAAGCTAAATTTTGCTAAACCATTTTTCTTAGAATCCACAAGAGTAACGAATAAACAGCAAAAACCTCTTGGCAGTAAAATCTTAAATTTTCTTTCCTTCCTCGGGGAAGTGTCGCCACGAAGGCTGCGATCGATAGCCGTAAGCTCGCGAGGGGGTGAGAGGGGTACGGGGGGTTACATCATCAGTCTGCACATAGAAAAGAGTCGTTGGAGCTGGCCGCCGCGTCTCCGGCTGCTGCTGGTGGTGGTGGAGTCCGCGTTTTATACGAACTCCGGGAGAAGCGGAGAAGCTCGGCCGCATCTTCGCGCGGTGCCCCTATATAGCTCCGACCGGGGGGTGGCGAAGGACGGGCTGGGGTGGTGCGGGGGCTCGAAGGAGCGAGCGAAAGAGAAAGAGCGAGCGAGAAAGCGGAGAGAGTCCGCCCCTCGGGGCTTGATATTTAAATCTCCCCTTTTCTAATTTCACCCCCTTCCCGGGCCGGCGTGGCAGCTCGCTCGGCAAGGCGAGAGGCGACCGTTACACCCCCACCCTGCACGGGGGCGCCGGCGCTGGCTGGCGGGCGCCGCCGGCCGCCATCATGAAAATATTAAGAACTCGGGGAAAATGGCCGACCCCCCCACCCCCTCCCCCTCCCGGCGGAGCTAAGGAAAAGCTGGCTGGCGCGCTCGATCTCCCTCGCTCCTGCGAGCGCGTCACCCTTTCTCGCCCGGCCACCCCCCGGCACCCTCCCGTCCCAGGCTCGGGGGCTGCAGAAGAAGCAGAAGAAGAAGAAAGAGCACTCGGAGGAGGAAGGCTGCGCGGCGGGGGACGAGGGGACGGTGGGGGCGGAAAGAGCTCCGGGAAGCAGACTTTCGAGGCCGTGAGCAACTCGTTTTCTCCGTTCTACCGAGCTCTTTCTCTCTTTCTCTGTCTCGCGCTCGTTTGCTCGCTCGTTCGCTCTCCCTCGGCCTCTCTCTTTCTACTTAGTCGCCGAGTAACTTCGTTCGGTGCGAGCGGAACGGCCCCGATCGCGCGGGCGCTATACATTTTGCACGAGAAAATTACACAACCCTTGGGTATTTTATCGGGACGTGCAGCTCTTGTTGAGCGTGGCAAGAGGGAGAAGAGAGGGCCGTGCGGTGCTTGGATGAAAGTTGGGAAAAAACCGACGGCGAAGTTGCTCTCAAACTTTTTTCATTTTAGCTGTAAACTGCGTTGGCCTTTCGTTTACTTTTTTTTTTTAATAAACGCACCGAATATGGAAATTAAAAATTCAGCGTCTAATCATTTTTTCTCGTTGTAAGTGGGTATACAAAATTTGCTTCTTTTTTACAAAAAGGATTTAATTTAAACAGATCTCATCAGTTTGAAGTTATTTTTAACAATTTAATTACTATAAAAATAAAATGTTTTTTATTCAGAATCATATTGCATTAAATTGTATTACATTGCTATTCGGTTCAATGAATCCATGTATAACAATAAATATGCGAATACTGCGATCATTTTTTAATAATAAATCTGTATTACTCTACCTTCAATAAAAATAAAACCTTCACATCCAATAACAACTTAAGTACCTCCGTGGAAAAAAATCTCTCTTCCCACACTTGTTAAAAAATTACGATTCTCAAACATCCGAGGAGTATCCTCACGACACTTGGCGAGCCTAAAAACCCCACATGATTACGTGCACTTACCTCATTCTTCCCCGAATCGCACATTGTTGCAGAAACAGTGTTCCCGCAGCTGGACGAGGGTGCGCAGCTGTCTTGGAAAAAGTGGGTCAGCCTATCCGGACATCGGCGCACCCAAGGACAAACAAAGGGCCCTTCAACTCGATTCTTTAAATTAAAAAAAAAAGGCAAAAAAAAACGAAGAAGAAGCAAAAGCTCACAGTCGAAAAATCAAGACAGCCGGGCTGAACAGGTGGTCTGCGCGCGCTTGGCGCTTCGCTTCCGGCCCGTACGCCCGAGTTTGTCCCACATTCGGCGGGGCGCGCGTGTGCGTCCGGATTATCTCAGCGCCGTACACATGCACGCCGCCGGCAGCAGCAGCCCCCGTTAATAAGATCCGCGGTGCGTGCGAGAGGAGCAGGCACGACGTTAGTTCTCTCTCTCTCTCTCTCTCTCTCCTCCTCTCTCGGCTGGAAATTAATCGGCGCGATTGCGTTACGATGATCGAGGGCTCGGGAATCGCGTGATTCGACCCCGACGATGATAATCACCCCCACCACCTCCCCTTAGTTACTCTCATCCACTCGTGATAGCCAAAATTAATAAGAAGTCAGGGAGGTGCGGAAGGTATTGTTGGGAACGTATTTACACTGTAAAAAAAATTTGCATGAATTTTAATGCAAATGCTGGAAGCAAATTTCATCGGCGTGCATGGATTATGATTAATGTACATTTTTACATTAATTTTAATGTAAATTAAGTTAAATTTAATGTAAATTGAATTAAATTTAATGTGAATTAAATAAAATTTAATGTAAATTCGGTAAAGTTTAATGTAAATTCGGTAAAGTTTATGTACGCCGATGAAATTTGCTTCCAGTATTTACATTAAATTTAATGTTTTTTTTTTAACAGTGTAGTTAGCGCTGGCTGGTGGACGTATATCCCTGTTGATAACATTTTAAAGATTCAATGCAATTGCTGGGTGAACCAAAATGAGTACTGATGTATTTCGTTTGAGAAAATTAAATTTTAAATCGCAGAGAAAATCAAGAAGTAATCTATGACTCTGAAGAATTGATAAATCGTTCTCTTTCACTGTCTTTAACAGAATATTTATATTGAATCGTCCTTTAAAGAATTTTCTTGAAATATACAATTCGTTTTCTTTACACTTATTATTCGTTTAACGAATTCCGCTTTCTTGTTAATTTTTAGTTCGCAAACTTAAGATCTCTTGAATAGTACGCTGGTATAAGTGATACAATTAATTTACTTTCAAATCTAAAAATCCATTGTTATAGAAAACGGACTGTAAAAATGCCTGACAGACCCTCATTTATGTTGATCCAAGTGAACTAATCTCGACTCGAGCAAGAACTTGGTGAAAAACGATCTTAGTCTTATAAAGTCCGTATATACAGCTGCACGCCGAAGAAACTGGATGTAACGATCGTCAGGATGAAAAATCGACGAGACGGAGGAGGCGTTCGCGATTTTGCTCGCTCGGGAGCTTGGAAATTCCGGTAAAATTGAAATGATCCTCCGCACCGGAGAAAGGGGGTGAAGGCAGGGGAAGGAAGGGGGAGGGAGAGGACTCCACCTCCGGCTTGAACTTGCTCGGCCGTATTATCGCCGGGTAATACGTCTTCGTCAGCGGTCGCCATCTTGTTCCGTCCGACGAAGGAGGCAGAAGCGAAGCGGAGCGCCGCGTCCGGGGGCTGCGCGGGCGGGGGCTGCGATTAAGAAAATGAAGATAGATACTGCGGGATAAAGGAAGAGGTGTTCGCCTCGGAGCAGCCGCGAGCCCGAGCGCGAGGCAAGAAATAGCTCAGAAGAGGTGGCCGATCGCGCGGAAGATTTCCCGGGGCCCCTCGGCTTAATCATTCGGAATCGTTCCTGGAACGTCGGCCGATTAATTTCAAAGCGACGATAAAGCCCCGGGGAAGCTCCGAGCGGCGACGCGCCGCCCCCTCCGCGCTGGCCCCTGACCCGCTGACTAATAAAGCGGAATGATATTTGAATAACGGTTGCGGTCCAGTTTATTCGAGCCCGAGTGATACCCCGAGCTTCTGCGACGCGCCTCGGGGGGGGGAGAGAGATGCTTAAGACGAGAAGCGCCGGGGTCGCGGGTCATTGATACCGAGGATTTCGTCGCTTGGACGAGCCTGGGATTCGTCCATTTCAGTTTGACGTTTAATGGTGCTGTTAAGGACTGGGCAACGAGTGCATAGGGATTTATCGGTTTTTTACTTTTTAAATATGCACAAATGCGGTTTGCAGATTCTGCGCTCCAATGACTGATTATATTATATTTGTTTTGAAACGATCACCCATTGGATGCACTGAAAATATTTAACATTAAATAAGTAAATAAGGATGATTTTCACTTATTCATATTTACTGGCTAGTTTTATTTTAGTGCATATTTGTATTTATACTATTTTAGTAGTTTGGTTTATCAAGAAAAATATTCATGAATAGTAATAACTGTAAAACCATCATGTTTAGTTCATTATTAGATTACATAACTGTAACCATTCTATCTTTCTTTAAGTGACATTTATAATAAAATTCTGAAAATATTTAAACGTTAAATAAATAAATGTGGACGAATTTAATTAAAATTAAAATTTGTTTATAGAGAATTATTTAAGCATGATAAATCCATTGTTGTTTCAATTTTCGACCGTAATATTCATGAAATACCCTTGCTTGCTGAAATCTAATAAATCATAATAATTTCTATACTTCATTGGGCCTTTGTATCTAAAGGTTCATTATTCATATTGCCTAATAGAAACAAATTAAATATTAAAGTTTAAGGTTACCTAATGAAATTTTAGTATAATGAAAAACTTAATCAATTAAAATTCCAAAATAAAGACTGAAACGAAATAATATTATTTATTCATCCTGAATTTCTCGTAATTATAATACAATTCAGATTTTATATATTTTCTCTACCAGTATTTCAAAAAGCACTCACATTTTGAAAGACTTATATTAACACTTAAAAAGAATATCAAGACTAGAAAATTAATTTTTATAAAAATAATAATTATCTAATCGAATGCATTAAACTTTGGAAGATGCATTTCAATTACCGGCAGGATATAAAGCAGTAAAAGGCGAAAATTTAATATCGCCGATCGATTTTCGCTTATCCGCCAAAACCTTCCCGGACATCAACGCTTCGGTACTTCGCGGCGAGGCTGTTGCTTCGGACTCCCTCGACATAGCGGATTGGCGTTGAATTTTTCACGGCGTGTCGCGGGTCCACGCACGCGCGATTGACCGCACTCGGGGCGGATAGGGCGCCAAGAGAGCGCGAGAAAGAAAGAGAGAGAGAGAAGATCGAGTCGCCGGGACTCCCTTGCCATCCCGAGCCGCGAGGAAGAAGTGCTCCGGGGAAATATGGTGGTGGTGCCTTTCATCTTTTTATGAGGCACTTAAGTGCGGGGTAGCCATGGCAACGGCTGCCGCCCCGCCGTCGCTATCACGGGCAATCGTAAAATTAAGTAATGAGAAGATAAGAAAATATCGGCCTCTCGCTCGCGGCGGGTCGACCGCCCCCAGGGTCGGGGGGAAAAATGAGCAAAGTTTCGCGGGGAATTTCGCCTATACCAGTGGGGGGTCGCCTCCGAGGATGGGTCGCCTTGGCGTTCGTTAGTTCGGGCGATTTTTCGACGAGGCGCCTTCACCGGGAAGACGGAACGAACGAGCGAGAGGGAGAGTAAATGGTAATGCCGACGCCGGCGCTCCCGGAATTCCTTCGGAATTACGAGCTGTTTTACGCGAGCTCTTCGGGATGTACTTTTGCGAGGTGATGTACTCTGCTTCGGAAGGCTGTTGCTATCGCGTTCGAGCTTTTTCATCGTTTAGCGTCTAAATAAATAATCATTCTTTAGCTTTTGCATCTGTTGGTTCCAGCTGGAAATAAACCCATGTGAAAATATTTTATACAATTTATACACATATTGTATACAGTCACTGTATACAGTCTGTTTAAAAAAATGATTCTATACAATGTGCATACAATTGATTACAACTGTATTATTATTTTACAACTAAAAACAATTGTACGGATTTTGTATATAAAATTACAACTAGAAGTTTGTATAAAAAATAACTTTGTATAATCATATACTAATTTATGTAACTGTAAACAATAGTATAGATTGTTTATAGAAAATTGTTTTATATAAAAAATATTGATACAAAATTATTATATACAGCTGTATACAATTGCTCAATTTAATCGTTGCACGAATAATTTATATACAAAATCTGTACAATTGTTTATAGTTGTACACAATTGTATATACATTGTATAGAATCATTTTTTGATACAAACTGTATAAATTGACTGTATACAATTTATATATGAATTGTATCAAATATTTTCACATGGGAAAGTTTAATAAAAAAAGCTTTTTACTGTTTTATGAACAGTGCTATTGGAAATCTTTTTCTCAATTCCCATTAGCAAGGAATTCTCGAGTTCAAAAATACCATCATCGTATATTATTTTTTTATATTTTTTTTAATTTATATTTATTAATCTAATATTAATATTGTATTAAAACAATAATCTCGAAAAGAGGTTAAATTGATTTTTAAGCGCTTGTTAATAGAGAATCTTTTTGAATCTTAAAAAATCTTAAATTCAGACATAATAGAGATCAATCTTTTTATCGTCTTATTTTAGTCTGAATTATTTTTACGCGGGTTTGACTATGATACTCGTGTAATATGATGTATTTATCTATTTGTTATTTTACATTTAATTTTTCTGTCTGTTTATTTACTTGTAGGTGCTCTTAGTACTGCATTGTGCCGAATGTATGAATTATAGTATCTTTCGCTAAAATGAATGAATCCGTGAATTGACCATTAACAACCCCCGAAAAAAAGCAGGAATCGTTTAAAAAGTCAAGGAATGGTCTGTCTGGAGGAGAACGAAAATATAAAGAGGAGGATTACATGGAGACATTAGCGCTCGTCATTAATGTTTTTGTTAGCGGTTTGCGGCTCGGCGGTAAACAAGTGGTACACACGCTCTCGCCTCAAACTCCAATCTCCCGGCGGGCGTGCTCCCTTCCTTTGGCCCAGTCTCGCCACCTACGTATGTATATCATCCTCGTCAACCATCCCCTTCTACCTCACTCTCGCGCCGGTCGCTCTTTGTCTGGTTCATCGGTCATACGCTTTGCCCCACCGACGGCAATTTTTATGAAAAAAAAACGAGTGTCACGTGTACCTTTTTTTTTTATTTTCGCGGGTATAAATATTTTAGGATAATGACTATTGGAAAATTTCAAGTATTTTTCAAGTTTAATCGCGCAATTTCGATGATGCTTGGCGCTCCGAAATTAATTAAATTTCACAAGGAGAATGTAATCATTGAAAATTTAATATCAGTCATCAAAAGCGACTGTCCGTTATTGATGTTTTTTAATATAGTAAATGGTTTTCATAAGTGACGATAAAACAAAGGAAAAATCATTTTTCAGTTAACAACGTATATCGCAGCGTCGAAAAAAATCTGCGCCGGCGGCTGGAAAGGTGAAAAAGTTTCGGGAATTATTCGCACTTTCATTCTTTTTAATTGGGATATGAAAATTCTAATGCGAGCAACCCCCACGTGTGACGCGAGTAACACCTCATCCGCACACCCCTGTAATTGTTCCGCCGAGCTGCGCTCGTACGCTTAACGCGCGGCGGCCTTTTTTAAAGCCTTCTTTGAAAAGTGGCGCGTTATACTCTTTTTATCGCCACTCCGCTGGAGAGAGGTACGAATTAACCGGATTAACCGGCGGCGTCTGTTTTTGCCGTGAGCTTTTTTTCCGCGAGAGCGAAGCCCCGTAATGAGGAGAGCCCACCGAGATTATCCGATTGAGTTTCAAAGGTAATTGAATACGCGCGAATTTCGCGAAGTGGCGAACTTTCCAGAGTGTGGAATTATCGTGAATTATACATTTACAACTAAAAGGCTTATTTGAAATATTTTCTTAATAAAATAATTCTCTTTGGCAGGTCGTTGCGTTTGAGCTTTAGCATAGAAAATCACGTATCATCCGACCGGACCAAAATGCAAAATTATTTCACACGCATTAAACAGTCGATATTTTTCCACCTGGAATAAATTTGTTTCCAAAAATCACTCTCTTTTCAAACAAAAGAACGAAAATTAATTAAAGTTCCCGTTCTTTAAACAAGTCTTTCAGTTCAGACACTCCCTTAACAAAACGCACGAAGCCGTATCCAACAAAAAGTCAAAAGAAAAGCATCTTTGAGATAAGGCAGCCGAAGGCAAACATTTAGCAAAGTGTTCAAGGACCATCGTAGAAATCCGAAATCCATTGGAGAATCCAAAGTGCAAAGCACCAGACGAAAGTCGCGCCTTAGCCGGGCGAATTTTCCGGGGGCGGCGTTGGCCAGAGGGGGTGGTATAGGTAGGTGGGGGTGGGTGGCGGTGGTGTAGGAGGCACTTCCACCCCGTCCGCTGCCGCCTCCTTTCTTCCTCTCGCCCGGAGCAGGGGCGAGCACGTCTTGGAAATTCTTGTTTAACGACCCTTTCCCACGCCGTCGGCATTATATAGTCGCGCGCTTGCGCTCGCCTCCCGGAGCCTCGCCCCGCAGCCGCCGCGGCGTTTCTCCCGGCGAAAAGTTTTATAGCCCGAATTTTGAAAGTTCGCCCGAGCGAGCGCAGAGAAGAAAGAACGGGGGTGGCGGCGGGGGCTCTCCGGAGGTGGCCCCCGAGTTCGCCCGGCCCCGTAAATTTTCTCTCGCCCGGCGAGAGAAGAGAGTTTAAGGAGTGTGCGAGGTCGCGCGGCGGGACGAGGGGGGAGGGGGGGGGGGAGGGTGGGACGCGCGATATTCGCGCCATATCTTTCTGGCATCGCCGGAGCCGCGCGCGCGCGCCGATTGTTCTCGCCGGCCTCGCGGGAGAGAAAGAGAGGGAGAGAGGGCAAGTTCGCCCGTGAGAGCCGAACGAACTGTGCACCCACGCCCGCCTTTTATTATGAGCGATCGGCCGGGCTTTGTTTATCGGCGGAGTTTCGACGGCGCGCCACCGACTGCCAAGTTTCCCGAGGAGTTCCCTGATCTATTGTGGAGCGCTATCACTTGCTCCTCGCGTGCCGGCTAAACAGCCGATGAGTAGGAGAAAGAAGTAATCGCGTTGAAAGTTCAATGGCAGCGGATAGTTTATTATTCGTGTGGAAGGTTTGTCATTATATCATAAAATTAATCGCGGTATTAGAGAATTTAACGGTAATAGAAAAAGTACTGATTACCATGAAGCATTTTTCATTGATACTTTATTGAAAAAATGACAAGGTTTATTTACTTATTTATTTAGTTTAATTCCTGCAGATCTGACTAAATAACAGTGAAAGAAAGTTTTTTTGAAAACGTTAATGCCTCTATTAATTTCACTGAATACTATTTTTTATTATTTTTTGACAGAAAACAAAGGATATATTTGATCCTATCAGAATGCAGTGTTATACTCCCGCTATCGGTGATCAAATTTATTTAAAAAAAAAAACTTAAGTAATGGAATACCGTAGGTCATAGTCGGTATGGCAACGCTGCATGATCAATCCAGTATTATGAATTTATTTGTTAGTGCTCGTGAGGGTCTGGATTTATACAGTCGACATCTCTTCATTTCAATGACAAATGAATCTCTCTAAAATCGGGGTGATCCGCTTGAAGTTCTGTTCGAGTATCATATATCTTTCATTACGATGAATAATTGTCGCTCTACAAAATTTTGTTCGATCTGTACAAAAAAATTATTTTTCTTGTAATTACATTAAAATCAATAAATATTTATGTTTGTTATTCTTACTTAAATGTATACTTATTTTCCTCTCAGTGTCCGTCAATATTTCCACACCCAATATCACGATACTCCGTATATTAGTACTTCAGATTATTCAATTCATTTTTACAATGCCAACATTTTTTTTATTTGCCTTTTGAAACCAAACAAAGCAATTGTAAAAGCAACCAACACAGGTAAGAAAATAAAAAAAAGGACAAGCACAAAGGACGACGGCAAAAGTAAGAAAATTATATTTTCGTGGAAGCGGTCGTGACAATCCGGCGCGGCAAGAAAGGGCCGAAATTATGCAAATCGAGCCAGTATCTCCGGGCGGCAGAGGCGAAGGCTCCTTGCTCTCCGCAGCGGCGACAAAAGAAAGGAGCCCGCGCCCTCGGCAAAGCCAACCCCACGCGGGAAAAAGGAGAGCGAGGGAGGCGCCTCGCTCGGCTAGTCCTCCTCCGGCCTCTCTCTCTTTCTCTCTCTTATTCCCTCGCCCCCGCTGTGCCCCCCGCGTAGCACACCTCCACCTCCTTGAGATCCCGGACGTAGTATGCAGATTCGCGAAACAAATGCCCGAAAGTTTCGCTATAACTCGTGCGTGCGCGCAAAATCCTCGGGCGCGGCGGCGACGCGCTTATTTAGTGCTTCCGCGTAGACGCGCGCGCGCGTCCGCGGAAAACGGGTCTGGCCGCCGGAAAAAGCCGCGGCACCGGGTAGGCACCGTCGAGAAATCATCCGAGACCCTTTTTGCCTCTCGCTAATTTTTCGCTTCCGCGGACGATGTGCACCGCATTGCCGAGCTCTCGGCTCACCGGGAAGGAAGCAGTTTTCATATTATTTAAATCTCCATACTCCAAGACACTACTCTCTTAAAGTTGAATTAGTGAAAATTCGACTAATCTTTTTAGTAATCAGACTTTCCACTAATCAATTAGTGAAATCCACTATTAATTAGTAAAAATCACTTTTAAATTAGTGGAAAATAAATATAAGATAAAAAAAATTATTTTGCGATTTTCACTAATTGAAATAGTGAATTCCCCAATTAAAAAAAATTGATTTCACTAATTTATTAGTAGATTTTACTATTTTAATAGTGCATATATTTACTATTTTAATTAGAACATTTTATTCACTATTTCAACTTGTAGATTTCCACTAATTCATAGTGGAGCAATTTTCACTTTTCAAATTAGTGCATAGTCACTATGAATTAGTGATTTTTCACTAATTCAACTTTAGAGAGTAACGAAAATTTATATTATACGAGAAAATTGCTTATTGTAATGTATTTTACCGTAAATAATTCGACGTCATTGTAATGTACCTTCACGATAAATAGTTCGATGTTATTTGTCTTTTTAGCTATAATCAAATCTATATATACGATCATTTCATTTATTATACGAAAAACATTAGCTACAAAATTTTTCATTTATACTCAGATTTTTAAATACTTGTACTCATGAAATACCTATATATAATTTTATTCGAGTCTATGATACTAAAATTGAATCATCATTAAATATAAACATGTCGCATAACTCAATAATAGTGATAAAAAAACATTTGTAATTAGCAGGAAGATACTATACATAAGCATTCAAATTCAAGGATCATTCAAAAATGCCTTAAGAAATATCTCTAAACAATTTGGATAATGTATTTTGGATTATCAACGACTGTTCTGTTATGCTATATCCTTTATCTTGCATATGATATATATTTTTGATTGTAAGTACTTTATAGTCCGTTTAATTTTTTTAAATAAATAAATAAATAAATAAGCCATTCTTCTGAATATAATTGAGTGAATTATGGTTTCTTTAATTTTAAGTAATTTGTATTAATAAACTTGTATATCAAGGACCATAGGTCCGTCGAAATTATTAAATAAAAATAAAATAAAAATATATAAAAAGCCACGAAACAATCCGAATAAAATCCACCTGGATCAATTCAATTTCCCTGCGAAAATGCAATTTTCCTAAACAACACCGAGCCCCCGTAGGTAATCCGCGGCGAGTCCGACATAATCAGCCCTCAAATAACCTCGAGCACAGAGCAAAAAAAAAAAAAAAGACGAGTGTCGCTCGGCCGCAATAAAAAGCGAACAAGAGTGCAGAGAGTCACGAGGGCGAGGGAACGCGGACGGCGCGAAAACCGCGCGTCGACCGCGACAACATGCAGCTATGAGCTGCGGGGGTGGGTTGCTCCTCGATCGCAACGGCGTCTGGTGTCCTTTGACCGACCGTTGCTCTCTGTCTCTGTCTCGGCTTTGACAGGCGCGATTGCGGCCCGGGCGTGCAAACGATCCGTGGAAAAATTTTAAACCCACCCCCCTGACCACCCCCCTCCATTCTTCCGGCGCGATGCATAGCCGAGCCCTGGCGCCCGGAAAATGCAGCCTCGTGTAATGAATTTACATTACAGCGTAATTACACGGCGAGAGTTTATGGCGTTTAAACTAATGGACTGGCCCCGGCCGTTGTTTGAAGCGATCCCGTCACTGTACTTCCGGGCGTTGCGTTATTATCGAAATTTCGTTACCGACTATCTCATCCGCATGGCACTTCCTGCGGTTGTTTCTTTCGAACCGCTTTGCGGCGAGTGCACCGCGCGGTAATTTTCAATAATTTGTATTTTAGCTTAATTTATCGGCTGCTCGTGATAACCTTTCAAGTTTGCAGCGTTTTCTTTTTAAATTTATCCGTTTTATATTTCTTCATTAAATTTCCATCGCATTTAATAAAATTCATTTCTGTTTTATACTTGCATTGCAGATATTGAGAAAAATTGTCTGTCGACTACAAATTGCAGTATCTATGACGTTTGAGAGATGTAGAATATTGAAAAAATTGATATGCTGAAAGTTGTAAAATTTTGATTCCCCGATCAAAAAGTATTGCTCACTATAATCAGTTCATTTAATAGCCAGTTGCGGTAGGAGGATTGTATTAAGTCATCAGTAATTAGATTTTCGTCAAACATCAGCAAAATTACAATAAATATTTTTAACCACTCCCATCTAATCATAATATTTTCTATCTCCCAATTTTCTATCTCCCATACATAAGAAAATTCTATAATATTTATGTTAAATTTGCAAATATTATAATGAATATATCTTTCTCAAATAAAATTAGAACTATTCCCAATCAAACATCATTCAACGAATAATAGAATTACTGTGTACTAATACACACGCTATTAAACATTTTATTTTATTATAATACTTTATTAATGAATTTCTGCAATAAAGCTAAAAAGTGAAATGAATTGAATAAATGAAAAAGTCTCTGTAATAAGCAGAAAAATATGAATAATTAACATATTTATGATAAAATTCAGAGGATTCTATACTTCTAGTAAATTTTTTGAGTATTATACTGAAGCAGATATATTCTTCAATTTAATAAATTCATTTTAAAATTAAGTAGATAACGCTTTAGTGCATTTGTCTACTAAGACTAAGAATCCATTTTTGTGAGTGTGTAGAAAACGATCAACGAAGAAATTGAAAAAAAGTCATAGCGATCCAGGTGTCGTTGATAAAGCGAGGCAAGAATAATAAGTAGGAAAGTGGGCGCGAGGAACTTATATTTTGCCAAGCCCAAAGTTGAGTGTCTCTACGCGGCCGTGTTTGCGCATTCCCGGAAGGATGGGCGCGCGGGCGACCCTCCGCTCTCTCGCGCGCTAATCCTAGCGAGATTAAGATAACCCCTAAAAATGTTCGAGCTAAGACGCCAAGTTTGGCCCCACCCCCTCCCACAGGCGAGATGTGCTTAAAACGTGAGAATCCGAGCGGCGCGTCTTCTCGCCCCGTCGCTTGCTCCCCCCCGGGCGGCGCCGGAGACTATACGCTTCTTCTGCACCGGCGAACCTATCCGCGGCGCACTTTCCGCAGCCAAGATGCTCCCTGCAGCCAACTATTATCAGAGCTTTTTACGATAAGCGCCGGGCTTTTCGCGCACCGATGGGATTCTCACGGGCTCCTTATCGACGCTTCCGCTTGCTTTCTTTCCACCAATATACCTTCCTGCGCGATCCTCCCGCGTCTGCTCATTTGCAATAACCATTTCTTTGCTCTTTGTATTATCTGCCGAAAATCTGATGAAATCCTTGGAAAAATCTGCAAAAACATGCTGTATGTAACGGTTATACACACTTGGCTGTAAAATTAATTATACACTGCAAAAAATACTAAGGTAGCGTTAGCAATAAATGTTGATAGACTCTTGATAAGACGAGAAAATTGATATGAATATTGGAAAAATTTCATAGAGAAATTTGCTATAAGTATGACAAAATGTACTTTGAAAATTAGAATTTCGCCGAAATTTATAGTAATTTCCTTGACTTGTCACTACAAAATATATCGTCAACTTTTTACCCTATTATTTTTTTTTCGGTGTATATATACAGTTATCGCAAATATTGACAAAAAATTACGTTACATACTTGCACCAAAAAAAAAAAAACAAGTAATTCTTACTGTTTTGCAACCATAATATCTGCTAGACTAGAAAAAAGTAAAAACTGCTTTGCAAAATTAACAATTCTTAAAGAAAGTAGATTTGGCATTTCTGTAAAGCAGATTCCACTAAGAAAATTAAATCAGCTTACATTTTTACCGTTTGATCTACTGTGTAAAAAGTAGAAGTCACTTGTTTTCGTTCCACGTGATAATCACAATTCTAAAAGCTAAACTACCCCCGAGAATCTCCATCCACTCCGCACATTGTGAAAGAAAAAAATTCAATTTTTTTTTTTGCCATCCTCGAAAGAATAATTCACATCGCTAACTGCGCATTCCAGCAAAAGAGACGTGAATTTACGTAGCGAGATACGGAGCGCGCGTACTCGCAAGAAAGCCCGGGCGTCGGGCGAAGAAGGGACGCGGGTAGGTTTTTCCGCGCGATGCGGTGCCAAACCGACGACGTTGCCCTTATGGCCCTCCGGCCGAGCCCTTTTTGTCGTCGGGCGCGGAGGACGTCGCGCAGGATGCTCCCGCTTAAAGGCGTCCCCGGCAATTTTTCACTCGGCCCCCTCGTGCGTCCGCTACCTCCCTTCCCCAGCTGACCACTTCATAAAATTGCTTTATTACGCTGTCCGGTAGGTACTCGCGGCTTTTTGCCGGCCTCTTTCGGGAATCTGCACCGAATCGCGTGCGCAACCCACCCCTCCCCCCGCTTCGACGCTCGAACCCTAATGGCCTTTGCTTATGATGATTTATCGCTTATATAGTCCTCAGCTTTGAGCGATGGATTTTGCATTGTGTAATTTTTTTTGAGCGTTTCATTGTTTTGTCTCGTCGTAATTTTCCTGTCAATTTTTGCTGAATTCAAAGTAAAGAAAACAAGATTAGATTTAAAATTTGTTATACGTGTATCTTATATTTTTTATATTATCCCGCGCAAAAATGATTCAGACTAAAATAAGACGATAAAAAGATTCATCTTTATTATGTCCGGATTTAAGATTTTTTAAGATTCAAAAAGATTCTCTTTTAATAAATATCGAAATATTAATTTAAGATCTTTTCCAGATCGCTATTTTAATACAATATTAATATTATTTTAATATATTCAATTTTTTTAATTTTCTATACATAAGATCTTATGAAAATCAGTTTGAATCTTAAGAAGATCTTATATTAAATTTTTCTTTAAATTTATATGTATTAAACTAATATTAATATTGTATTAAAATAGTGATCTCGAAAAGATCTTTTAGGTGATTGTATAGAGAATCTTTTTAAATCTTAAAAAAATCTTAAATCCGGACATAATAAAGATGAATCTTTTTATTGTCTTCTTTTACGTTTTAAAAATGTTGGTTTACAAATGGCGCATTGGCGTTCAGGTATACACGCGCAACTTTACAAAAGTGAAAATGCGCAACATTGAACGGCTTGGAAAATATCGCGGGGGAAAACCAATAAACGCACGAGAATTCGACGAGGGCATATAATGGAAGGTTCTATACCTCGGAAATATTCAGCGGCCGGTGGGAATCGTTTCTCTCGTTTTGCAAATTGACCATTCGAACATAATTATTCATCGCTCAAAATCAATACCGCTATTTTTCTGTGTTCCGTCGAAACGTTACGTTGGGAGCGTAACTCGCAACGAAAACTCAACGAGAAAACAGGCGTTTATTTACCCAAATACGTAAGCGCTTACGCAATACATTGACAAAAGCTCTATTGTATTGCTGCAGGAGACAATTGCGACAATATGCATCTGGCGGACTGACGGAATTTACGTCTTGTTAATACGCACCTTTACTACTTAAAATTGCCGAATATCCACTTCATTTTTATTTACTTTTTTTTTTTATTCCCGTGTAAAAAAATTTAGTCTGGCAATAGTCTGGCACTTAAAGGCTGGCCAAAGTCTGGCTAAGGTCTGCCAGACTTTATGCTAGATATAAAGTAAGAAATTAAGTCTTACAAATAATGCGAGACTTTTTGCCAGACACTTTTCCAGAGAGATTAAATTTAATTTATATTATATCTGGCATAAAGTCTGGGATCGTCCCTTCAGACAGACTTTAAGGGCCAGACTATTGCCAGACTATTACCAGACTAAATTTTTACACAGGTTTGAATTAAATGCATTTCACATCGAAAAAAGCAGTAGTTTCTTCTTTTTATAGATTTAATTGTGAATTAAGAAGGTAATTTAACTTTCAGGATTTACAGTAGAATCTGCTTTACAGAACTACCAAATCTACTATTCTGTAGAGTAAGATTTACTTTACGGTAGGAAAAGTTAAAATTGCTTGGTAATTTTGTTTGAAAAGCAGTTTCTACTTTCTTTTATATAGGGGGTCTACTTTTTCGGAAAAGGAGGTTCTATTTTTCTTCAAAGTAATTTTAGCTTTTCAAATAAACTGTTATTGTTACTATAAAAAATGTTAATTTTATTGTTTTTACTATATTATTATTATTATATTTATTTTATTTCCTAGCCTAGTACATATTTTTGTTGCGAAACAGTAAGAACTACTTCTTTTATTTATATATTTATTTTATTTATTGTAACCAGTTAATACAATTACTACAATTAGAGTAGTAACTCCTATTGAGGTGTTTGCAAATATACCTGCACGGAGAGAAATGTTATAATAAAAATTACTATATTTCGTAGGAACAGTGGGACATACTCGACCTATGACGATTTTTACTATAAAACATACTAAAAATCCTTATGTACATAGCAAAAATTGCTATTTATATAGGAATTTTTAATATTTTTTATAGTAAAAATTTTCACAAGTTGAGTATATCCCACTGTTCCTACGGACCATAGTAATTTTTACTATAACATTTCTCTCCGTGTGTACATTGGCCTGGTATAAAATCTTAAAAAATTATTTCTTCGTATTTCGGTGTAGATTAAAATACAATTTGTTCATTGAACGTAATCGTGTAAAAAAATATATATTTTCTTCGTATAATTTGGCTTGTATGTTCAGTTGTAAATAAGGCCATTATATAAAGAGCTCGTGCAAAGTAAGTATATGCGCACATTGTCTTCCGAGCGTGCACTTAAAAAATATCGTTTGACAGAGTAGCACTGACCTACCATATAGCGGCCAACTCTTCGCAGGCACTTGGTCCCCTCGGCCGCACACACGCTCCGGCACTTTAATAAAACAGGCCTCGCCTCGGCAAGGCAGAGAGCAGGCTCTCAGCTCTTTGGACGCTGCAATTTTCCGAAAAATTCGCGGCACTTTGGGAAAATAACGACGCGTGCATTATTGATCGGCGCTGCAGCGAGGGAGGCGCTCGCTTTGTTAAAAGTACAGCCCGCACTCGCCTGCTCTCCCGATGGCTCGGGCTAATTATTTATCGCTGGAGAGGAGGGGGCGGAGTAGCCGATAAATAAAGGTGACGTAACCGCGCGTCGCCGCGCCGCAGCGACAACACACGGGGACTACGGCGCAATTTCGGCTGTGCGGACTAATCTATCAGATCGCCGGGGCCAACGCCGGCGAATAATTTCATTGCATCTCGACCAATGGAGCGAGACATCGGCGCGCTCCAACGATATTGCCGCGCGCATCACGGCGCTCATCATCATCAGCCGCGCTTTCAAGGAGACTGCACTCATTTCCAGCTCGACGTCGTTCCACAATCGTTTTCATTTCCATTATTTTCTGCGCGATTTAACGCGGAAATAAGCTTGTTTTTAAATATCTTACAGAAATGCAATAATTGCGTAATTTCTATTTACGATTTCTCCACGTGTTCCCTTGAAGAAGTCCACTTTTCATTCGCTCCTTCCCTATTTATTTATTTATTTATTTAATATTTATCGGTATTGTATCGCCACTTTATTTTTATTGTATTATTCACAAACCAACCCCGTAGAAACAATCTTATAAACTACCATAAAAAATGTGTAAATTTGATAAAATCCGATAAATTATTTATTAGGTTTTATGTGTTTTTTGCAGCATTTTATGGAGTTTTATAAGATCTTTTCAATAGGGAATGCATGCACTCTATGTGCAAAGTTAACTTTTTAAAATAAGTACAATAATTATTGTAATTATTTTGTAAACTGCTTTCCCTTTGGGTAAATAAACCATCTATATATCTATTTGATTCATTCCTTTACTCCTTTTGTGAAGATTTACGAAAATTTATATTTCTATGAAAACATTTATATACATTTTACCTGTAAATTATTATTTTTTGTATAATATTTTAATTTTCAGGCCTTTATAGGCTATCTATCTATCCATCAATTTTCATTCACTTCACTTCCTTCGAGGAAATCCCCTTTTTTTCAAGTAAATTGTCATTTTAATTACAGGGTTATACACATTTTTCAAACTATCTTTAGAAACTCACCAAAGCCTGAGATATATATAATTAAGAAAACGATAAATTCAAATTTTAGCGGGTAAGTGAATTAGCGAATGCAGCCAAGCTTAAAATCGAATCGCCTATAGAAATCCTCCATTAATAAAGAGCATCAGCGTTGCGTATGCGAAAAAGTTTTTGCAACAACGACGCTTTATCATCATCAACCCTCCCCCAAAGAACGAAATTATACTCCATTATAACTGTAGTCCGCTCGCGCATTCTTCACCCGGCCGCAATATAATAACAAGAAAGCACGAAAAGCTCTCCCCCGCGTGGCTCGCTCTCCACCCCCGGCGAGCAAGTGCATAGTCGCTCTGCGCAAAAAAGGAGCCAAACGAAAAAGACGCAGGGCGGCCGGCCATATAAAATGGAAAGGAAAAATAACGGAGCAAGCGCAACTCGTTTTGGTGGCGGTGGCTGCTGCCTGCGCGCGGTCGAAATAATAAATTGGAAAAAGCCGCGGCGGCGCGCCGGGGAGCATAACTTCGCCGGCTATTAGATTACAGGGGGGAGGGGGGGGGGGTTTCGAGCATCTGCAGAATCTCGGACAGGGGGCCGTTAATTTTCGTTAAAAAGGCGAATGCTGGAAGCGCTGGCGGCGGGTGGCCGCCCATTTTCTCCGGTGTTCCTGCGCGCCCGCAGATAAGTAAGCACGGTTTTACGCGATTACCTGTACATTAGGCGCCAGGAGCATTTGTTTCGCTTAAGTCACCAGACTTTAGATTTCGCGAATTTATTGGATGGCCCGGGCGCGCGCTTGCTTATCTTGTAAGGCGCTTCGCCTTTTCTCGAGACTTGCTCAGAAAGGTTGACTGTTGAAGGAAGATTAAGTTTATTTGCTTCGGTACTGGCCGATGCAAGTGGGGAGATTTTCTACACTGAGAGAGAAAACTTAATAAAAATTGCTATTGTACTTAAGAAAGGAGTGACAGTCTTAACAAGCGAGAATTTTTTGTATGAAAAATAGTAATTTTTACAATTTCCGTACTAAAAATTACTATTTCAATAATAAAAATTGTTATTTTGTGTATTACAAATTACTATTTTTCATACTAAAATTTCTCGCTTGTCAAGACTGTCACTCCTTTCCTAATCACAATGGCAATTTTTATTAAGTTTTTTCTCTCAGTGTAAGTGTGTTCGTTTACATATGTGTGTGATATTACTGCAAGTTTTACAAGATTTCTCGGAAAATTTGAAGTATCTCTTCATCGTCTTTTAATTTTTTTTTATTTATTAGAGCTAATAAACAAAATTTAATAATAAATACATATTAGGATATATATTCTCTTGTATGTATGTCAGCTTTCTACTTATATTACACTTTTGTTTCTTATACCTAGTTTTAAATTAATTTTGTAATTTCCAAATGTAACTGTAAGGAGTCTAGTCCGTTGAATGTTATTAAATAAATAAATAAATACATATTTAATGATAAAAAATCGAAATGTTTTTTTTTTTGCGATAATGGACTGAATATATTTTATGACTTAACTAAATTTTAATTTTGTAAATCGGAGGATTGGGGATGGTCATCATTTTCATTTTATTTTATGTTTGCAGTGTATCGCAAATCAATAAATGCAAAGTCTTAAAAAGAAATGATTGCTGCGCTGGTGAAGTGGCCTCGCCCGCAGTTCTCCAACCCCCCGTATGATGGCAGCATACTCCGTGTCAATGCCGCTGGTGATGGTTTGTGTCTTAGCTCGACTTGGATAACAGCAGTCACCTACATTTACCACAAATTGCAGATTCCGCTTGTATCTTAAAAAGATTTATTAATAAAAAAAATTATTGTAAAAAGTTTTATGTTTAATTATTTTTTAAATTGCATAGAATTTCAATATAACTGCAATAACTAAAAATTTGTATTCAAAACGTGAAAATATTGTTAACATTATAAAAGCATGTGAGGAAGTTTATGTAATTATTTATTCTTATTTTATTTGCAATACTCTACTATTATACCAAATCTGAATTTTCAACTTATTTAACTTATAATTTCGTATAATATTAAAATATATTGAACCCTTTTTATAAATAAGTGTAAATTGTTTTCACCTGTATAAAATAAGTATTATAAAATAAAGTATTTTATCTCTGATAATATTAATAAACATTAAAAAAATTAATATTATGTGTGAAGCGTACGGCTTATAATTAATAATTACAATTCATTTGAAATAATAAAAAATATTTTAAAAGTTATTAATTAATCGCATTAATCGAATGAAAAGTCTCAATCCGCCCGAGTGCCATTAAGAAAATCGCAATTTAAAGCAAAACAATCGCCGCTAGTGTTTATCATCCACTAAACAAGCCACCATAAAGCGCCGCTCTAAAAAGGTCTACCCACATAATGAACCGCCACTTAAAACGCCGGGCACACTTCACACAGAAAAAAAAATACAAAGAAAGGCAGCCCGGACATAACGATAATGTTGGCGATGCCTCGCTCGCGGTGATCCTCTCACCCCAAACATTTTTTCCGGCGCGCTTCACACCCCATTTGTGCCCCCGGGGCAGATAAAAAATGCGAGCCACTTAGCGCTCGGCACATACCCTCGCCCCTGGTGCGCGACACACCGACGATATCCCGGGCACGCGCCCGCGGTGTCGGGGGGTGAGGCGGCGCTACCCCAATTTTTTTTCCAACAGGTGGTTGGTCGAGCTTTTTTTCGCTCTCACCCTCCTCTCTCCTTTTTTTTTTCGCGCACCACAGGTGAAGCGCGTATCCATTACCGCCAGTGGGCTGCCTCGTTTTTTCCGCCCCGGGGGATGGGGATGCTCGTCGCTTTTTTTTTACGTTTTTTCGCTCTCGTTACGGAGTCTCGCTTTTCAGCGACTCTTTTAACGGCGATTAAGCGGAGGACTGTGCATGTTTTTTTTTTGCCCGAGGCTGGAATCCGGAGGGATTTTTATCGAGAGTGTTGATGGTCCCGAGCACGTCCTCTGGTATTTACGCGGCTTGTGATTTTTTTCTCTCTGTCGCAACGAGTTAATTAATACCAGGTTGAGCATCGGCGGTTGTTTCTTTTTCTGTCTCGATTGGGTAATTAGATTTTATGTTTTCTTTCGAAAGATTGTGGTAATTAAATTTACAATTTTTTATACACTTTCATTTCAGATACATTTATGAGAAATATCTGTTCACAGTTTTTATTCATGCATTTACAGTTTTTAACAAATGCCAATAATTTCTACGAATTCACTAATTTTTCAATTGCATAAGGCAAATTGAAGTGCACTGCCGCTTATCTGGTGATTTGAATAAAGTGGTATCGGCGGACGTTCTCGAATAAAGATTTCTTTAGAAATTGTATACAAGGATAAGATTTATAAATACAAATCTAGATTTTTTAACTTCTATAATATATTTATTTACGTAATATTATTACAATAAGGTAAACTTTATTAATGATTAACAGCAAATAAAATAGTTGCATAACTTCATTGTAGAATTAAACGCTAATTAGTAAACGAACCCAGAGTTCTCTTTGAATCTCTTTCATAAACGTAAAATAGTTTGAAAAATACTTTAGAAATGCTGCAGTACACCCGAATACAAAAACACATATTTCGTAAAGTATAAATTACGTTACTTAAAATACTAATAAAAAAACTATTTTATAATTCTTATTAAAAAAAAAGTTTTTTAAACAAGAACGTTTTTTTCTTTTTCTCTCTTCGTTCTCTCCTGATCCCTGTTGAATTCGCCGATGAACGGCGATAAATCGAGGATCCCTTCCGGCGAAACCGATTTATGTAGTCCAGAGAAAAGGCGAGAGTGGAGGTCGAGTTGGCCGCCTCTTAACTCCGAGAAAACCTGGGGATGAACGAGGAGAAAAGGCCCTCCGCCGGTCGTCTTTTTCTTGGTTCTTACGTGCAGCTTCTTTGAAGGCGCTAGCGCAGCAAACCCATAACGACGCAGGGGTGAGTTCACCCTCGCCCTCCCCCGATGAGAAAGAGAAACGCTCAGGGGTGGGGATCGAAGGGAGGCCGAGAAGGGGGGATGGTGGACAGCCGAGCAAAGGCGAGGGGGTGGGGGCGAGCAGTGTCGACGGTGGGGGTAAGACCGCCGGTTGGCGCCCCCTTAACTACTGCCCCCCAACACCCACCCCCCTTCGCCCCTACGCGAGCCTCCCTCCTTAGCTTCGTCGAGCGCGCGAAAGGCAAATCAATAAAAATACGAAAGAGTCGTTTCTGGTCTTCGAAATTTACCCAGGGGTCGAGACGAAAGGAGGAGAGAGAGCGGCCCGTTGCTACCCCTTCCGAGGAGGAGGGAGACAAGGAGGGTCGAGAGTTTGAATAATGCGCCGAGCAACTCTGTTGTAAGGAAGGGCTCATTCTTCAATATTTTTTTCTTTATCATCCCTTTTTTCAGCTGCTGCCGAGGTTGATTGAAAGGTTTACTCGACTATTTTACTTGCGATTAGAAGGGTAAGATAAGCATGGCACGTGAATGGAATTAATTTTTTTAAAAATTAGCAGTACTTCTTCTTTACATTTATTGTGATGCAATTTTAAATTTGCTGCAAGGAATTATCTTCAAACGTAGTGGAATGCTTATGCATTTCGAACTAAAAGAATAGAGATGTTTACGTAATTTACGTCATAAATAAAATTTAAAAAAAATAATAATAATAAAACTTAAAAAAAAAATAAGTATAAAAATATTTGTAGAGTAGGTGTCCGAAGAGTACACTCAAGGATGGTGAAGTAAAGATTGTTGAAAAGTGGTGCACAGAGCGATACCCTAAACAGCATCGAGAATCACTCCAAGTTGCGTGGCCGAACACCTCTCGAACCCTTCTCGATTTCAAGGCTACTCATGGAACCCTCAAATCGTAAGTGAGACCGAACGAGGTAGGAGAATCCGGCGAAGTACGAAAGTGGTATATATAAATATATATATATACAAATACAAACATTTGAGCAGAAACTCGGTCCGCGGTGTTTACTATTTCATTTTACTAAACTCAAAAGCTTGACCAACACGGAAAACATGGAGTCATTTTCTTTAAGGACTGTTTCTTATTCTTGGTATATTATTAACGCAGCCAGTCGTAGGGAAACTTCTTATTTAATATAATTTAAGAATACTTACAAGTGATTAAAGGAAAAAAAAAACAAACCGATGTGTCTATCTGAGTTTTCTCTTGTTACTACTAACAGATTGTACAAGAAGATTGCGGAAAAATGAATATTATGTTTATTGTTTGGAATTATTGTAAATTTCATAATCTTAATAAATGAATTAGCAATAAATCATAATGTATTATTCAGAATATGCCTGTAATTAAAATCCATTATTCACCACAAATTACTTGATGAATTCCATTTTACTACATAAATTATTTATAATAATGAAACGAATGATGTAAAATATAATTTATACTATTAGAAATAAATGTGTAATTAATTTAACAACTTTTCAACTGTTAATAATAATATATTAACGTTTGTGCGTAGTTGATTAACAACTCGCGATAAAATATGGCACAGAATATATGCATTTAAATGTTTCTGCATGTAATCATTAATAGCAAAAAAGCTGCTTCATTTTATCTTTAATTCCTCTATCTATTTATTTAATCATCGAATGAAAGTAAAATGGAGTTGCTTAGGAATATAAACAACCGAAATTCAATATTCAAAGATTTTTATAGTAAATAAACAAGCATCATACATCGGAACCATCGACCATTAATGCACATTTTTCGAAAATCGAAATATCTGACTCAACCATATTCTTCCTTTCAAAAAACCAGTCCTTTGTCTACAGCCTTTTCACCCTTGAACCACCAGCCGTAATATCGCCGAAGCTTTTTCCAGGCGAGCATCGGCAGTTCCCGCTTTATTTTCGCTCTGGAAAATATTTGAAAGTTTACAGTCGGGAGATATCCACCCCCGGGTCTGCGCTGCCGCCGAGAAAAATCCACCCGCGCCCTTTCGTCGATAAGAAGACGAGGGTGAATCTTAAAATACGAAGCCGTGGGTCCCGGGCTGGAACCCCCTCCCTTTTCTCCCCCGGAGCGCGCCGGTCCGAATCGCCTCGACGGCTACGCGTTCTTTTGTATCCGCCCCGCGAAAATTGGTTCTTCCCGTCCAAGATGATGAGGATCTCTTTTCGTCTCTCTCCTTTCCGTTGCCCGGGAGGCCGCGCCGACGCTGTGATTTCGAATTCCAAGCCGGGACTTGATTGCTCGTGCTTGTTATAATCAGGGCCAGCGCTAAATTTTATTCTCGCAAAATACGCTGATATTTTTACTGGCTCGGGCGCAGGAAAATCACGGAATTTTCCGGGCGTTTTGAATTCCACCGGGACTACGAGCTTTCTCTTTAGCTCTTCGGAATTTTGACTCTTTGTGCCGCCTTTTTCAATATATTTCAATTATTTTTCACTCAAGCACCCTACAGACGAATCGAATAATTAAAAATTATCAACTATTTTTGCCTGATGCCTACAAAATTCTTTTATTCATACATTTTAGAACTTTTTTTTTTATTGCGTAAAACGTTTCTTTTTTTTTAACGTACGAGATATCAACATTAATTGTATGTATTTAGATTGAAACACCAAAAGTTTTTCTAAAAAGAATGTCTAATACATTTTTTAAAATTTAATTTTTCAGAATTAATACTTAACAGTATTACAATGTAATACTTTGTAACTATCAACTGGAGAATAAATAAATAAATAAATAATAAAAAAAATAATGTTTGTGAATTTTCATTTTTTGGGGGTTTTAATATCGATGAAATAGTTGAATAATTAAATCACTTGTTAAACTCTACTGCAATGAAATATTGAAAATTAGAGTTAGAAATCCACTTCCTAAGACTATATATAACATTAAAATTTCTGATCGAAAATTTTTCGATCAAATTCAATTACACGTCTTCAGCGAATATTTCAAATCTCGACGTCCGTATATACATCTACAAATTTAAGTACTTTTCCTTCTCAACTCGAAAATGCGATTGTCAATTAAACTTTATATTCGGCAGTGAATGAAACTCGCCCGGGCAGCGACCTAAAAATAAGCGGGGCGCAAAAATTTAAAGGCCGCCCGAGTGCCGCACAGTAAAAAGTACACCGGGCGAATCGCAATAAATTTCCCTTCGCACCGCTGTGACTGCACGGGAAGCAAGGAGGTGAAAGCAGATGGCGGTGGGGAGGGTGGAGTTTTTCTTCCTTTTCCCGGAGGCAATAGCCGTCGACTAGCGAAAGGCGGAATTACGACGGAATTCGACGGCGACGCGCGGGGGTAGTGCCGGGCTTGCATTTACGAGCGGCAAGTGCAAATCGTCGATGAACGGATTATTTAGCTTAAGTTTTATTACCCTTTTCACGAGATTTCCGGGGCAATTCGATCGATTTTCGCGAGCCCAGTGCGCACTTCAATCCGCCGATCCCCGCGCTGACTATCAACCCGGTTGAATTATTTTCTGCGCGGCACTTATTAAATTTAAACGATCCCGAGCTTATCAATTTTATTTCTTCTAAGTGAATTTCTCAATTATGCTTTTTACTTCCACTATCCGGATATTTAATGCACTTAGCAATACGATGTTGTATTAGGATATGATTTTTAGAAATTTAAATAAAATATGCAAAATGTCTTTAATATGTATACTTAATACGTATATTAGTATGTAATTTGTCGATCTTAATGATCATGATAAAAAGTAATAATAATAATATAATAATAGTGAGTTATATTACACAAAGTATATGAAAACTGTTAAGATCGTTGTACTGCTGACTATAAGGTGCATGAATTCTTTAAATAATATTTTCTTATTAATTCCCATGTGAAAATATTTGATAAAATTCATATATAAATTGTATACAGTCAATGTATACAGTTTGTATCAAAAAATGATTCTATACAATGTATATAAAATTGTGTACAATTATAAACAATTGTACAGATTTTGTATATAAAATTATTCGCGCAACGATTAAATTGAAAAATTGTATACAGCTGTATATAATAATTTGATATCAATATTTTTTATATAAAATAATTTTCTATAAAAAATCTATACCATTGTTTACAGTTACATACATTAATATATAATTATACAAAGTTATTTTTTATACAAACTGTCTAGTTATAGATTTATACATATACAAAATCTGTACAATCGTTGTCAGTTGTAAAATAATAATACAGTTGTAAGCAATTGTATGCACATTGTATAGAATCATTTTTTTATGCAGACGGTATACAGTGACTGTATACAATATGTAAATAAATTGTATAAAATATTTTCACATGGAAATCTTATTTAACCTACTGATCTATACGAATTCAAAATTGAACAGTACCACTGTTATTAGTAAAAAATGTGATAATTGTCATAAATGAATTAGCATAAAGAAAATTTTGATCCAAGTAGTACTACATAATTAGTTAGTACATAAAGAAAATATTTAAGCGGAGTAACAAACTACTAAGAGTTATCACTAAAAAAGTACATTAGTACACGTCGGGGAAAGAAAGCGAAAGATAGTAGGAGGAAGCCAGTCCGGGGAGAGGGGGTGGCGATAAAGGCGGCCCGTTCGGATCGTCGGCGAAAAAGGTGCAGCGCCTCTCGGCCCTAAGGAGGGACACAAGGCACGGTCTCCTCTCTCTCTCCTTTCTTCGGTGCCGAAGGAGTAGCGGGAGGGACGAGGCGCAGCTTTCATTACACCGAGGAAACAAAAGAGTCGAGCGAGAAGCGGCGGCGGCGCGCGCCGGCGGACGAGGAAAAATCGCCCCTTTGTCTGGGCGCGGCGCCATTTTATCATTCCTCGCTACGCCGGAGAACCCCCCCTCGGCATATTTCAAATGACAAAAACCAGCCACCCCCGTCCCCCGCGCCCACGCGGAAACGCGAAAGAGTTAAGACGAGAAGGGAGAGGGAGGGGGGAGGGTAGCGGCGCGCCTTAAACTTTAATTGCCTTTATTTCGTCGGGGGAGAGGAGAGAAAAAGTTGGCGATTCGAGGCGGGGAGAGACTTCGTTTCCCGGCCAAATTGCCCTTAAGGAGATTTTCTCCGACGACGTTTCTTTTTCTCTTCCACCCGGCTGAGCGCGCCACGGCGACGATTCCGCACCCCCCAATGGGGGGCGGAGACAATTCTTCCCGGTCGCCCTTCGTTCGCGCTTCCGGCGATGTTTACGCCGGTGTTGCGATAATTGTTTGGATTGATCGTTATTCCGTAGCTGTGGATTAACGGAAGTAGAATTAATTTTATTATTTATTTATGTTTTTTTTATTTCACTTTTAATATGCTTATGAGCTATCGGTAATTGTATAAATCTCTTAGAAGGTATATTAATTTAATATCATTATGTGCCGCGGATCCTCATTACAATATCACAGTCTATCCTTTTTCTTTTTGCAAAGGTTCAAAATGCGCGAAACCTTAATAAGCATGTGGACTTTGCCTCTTCGAATATTTATTTTATTACACTAAAGCTTTTCTGAATATTATTAATGTACTATAATTACTTTCCAAATATGATTCCATTGATAACCAAGATTTGGCATCTTTTTTGTAAAAATAAAATCATTTCCGAGCTGAATGGATCATTTTACTATTAACAGAAGAACTATTCAACTAATATAAAAATCATAAATTATGTATCACTAAAGCAGCATTTGTTGATGAGATTTCCAAGCGTTTATCGAAGAAACATTTAGAATTATTTAGATTTCGCATCCTCTCTTGTAAATGAATTTAAAATCAAAATCTCATTTAAATTATTTGTTCATTCAGTTACGAGTACTAAAAATAGTCCTCGTTGCTTGCATCTTCGCCAACGAATGTCTCATAAAAATAGACAAAGGAAGGAAGCGGATCCTCGTCTCCTGAAATGAGCCCCTGCTATCCTGAAAAGTAAATAATCATCCGCAGAAATGCGAGATTCCGGCAAAGCGGCGATATCGGACGCGTCATAATCGCCTAACGATATTGAACAAATTCAATATGCCACCGACGAGATTTACCGGGGGAACAATTATCGGATCGGAGATCGGGACGGGCCAATAACGACGTTAGACCGAGAGACGCCGCGCGCGTACAGCTCTTGTGACGCGTTATACGCGCGCGACTCTCCTCCAGTCTTCCCACCCTCCCCCTCATCCTCTGATCTCTCGCTCGCTAACCGGAAACTCAATCCGCAAAGTCGACCGCCGGCACGCGAACTTTTGCCGCTCACCGCCGGCTCTAATTCCAAATTCGGTTAGTAGGCGCGAGCCTCTCGACCGTCCGTTTTGTTTACTTAAAAACCAGTTCGTCGCCGAACTTCATACCAGCGGACCGCTCGTTTTATGCCCGATACAGCTGCCGCTGGACCCCTCGGTCCTTCTTTTTTCAGAGATTGACCATCACGGAAGGCGGAGATGAACCGTGACTGTAAACTACTCTCTAAAGTTGAATTAGTGAAAAACCGGCCACTAATTCATAGTGACTACGCACTAATTTGGAAAGTGAAAATTGCTCCACTATGAATTAGTGGAATTCTATTATTCGAAATAGTGAATAAAATGTACTAATTGTAATAGTAAATATATGCACTATTAAAAATAGTGAAAACTACTAATAAATTAGTGAAATTAAATTTTTTTTAATTGGGGAATTCACTATCTTAATTAGTGAAAATCACAAAATATTTATTTTATTTAACAAAAATAGTTTATTTTCCACTAATTTAAAAGGGTTTTCTCTAATTAAATAGTAGAACTTTTTTACTATTTCAATTAGTAAAATTGTACTAATTGATAGTGGGTTTTACTAATTGATGAGTGGAAAATCTGATCACTAAAAAGATTAGTCGAATTTCCACTAATTCAACTTTAGAAAGTAACCAGATTTTTTGCGTGTTATTCACTTAAATGATGGTGTTAATAGTTTTTATGTCTATTTGCCAATTTATCTTAACCCATTATAGGGCCGAAGCGGATATTTTTGGACTCTCGATATTTCCGGGCAAATTTAAAAAAAAAAAAACGACATTTTAGATCAGCCCGGAAATATCAAGTGTCCAAAAATATCCGGGTTGGCACTAATGGGTTAAAATACTTTTTTATATGAGTTCAGTCTAAAAATATTTAGATTCCATCTAAAATACTTTTCTTAAAGATGATGATATACAACGTCTCTTCCTTCTTAGAATTTTCAACTTCATATTTTAAGGAATATGTAATTTAAAATCACGTCCAGCAAGTACGAATACTTTCATACATTCAAAGTATAATCACTGTCGTGAGACAGTGCATGGGTACTTAAAAAAATTAATTTTTAAAACAATTTCTCTGATAAAGGACTCAGCAAGTAAGCAAAAAAAATCACCTTCCATACAATTTATCCAAGTTAATATATTTAATTAAAAACATGAAAATAGTAGGCATAGGCACTTAGTCTGGAAATAAAGGCATCTCCTTGTATAATCATCCGAAGGAAAGTCGTTTTATCCCGCCGCTCGTCCAAACCTAATCAAACAAAAACGCGCGGGGCCCTTAAAAGTGGCATATCGCAGTCCCTTCGCTTCGGCTTTTAATTGAAACGCAAATTCGCATCGTCGCGAAGCCATCAGAAGGCGATTCTTAATTATTTATCAAGAAAGACGAAAAGGGCACTCTCTCCGCAGGCGCAAAAGTTCGAGATTAGTATCTCCGGCGCATAAAGCAAGGCTCGACGCGCGGCATATTCCGTTTTGATATTTTTCGGCCTCCCTATCCCCCGGCGAAGGAAACGAAACGAGCCGGCGAATTCGTTACGAGGGTTTTCCATCGACGCGAACCCTTCAATCCAAGCCCGCTGTGCACCCCCTCCCCCCCGTCCACCCCCGCGCCTCCTCCGGTATATAAGCAGCCCAATTTCTGGCCTGTATATTCTAGGCATTAGCGGGGCGAGCCACCGGCCATTTTAGTCGTCTCCCCCACCGACGTCAGAAAAACCGAGGCCGCCCACCCCCCCTTCTGGCCCGGATACTCTCGACCCTTCGGGGGAGATTCATGAAAGACGAGCAAAATGGTTCGGCGGCGGGGGCTGCGCGACTTTTTACTCTTCGACGTCGACGTCTTCCTCCTTCCCTCATCGTCTGGCTCCTTCGACTCATTTTCCGCGGGGGTGGAGGCGGGAGGGGGGCAGGGAGGGACTTTTTCAGCTCCTCTTTCGATCCGCCCGAGGACTGTAGATATGCCTTTTCTATTCGACCGAACGCCCGACACTTGGACTCTTCATTTCCATCCGCTCGCTCTCTTTCTGCCTCCGTCTCGCTCTCGCCTCGTCACCGCAAATTTCCGTGTCAATAGGAGCGAAAGGAGCGCGCAGCCAGCCCTCAAAAGTCATGAATTATCAGTGAAAATATTCCGCGTTCTTTATTTTCGAGCTACGCCGCCGATGTCCTCGCCACGGTGGAAGTAACTCTTCGCCAAAATTTATTAATGATTTTGCGGCTTGTTTGCCTTTTTTCAAGCTTTTTTTGGGAAAGGGAGTACTTTTTATTTTTCTTGGCGCCGCCAAAGAATGCATTTATAATTTTCACTTTCGTCTTGGTTTTAATCGGAACGCGGCGCTCTTAAGTTATTAAAACGAACATCAATCAACGAGCTACAATGACGCAACATCTGTACTAACAAGTTGACGTTGAATTCTGGTGATTTATCTTCGTAATTTAAATATTTCAGATTGTACAACGCGAAAAATAATTATTTGAGGACCAATCGATTTGTTTTTATTATTTCTTCAAATTTATACTATTTATTACGCAGAAATAAAGCCAACTTGATATTCTCTGAATAAATGATTACAGAGAAACAATTTACATAATTGATTTTCGCTTTGTGGAAGTCAACGATGAAGACAATTTTCTTTAAAAGCGTATTTTAGAATTTATAATAACATTTTTAAGAATCAATTTGATAATTTTCAGTATCAATTGTTATCAATTGATATTTATTATTTGATACTTCGATATATTGAAATTCCGCCAAAAGATTTTTTTAATTAATGTTTAACTATAAGAATGAATGTTTTTTTAGTATTTTTAAATTTCAAACTGCAATATTCTAAAGTATGTAACTGAAAATTTTTGTTTATACTCTCGTAATTAACGTGTATGATAATACTGAGATTTTAAACTTGTCGATAGTAAAAAAATTACGTAATTAAAAATTGTATTAACGATTTCAGTATAAAATAAATTTATTATATTCGAAGATTTTCCGTTTTAAGTCGCCGGGCCGAACTGGACTTGTACAAAGAACTAAGCACGAAAACGTCAGTAAAGCTGAGCGGAACTGAAAATTTTTGTTTATACTCTCGTAATTAATGTGCATGATAATACTGAGATTATAAACTTGTCGATAGTAAAAAAAATTACGTAATTAAAAATTGCATTAACGATTTCAGTATAAAATATATCTATTATATTCGAAGATTTTCCGTTTTAAGTCGCCGGGCCGAACTGGACTTGTACGAAGAACTAAGCACGAAAACGTCAGTAAAGTCTGAGCGGAATCCAAGGCGTTCACTGACAGCACAATTTAATTCACCAGGAGAGCGAAGAAAAGCTACTTAACGAAACCACGCACAAGCCGCGAGTACTCGGTCGGCGCCTCGCGCGATTCCCGAAGCGAGGCAAGAAAATTGGAACTGAGGAGCCGTCCGCTCGTGCGGCTCCGCGCGAGTCCACCGGCAAAATCCCGGCGGCGTACCTTAACCGGCCAGCGGCGGTAATTATGAGCCCCCACCCCTTCCCCGAGAGAGAGAAAGAGGGCCTCTTGTGCGCGTTAGCGTAAAAAAATCGAAAAACTCGTTTCCTTGTAGCTGACCCTGCGGCGGCGCTACCCTCGGCCGCCGATCGGCGCTCTCACAAAAGGAGCCGAGAAAAGGGTCCGCGCGGCATTAGCATAAGGGCCCCGGGAACTGGTCAGGTAAGTTTTTCTCGCGCTTTTTAATTTCCGATGACCAGATGCCCCGGCGGGCGCTCGTTACACCCATTCAACGGCCGAGGGGCTCGCACTCTGACCTTTCGCCGCGCGAGGAAGCGAGAGAGAGGGACGAAGCGGTGACCCGCTTCTTTACGGGCGCACCGGGGCCCCGGATGACCCCCGCGTAAAAATCGCAGGAACCGGTTTCGCGCCCCATTCTTCAGCCGCTCGGACGTTGCGCGCGTGGCGCATTCATGCCAGCCGAGGGGCCGGCCGAAGGGTCACCCGTGCGCCCGCCAGGTATATGCGCGCCGTTTTGTCTCGCTCCGGCCGCGGCCGTTACGCGCGCCTGCGAATTAATCGCAGAATCTCGGATGCCCGAGGTGAGAGATCGCTGCGTTGTTTCCGACCGGACGCTGGGCCTCGTGTGCAGCCACAAGCTGCTGCGCTAACGGCAACCCGAAGCGACCCTGATCGTGCGTGTACACTGAGAAAAACGTTTTGGAAAAATTACTATCCAGTCTGGGAGCGGTGCCATAGACAGCATTTAGTGAAAAAATTACTATACTGTATTATAAATTTTACTAGAATTCTAGTAAATATTAATAGAATTTTCGCAAAATTTATAATACAGTATAGTAATTTTTTCACTAAATACAGTCTGTGGCTCCGCTCCCAGACTGGATAGTAATTTTTCCAAAACATTTTTCTCAGTGTACACTCACAAAAATGGATTCTTAGTCTTAGTAGACAAATCCACTAAAGCATCGTCTACTTAATTTTAAAATGAATTTATTAAATTGAAGAATATATACATTCATTCAATAAGTTTACTATAAGTATAGAATCCTCTGAATTTTATCATAAATATGTTAATTGTTCATATTTTTCTGTTTATTACAGGGACTTTTTCATTTATTAATCTTTTTTAGTTTCCTTTTTATTATTAAATGGAAACTATATAGTTAATGAATCAATATAGAATTCATCATGCAGACTATTTACTGGATAACGATAATCGAGTATCTACTTTTTCATTTATTCAATTCACTTCACTTTTTATATTAAGTGGAAACTAATAGTTGATTAATCAATTTAGAATTTACCATGCAGTCTATTTATTGGAAGACAATAATCTACTTATTTGAAGAAGAAATCGTTTACTTTTTAGCAAATTAATCGTAAATGATGGTCCGCTTATCCACGGCATAAATAAGTTTGAATCTATAATAAATAGATTTTCCTATTTATTGTGTGAGTGTAGTGTCATTTTTTTTACATTAAACTATCGAAGTACATAAATAAACATCCGAGCTTCCAACTTCTCGAATTATGAGAAAAAAATGAGTGTACATTTATTCGAATAAACTAAATTTGCTTTTATTAAGATTCCGGCGGAGCGAGGAGAAAATACTCAATAAGAGTGGACCCGCGACAAATGATAACAATAAGGACGGAAAAAAACAATATTAAGGAAAAGTGCGAGCGAAGGGAGGGCTGGAAGCCTACTTAAAAGTAAGAGAAGCAATTCTCGTTCGTAGTCGTCGGCGCATTACAAAAGCGTTTAAATGAAAATTGTGCACTTCTCAGTCGAGCGCGAGTTAGGGCCGAGGCGGAGAAAGAGAAAAGAAAAGGGAGAGGAGCCCGAGGAGAGCGGGGGAGGGAAAAAAAGGGGGAAGGAGGAAGGAGGATCGGGGCTTGATCGTCTTACGGAGAAAACTGCAGAAAACGCTGGCTCGCGGAGCCGTAGAGCGCGGGTATAAAAAGGCAATTAATCCTTTGCATTTTACTTTGCCGGTTACCTTACCAACGCCCGGTTCTTTCATTAATTAGCGATGTTTCATTTGTGTGCTGAATTTTCCTGCGCAATAAATACTTTTTCCGGGACACTCGATTTTTCATTAAAAATATCGTCGGCTTAAGAATTATTAAAGAGAATAGCAAACAAAGAAAAAGTGTAGCTCGTAAATCAAACCTGAAATGTTTACGAAACAATTAAATTTCTGATATGACAATTCTATATTGAAACATTTTTCATTGGATATCCGCCTCAATTTCGGCTCCAACAATTTCCATAAATTTAATAGCAGAATTATTGCTACTTCAAGTCATCACCACTAGAGTTATCAGTTTTATTTATAATAAGTTTCTTTTCCCCTGCTAATTATTTCAACTTCAAATAAGAACTTTCCGGGGAGAATTAATGAGCCACGATTAAAAAAAATATTCGAATTCCGTTTCTCAGCAATAAACCAAGAAGAAAGCAGAGCTCCTCTGCAAGCGCAAAAAGGGGCAAAAAGAAAGGCGAAGAAGAAGTAGAAGAAGAAGTAGAAGAGCAAGCGGGAGCAAAGCCGAGAGCGAGCGAGACAGCAGGAAGAGAGAGATAGGACGGCATTAATTACGCCCCTTTATTATAAAAACTGAACTCTCCCTCCGGTCTTTCAGTCGGCGAGGGGGTGGGTTCGGGAAAAGCCGTGGGGCAGCCCCTCGGTAGATAAGGAAGGAAAAAGATCTCTCATCCCCCCTCCCCTCGAGCATCTCTCTTCTCGCTCTCTCACTCTTTCTCTCCACCCTCGTCCCTCTGTTCAATTTAAAATACTTAATCTGTCTTAGTCGCCCGCTTTCTAGGAGGGAGAAGAGGCGGCGGGAGAAAGAGAGAAAAAGATAGAGAAAGAGAGAGAGCGCCGAGGGGTTGTCAAATGCAACTGCGGCGAATCTCGCAGATTTTAGCGTCCATTAAGGCACATCAAGGTCAGAACTGATGGCGGAAATATCGCGGGCAATTTCTTGGCGCTAAATGAAATATTTCAAGCTACTTTTGTTTTTTCATTCATTCCCTCCACTTTCATCCGATGGAAAATGCGAAATCACAAAATTATCACTTTTTCATAACCAACAGGCTTAGCAATAGTTATTATAGTAGTGAACATAAATAAAGACGTAGCGTATGTTCGCAGTGGATTCAAGTTTTTGTCACTCACACTCCAATTTCTGACTTTGTCATTAAAAATTTCCTTTTCAAACCGATCGTTATTGTATAATAAACGAAACGAAATTTGCTCGCTTAGTCGGAATGAAATTTTTGTCGGAGACTGCTGGCGCTGCGGAAAAAAAGGGTCGAGTTGAGAACCGCCGGCTAAATAAGAAACGGCAAAATGGCGCGGATTTTAATTTGCATCGACCCCGCGCCAACGCCGCCTCGACCATGGCCTTCCACTTGCCCTCAGCCGCGAAATAAGTAGCCGGGTATTTATGCGTGCCTAATAAAATACATGCGAGCTCGGCCTTATTTACGCTGCAGTCTCTGCGTGAGTACACGTAACTTTACGACGCTCTGTCCATTAGGGTTCGAAGGATGGATTATCTTTTCTACTGTTTCGGCGTATGCTAATTCGTGGAACGATCGCGAGTTCGATTTTAAAGCAGATAGTTTCGTTAATGTTTATGTTGGCATAATGAAGACGCTAATGAGGGAATCGAATAAACCAATATTATACCAGATGTTTTTAATGAATTGAATAAATTTACAATTGATGATCTGTTTTAATTATGTATTCTTTGTAATTTGGTGTTCGAGTACCATTGATCACAACTTTATATTGACTATAGTAAAAATTACTACATTCCGTAGGAACAATGGGACATACTCGACCTATGACGATTTTTACTATAAATTATACGAAAAATTCCTATGTACATAGCAAAAATTGCTATTTATATACTAGAAATTGCTAAGTACATAGGAATTTCTCGTATTTTTTATAGTAAAAATTTTCATAAATTGAGTATATCCCACTGTTCTACATATATTTTTTTAAAAACTATATTTTTTTAGATATATATGGCTAAAAGTGGATAAATAGAAATAATTATCAGTATTAATTGCTACTCAATTACCTATAACTTATATATATATAAATGCATGTATTATATGTAAATATAAGAAAACTTAATCAATGTATTAACTTGATGACAAATCACCATTGCTAATGTTTACAAATCATTCAAAATAGCCATAAATAATAATAAAAATAAACTGAACGATAATTAATGACTTACAAAAAAGGACATCGAAATAGTTTAGCCGAAACTTTCGAAATATTTCCAAGTAATTATTAAGCAGGACTTCCTAATCCATTCTTTCGCAAGTAAAAAGCTCATTAAACTACCCTAAATCCAAGCGTCGGAGAATCTCGAAAAATCGCCCGTCCCGATCGGCCGGGTACCCTCCGATGCTCCGAAGGAGGAAGCTTCGGGGCCGTCTTCCCTCGACTCTCCCTCGGACCCCTGCCTCCGTCCGCCCCGTCGCCGCGGCTCAGCGAATAACTTTCATAATTCTCGATTAAAAAGTTTCCCAGCTCGAGGGCTCGCGCGAGCGGCGATGACGCGAACGCGGGGGCAGGGGCCTGGGCGGCGGCTCAGATCGTCCTCTTTTTCGCTCTCTTTGAGCGAGCGTTACTGGGGGGCAGGGGTGGGGCGCCGGCCTCGCAGCATTTTCAAAGAGGCGATGAAAAACGAAATCGACGTTACGTTCCAGCCGAGGAAAATTCATTATTCACCCCGCTCCGGCTCTCCTCGGTCTTCCACCCGACGGCGGGCTCCTCCTTTTTTGCCCGGCGCAACTTCGCCGCTGCAGAATAGCGGATCATTAACGGGGGATATCGCGGAGTGCGCTCTTTGTACGCGCAGCTTTTCTTTCGCCAGCCGGAGGGAGGGGAGGGATGTGGGATGATTTTTGGTGCGAAAAGTGCGCCGCGGCCCAGATTCACGCGGTGGATGGAGCCCCGAGGGTCAGTTGGTACAAGGGCATTGGCTCGGCTGCTCTTGCAATTCCGCGACATATGGTGCCGAACGGGTAAGCGGAGAGAGGAGCCGAGGCCGAACGGCCGATCCGCACGTTCGCCTGCGGAGCTGGACGAGGCGAGACAAATTATCAGTGATTTCATCGTCCGAGAAATTCATCCTGTGGGGAGGGCTTTATAAAAAAATGCTGGTCCACGCGGAAATCGTGATAAAATTGTAGGATTTATGAATTTTATTTGCGTCATTTTTTCGTATTATTAAGTAGTTATTATAGAAAACAGTTTTTTCACTTATAATTTTAGACATAAATGTATTTTTTATATTTCATTTTTTACAGCAAACATGCAGAAACGATAACCGTCTAAAAGATTTGTAAATGTGTAATCTAATTGTTTTTGTTGATTACAACAAGAGACCAAAAAAACTGTAAAAATAAATTCCAGCTTTCTTATGAATTTCTGCACTTTTCAGGATAGAATAGAGCAAACGATACAAAAGGAATACATAAGGAATCAACAAAATTTTCATTACAAATTATTATAGTATTATCAAAGCATAGTTCTAACGAATAATCTCAAAAATGTTTCAGGAAAACCTTCAATTAATATTAAATTTAGGTAACCGCTACATTTTATCACTGCCATTGTTTCTCAAAATGAAACATTTATTCAGCAAAGATCACGCAGAACATAAATTCGACAAACATTTTTTCCTCGATAATCTATGACACGTCGTTGGAAAATAATAACAGCTAAAACGATTTTAAAACGTTTGAAGCCGCTAGGATACGAGCGGACGTTTAATTTGTTCAAAACTTCAACTCAAGAAAATCTTTGCTTTTATCCAATAGACGAACAGGTATTTGAAATATTCTGAAAACGTTTCGCAGTATTCGCAAAAAACAATTTGCCAGATTCCCCCCATTTTACACTCAACCATTTCCATCGCAGCATTCGGACCAACTCTGTTTACCTGTTCGAACGGGCACGTGAAAATTTGCGAAACGCTCGATCAATCGGTCGCCAAGCAGAGGCAGAGTTAATCGAGCCCATCGCAGCGCTATACAACTACAGCGAAAGCTGGAGAAACGGGCAGAATTTATCCGGTGGCGCCGTGGAAGGGGTGAGCCCAAGGGGGTCGAGATAAAGAAAAGATCAAGGCGGAGGAGAGCGAGGACACCTCTCGCGGCCGCGAGTCTCCTCTTCCCGGGCAGTGCGCTTCATTAATTTCTCGCAAAGACAGTGTCAGAGGCACGAGGTCCGCGCCGCCCACGCCTGACTGCTCCCGCCGCCGGGCCGGCATTTAAATTCAAAAACGAGAGCAAAAGAGCGCGCGCTCGCTCGCAAAAGGAAGAAAACGAGACGCCGGCTTTCCCGCTGTTTTTCTCTCCGCTCGAGGCCACCCCCTGCCCCTCCGCGGTGAGTTGCGCCCCGCCGGGCCGAGGCTCAGTCAATAAAGTATTCTAAAAAGCCCGCGCGAATAAGAGCCGTCTTACCCTCCGCCCGCTGCACCCCCTCACGGCGCTCAGGCTTCTTCTTCTTCTTTGCTCCTTCTGGGCGGCCGCTGCTGCCCACCCTTGATCCGAGAGAGAAAGAGAGAGAGTAGGAGAGGCAGAGAGCTTTCTTTCTCCCCTGGCAGAGGGAATAAGGCCGGAAGAAAGAAGCGATGGGGTGGAGAGAGAGAGAGAGAGAGTGGGTGGCTGGCGGGCCGAGGGAAAAATAGGGGCGGCAAAAAACGTCAATAATATCGGCAAGATGGAAGGCGAGGAGCTCTGTGAATGCTCGCCGCTGTTGTTTCGTGCCATCCTACGCTTCCGAGTTTATCTTTTATTTTACTTTTTATACTTACAGTTGCATCGTTATATAGTGACTGCTATGCTTTATTTCTTTTGTCACAAATATTTTACGCGAAGTTTCGCCTACTAGATATAAGATCAGATCGATCACTTTTACTTCGAATGACTGTAGCAAGCGCTTTATTTTCTAATATTTCTATTTTCAAACTTATTTTAACCCAGTTGCTTCAAGACGTATCAGAGTGTTCTAAATTGCGAAATAAAAGAAGCTTGAACTTAAAGTTTCATCATTTTCGCCTTAAAGTATATTTACATCTTGAAAAGTGATACGCAAATCAACCTAATAAGTATCAAAAAATCGAACGTTGAAATTTGTTTATTCGACATTTTATATATGCATATAAAATACATATAATAATCAAACAAAGAAATTTCAACTTCTGATGCTTTGATAGCTATGTTGATTTATGTATCATTTTTCACGGTGTAAATATACTTGATGTAAATACTCCTTAAGCCTTAAGTTGACAAGAGTTATTATCTTATTATATATTTTTTAATAAAAAATTGTGACAAATTAAACTGCGACTGGCAGATGAAGACAGATCTCTTTCGGAGGTCGGACGCTCGGAAAATATATTAATGTCCTCGCGGCGACGTATCTCCTTCCAGCGGAGCGGACACGGGCGCTTTTGAGAGCCCCGCCGATAATAAACGACGGTATCGCCGAGAATCGTCGTCGATCGTCCCCCGAGAAATAGCGCCGGCAAAAGATGATGTTTACGGCGTTATAATGCTCGCGGCCGTCGGCGGGCGCCCCCTTTTTTGATAAGCCGCTTTTCGTTGCCTCGTTATGGAAACCACCAGCGCGATTATGCTATGTAAATTACGGCGCGCCATCGTTAGAAACACCCATCAAGATTCTTTCTCAGCAGATACTCCAAAAGCAACTAATACTAAAATTTATATTTTCTGTATAAAAAAGCGCAAGCACAATCTCGATTTTTCTTAAAAGGAATAACATTCTTTTTACGCCAGGCCAGCGTACAGGAAAGCTTCTCCTCTGCTAGGGTTATATTTTTTTATAACTTGTACACAGAGAGAAATGTTATATTAAAAATTACTATATTCCATAGGAACAATGGGACATACTCGACCTGTGACGATTTTTACTATAAAACATACTAAAAATTCCTATGGACATAGTAATTTCTACTATATAAATAACAATTTTTGCTATGTATATAGGAATTTTTAGTATTTTTTATAGTAACAATTTTCATAAGTTGAGTATATCCCACTATTCCTACGGAACATAGTAACTTTTACTATAACTATTTCTCTCCGCGTATATACATATAAACCAATTTTTGTAATTCATGATAATATATGTAACAACTGGTATAAATAAATAAATTCTACATTAGAAGCGTTGTTTCATTAGTAGGAGCAATGAAGTTTTAAATAAGTAAAATGTTTTTCAACGTACAATAATAAAACTCGTTGCTCTCTAAATGTGAAAATGAGAAATTCACTTAGAAAATGAGAAATTTTATGCGAAAAATCGTTCACACTCGTCACTATTCGCATTTTCCAAGTGAATTTCACATTTTCACATTTACACGGTACTCCTTCATTTTAAAGCCTGATCGAATGGCCCTTTAATTAAGGAAATAATTTTTCCTGCGCGTGGGCCGTACCCTCGGCAAGACGAAGTTATTGCCGCGTAACGAACGAGGAATTCCCAGCGGACGCTATGGAGAGCAGCCGCGAAGCGTCCGTTGATAAGACGCGGGGTGGAGGCTGGTCGAGCAACGAATTTGGGGAATACGTATCTCGCGATAATAACAAAGCGGCGGGCGGGCACGCGAGTGCGGTAATTAGCGCGAGGACGAAGGTGCGCCACCCGCACTACCAATAAACAGAGAGGCAGCCAGATAACCGTACGCGCCGCGCCTATATAGTTACCGCCGAAGGAGCTGGAAAGGCCAAGAGCACGACGGACTGCCTCCGAGTCTCTGTGTATGCGTGTGGAAACCGGGGAAGGCGACCGCCACGCTACTTGGCGCTAATAGACTAAGATGTTGCATAAATGCTGCTTGTGCGGAACAAATTGCGTTGGAGCAGAATAGAAACTATATACCTATTTTAAGATTGTTATCGTGTTCGAATTTTACTTTTTTATTTTCTATTAATTTACTATTCATTAAGACTATACAACAAGAATTGTGTATTTTCATGGAAATATCTTTTAAATTGTCAGAAAATGTTCATAAGATTGTCCTTTATAAGTGTGCAAAATTTCGATATATTGGAAAACTCACAATTGGACTCGAAAGTTGAGACATTTAATATATAGGAAGCATAGGACGAAGCTTCTTTTAAAGAACACTTTCTTCAAATACAAGTACCTTTTACATATACCTTTTAGATGTATAACATATGTGTATATATAAATAAAGATTATAAATAAAAAATTCAACTCTTTTGCAAGACTTTACTACTACATTACTCCGTTACTATAAGAAAATTAAAACAAAAGGGGACGGGGGAAGGGAGTTGTTAATGGTGCACAGCTTTGGGCGGCACCATATTATGTAGAGCTCTGACATTCTTTATGCCATTTGTATCTTGTTAATAAATAATCTAGAGTTAGCTGTAAAGAAAATATATTATTAGTCCGTCAAAAACGGAGAAATGAATTTCCATTACACAGGTATAATTTCCATATTTTTGTATGAAAAAAGCGTGACTGTAAGTGCAGATTTTTAGACTAACCAGTCAAAAAGGGGAATGAGCGGGCGCAAAAAAAAACAAAAATAATTGATAAAAAGTCAAGCGGGCAAAGAAAGTAGTACGACGGCCGAAAAATACCACTGTATTGCCCGCTTGACTTATAGGGAACAGTGGGGCCTAACAGGTCATGGGGCAAATAGTTGTGGAAAATAGTGGGACATTGGTTGAGCCAGACGAAAATATAAAAACGCATATACATGTCGCAAAATTATTTTAAATACGCATTTAGTTTAATTACATATTTAGTCTAATATATAGTTGATTTATGAGATCATATAATTAATATTATAAAAAAAATAATTAAGAATACATGTACCGTGTAAACACAATCTTTACCAATATTATTGGCAAGAAATTGCATTCATTTAGAATTTTCATTGATGTTCAGAAATATAAATAACATCTTATTTCCTGTAAATGGTGCACAGCTTTTGGGCGGCACCATTTTCTTTTTGGGGAAAAAAGGGACAAAATTTAAACTAATTTTATACTTATTAACAAATTGCAAAGCGGTTCTGTACATTTACGAAATCGACTAATTTATCTTAACAAAATTTAAACAAAAAAATAATTTCGATTAGAGGAATCTCCGAACAAATTACATTAAATTAGGATTGTAACAAAAATAAAAAGAAGCTAGAAAACTTTAAATTTACTTTAATGTACTCGCGAAAAATTCACGGAGTAATGTAATGATATCTTATTATAGATTATAAATTACTAATTAAATTACTATATATTTTAAATCTTATCTTTGTCAGTATTTAGCGTCCATTCAACATTTCAAATTATTCATAAAAATAAATTACGCAAAAGAGTTGACATGTATGACCAAAACGACTCACTAGCGCGGATTCCCACGGTGAGAAGTCGATGGCTGCTGGGCCGCCTCGTCTTCTTCTGTACTATGCACTTTCGGAGATCCCTTCGAACCCGACTTTACAATGCCTCTACGTAAATAGTGACATATAAAGTCGAATTAATACCGAAGACCGCAAGCCATAAGTACACAGAAAAAACCGAAGGCAACTTAGATGCGACTAGTAAATGTCACACTAATTTAACAACAGCTTTTCTGCTTCGACGCAAACATCAGGACTTCGTTGTCTTGACAGTTGATAAACTTGCTATAAACTATTTAAAAATATTATATTAATACGAAAGGAATATACAAATATTTATTCATGATCATAAAATGTTACTCACTGAAAATTTTCTTCATCCTCAGTAATCATAAAATCATAATCTAGTATAGTATATTCAAATACTTTTTGAAAATGTCACAATCTATTAATTTCATGGCTGAAAAAAATTATTTTATTATTAAATTTTTTCTTGAAGTAATATTAGCATGTCAAAATTATTCAATGAAGTCTATATAGTGTTAAAAAAAGTACTAATTGAAAATCAAAAAAAGGACTATTTTACACAAAGTGACAGGGAAGCTGTTTTACGGTAACTTAAGGAATTGACTTTTACATTCTGAACTTACATAAGCTTTTATATGAAGCATAATTCTTACTGTCTCTTGCAGTATAAATCCAATGGCATCTAAGACTGCCACATTATAAAACAGAAACTGCAGGATTACTCTGTTTTGTCTGCTCCATGAATTCTGAAAAACCACCACTTAATTAAAATTATTGAATAGAGTATATCAAAATGATTTTGCAGTATATATTATTAAAAAACTAAATTCAAAATATTTATTGTATAGATTCAGCAAGTTATGCTTTTAATAATATTAACTAATTATTCTCATACACATGAACATTATGTAAGATTTTAAAAAAATATGCAACTTAATGGCAATCAAGAAGTTTGCTTACCCAAATACATGAAGTAAAGGTAAACCAATGGTAAGCAGCTGATTTAAGTAGCAAAAAGAAATGAAATTTTCGAGTTTTGCAACTTCACCAAAGTTAAAATTCTGTCACTTCCTGAAACTGTTGTAGTATCATTTCCATCAACAGATTGGACATCTGTTTCATTACAAAACAGCAAGCAGAATAGTTCTATCATGCAGGTTCAATCTGAAAATGTTGTAATAATTATTAAAATGATTAACAATTTCATCGTGGTCATAATAAGGGTGTTCATCATAATCATACTCACATGTATCGGTTGGTGAATTAGAACTACAATGTAATCAGTGAAGTCAGCATCTACGTTTAATTCAATAATGAATGTTCAGCATCAATTTAATCCAGTGAAAAAATGCAGCATCACTCGTCTGAAAGCACAGGCAATGTACATTAGTCCCCAAACTATTGAAAAAAACTAACATATTTTAACTTTTTTAATATACATTGAAGGTTAAATTTGCATGATGTACCTATTTTCAGCTGTGTCTACAATCACTTGGAATTGTATTCAGTAGTAATCAGGCAAGTTCCGCAATTTCATGAATTCTCCATAATCTATTCTTGTCGGACCCATCAAGGGACCCACAATCTTGGTCCAGTTTATTTTATGAGCCACAGCTGTTGTTTGATTCTTGGTCCGAACCATTGAAGAAGCTACACATTTACTTTGAGCCATTGAAGAAGAATTTTCCTGTAAAATATCACACGTAAGATAAACTAGACCAACTAATTCAAATAAAACTTTTAAAAACGTTTTTTTCTGCTAAAAAGTTCTAAATGGTAAATGAAATTAATAAAGTCAAGTAAAAAAAATTAAAAATATTTTTAAATTAATTTTTAATATAATATCCTCAGCTCATACTAATAGCGTGAAGATTTTCGTAGATCTCAAGTCTGGTGCCATTTATAATATTCCACTTTCAAGTTGAAATACTTACATGTGCATCGCTTGGTTTTCGTTGATGTTTGTAATATTGTAATAGCAAGCATTCGTTCCACCTATCGACGGATCCACATCCTTGATCCAGCTTATTGTAGGAGCCACAGCAGTGGTCTGAGTCTATTAAGATGCTGCAGTACTGGTCCGACCCTTTGAAGAAGCCACAGTTTTGCTTCGAACCATCGAAGAAGTATGTTCCTGCAACAGGTTATGTGTAAGATAAACTGGATACACTTTTAAAATGAAAGTTTAAATTAAGAAAGAAAAGTGGAAAAAATAAGTTTTTTTAATTTATTTTTAATATAGATACTTTAAATAATTATACACATTATTTCAATATTTTAAAAAATAATTAATGATTGTTTTATTTAACTTTATAACAAAAGTTGGCTATTTCCAGGGCTCAGGCACCAGCGTCTGACTTTGAATACCTCGTACTACTGAGCGTGTATACCTATATATATGACGTCTTCGAAATCCGTTTCTAGAAAACTAATCCGACCGAAATCAAGTCCCCGCGATATCTTTTATTGAAGAATCCACTGTTCTAAAGGTTATCCGTGCACCAGTTTGTCCCAGGAAAGAATATTTTTGGGTTTTCGCGATCTTGAAATTCGGGCACTTGTCGAAGCATTGACTTGGTATATCTATATATACGCCCGCGAACCAAAGTGCAGCTCATCGAAAAAATAACGCGAATTTCTTACCTTGGACTATCGGCAAATGTTCAAATCGGCAACAGCTGTCGGATTCAAGAGAGATTTGCAAAAAAAAAGGTATTTTTTGTCGTTGAAAGTCGATAGTTGATTCCTCGATCCGGCGTCTCCAATGGCCGCCATTTGAATGCTCGAGCTGAACGGTTGCTACCCGGGGAGCACTGCATGTTATATCTGTATATATGAAATTTTCTAGATTCGTTGCTAGAAGTTTACCGCGACCGAAATTTCGTCCCCGCGCTTTAAATTATCAAAGAATAAAATATTTTCCACATTTTTCGTATGAGAGATTATCCAAAAGTAGCTTAATTTCGCGATTTTGCGACCTTGAAATTCAGGCACGAACTTGTCGAAGCATTGGCTTAGTATATCTATATATACGCCCGCGAACAAAATTGAAGCTCATCGAAAAAATAATGCAAAATTTTTACCTTGGACCATCGGCAGATGTTCAAATCGGCAACAGCTATCGGATTCAAGAGGGATTTGCAAAAAAAAAGGTATTTTTTGTCGTTGAAAGTCGATAGTTGATCCCTCCAACCGGTGTCTCCAAAGGCCGCCATTAGAATGTTCGAGACCAACGGTTGCTACCCGGGGAGCACTGAGTGCTATATCTATATATATGAAATTTTCTAGATTCGTTGCTAAAAGTCTACCACGATCGAAATTTCGCCCCCCGCTTTAAATTATTAATGAATAGAGCATTTTCCACGTTTTTTGTATCCCAGTTTATCCTAAAGTAATTTAATTTCGCGAATTTGCGACCTCTAAATTAGGAAATTTTGCCAGCCGCGGCACACTGATTTACTGTGCTTAGTAATTAAATAATGCTTAGATTGCCAGCAATGCCGACTGGAAGTCACTGTTACCAAAATTCGGGGCACAGTACATACTGTAAACATTTGACCTACTCATGATCAAAGTATCAATTTATTAATTTACTAAGTAAAAATTTATTACATTAGATAAATTCAATTGAGAAATCTTACTGATAAGTTCTTTTCTAAAAGCGTATATCAATAATAGTAATAAAATAGTGAACCGTTAAATGTTTCAAGAATACATATATTATTGAATAACCTGCAGTAAATAACTTGAGTTTTTATTTCAAAGAATAAGATTTGCAATAATAAATTCATAACAAAGAAAACATTAGCTTTGATAAGTTACCAAATGATTTTATGACGTAGTTGAAAATTCTATGATATAATTTTGTTATTAAAGAACTTAGTATACTAACATTATTTTGTTTAAATTTTAGAAAGTTAGACAATATTTGGATAACAGAAGAACAATAGCCATAAGAGAATACAATCCGTAAGAGCAATGTCCAAGCATCAGCTTGATGTCACGGCCTTGTGACAAAGATGAGAAATACTGATCCACTCATGCACAGTAGCTGACCAAGTCCATGAGCAAAGAGCTAAGTGTCAAGAACTAGAATTATTATTATCATTGGCTGGATTTTGAGTGGACGTAACGTGCAAGATTTTTGATAATTTTCAACTTGCCTAAACTACTGCCAAATTAATTTCAAATAAGCTCCAAGCCCAGCAAACAGCCCTCTTTTTGTCCGCAATACTTACCTGGAAATCTACAGCTATCTCATACAAAGAGGTATAATTTTTGTAAATTTTATACACAAATTAGAGTACATCAATTTTATAATAATTTGGTTTTTACAGATTATTTAAAACTACAAAAATTAATGCAGAAATTGAATTGTTAAATCACACGAATGAAAGGATAAAAAAACTTTTGCCTAATCAAAGTATTGTCAATCACAGTTTTGAATCCGATGGTAATATGCAGCTTCATATATAAATTAAGACCCAGCAAAAAAGGTAACATTTTTACTTTAATTAATCTGCAGATGTTTAACGATTGAAGCAAGCTTCTGTTGAATCTCTGCTGCATATTTTTTCCAGTTGGAAGCTGCGGGCTGCAGTGAGCATTGCTTTGGACCTGCTTGTGCTGCTGTGCATCTAAATTTAAAATTCTGTAACACATACAGAAAATAAAGGTGCTTAAAAAATATGAAAGAAGAAACGACAGCTTGATTATTAATAATCAACAAAGAAAAACAAAGCATAATAGAGTAGAATAAAGACAATACAGGATAGATAAAATTTGAAAAATAGAGAATTATTTAATTCAATATGACCATACTATTAAGGAAAGGATTACTTATTCTCACATTGCACCAACATAAATTCTCTATATGACATGCTACCAAATCAAGATTTATCCTGGAAGATTTATAAATATAGGGTACTTGCTTGTGTACATACAATAAGTTTTCAAAAGATGGAGGTAACAATTAAAGTTTTTTTCTATCAAATATACATAATATTAAAATATGTTTATCTTTAAACAAAATAATTTTTCAAAAGGAGTTTTAAATATTTGCTATTGCCAAATTAATTAAATTACAATGACTTTTAACAGGACTAAAAGCATAATATTTTACAATAGATATTTTTTAAGCAACGTTATTTTCTGTATGTGTTACAGAATTTTAAATTTAGATGCACAGCAGTCAAGCAGGTCCTAAGGCAAATGCCTCACTGTGGCCGCAGCTTCCAACGGGAAAAATTAATTCAATGGAGATTCAACAGAACTGAATGAAAGGATAAAAACTTTATTTCTGTATGTTTCGAAGTTTAAAAGATGACCCACAGCAGCTAAGCGTTACTGCAGCCCGCAGCCAACTGGAAAATTACAATGAGATCAACAGAACTTGAATGAGGATGAAAACACTTATTTTTGTATGTGTTACAGAATTTTTTATGCACACCAAGCAGTCTAAGGTCTCCATGCAGCCCGCACTTCCAACTGGAAAAATTAATTCAATGGAGATTCAACAGAAACTTGAATGAAAGGATAAAAACACTTTATTTTCTGTATGTGTTACAGAATTTTAATTTTAGATGCACAGCAGTCTAAGGTCGTGTTCACTGCATTCCAACTGGAAAAATTAATTCAATTTCAACAGTTGAATCTGTTGCTCCATAATTAAAGTTGGAAAGTGAACACGACCTTATTTGTGCTGCTTGCATCTATTTAAAATTCTGTAACACATACAGACCCAAATAAAGGTTTTTAACTCCAGATTTCATTCAAGCTTTCTGTTGAATCTCCATTGAATTAATTTTTCCAGTTGGAAGCTGCGGGCCACACGACCTTAGGCTTGTGCATTGTAACCATTAAAGTGGAATCTCCATGCCAGTTGGAAGCTACAGTGGGCATGCTTGGACCTGCTTGTATCTGTGCATCTAATTTAAAATTCTGTAACACATACAGAAAATAACGTTGCTTAAAAAATATCTATTGTAAAATATTATGCTTTTAGTCTGTTAAAAGTTCATTGTAATTTAATTAATTTGGCAATAGCAAATATTAAAACTCCTTTTTGAAAAATTATTTTGTTTAAAGATAAACATATTTTAATATTATGTATATTTGATAGAAAAAAACTTTAATTGTTACCTCCATCTTTTGAAAACTTATTGTATGTACACAAGCAAGTACCCTATATTTATAAATCTTCCAGGATAAATCTTGATTTGGTAGCATGTCATATAGAGAATTTATGTTGGTGCAATGTGAGAATAAGTAATCCTTTCCTTAATAGTATGGTCATATTGAATTAAATAATTCTCTATTTTTCAAATTTTATCTATCCTGTATTGTCTTTATTCTACTCTATTATGCTTTGTTTTTCTTTGTTGATTATTAATAATCAAGCTGTCGTTTCTTCTTTCATATTTTTTAAGCACCTTTATTTTCTGTATGTGTTACAGAATTTTAAATTTAGATGCACAGCAGCACAAGCAGGTCCAAAGCAATGCTCACTGCAGCCCGCAGCTTCCAACTGGAAAAAATATGCAGCAGAGATTCAACAGAAGCTTGCTTCAATCGTTAAACATCTGCAGATTAATTAAAGTAAAAATGTTACCTTTTTTGCTGGGTCTTAATTTATATATGAAGCTGCATATTACCATCGGATTCAAAACTGTGATTGACAATACTTTGATTAGGCAAAAGTTTTTTTATCCTTTCATTCGTGTGATTTAACAATTCAATTTCTGCATTAATTTTTGTAGTTTTAAATAATCTGTAAAAACCAAATTATTATAAAATTGATGTACTCTAATTTGTGTATAAAATTTACAAAAATTATACCTCTTTGTATGAGATAGCTGTAGATTTCCAGGTAAGTATTGCGGACAAAAAGAGGGCTGTTTGCTGGGCTTGGAGCTTATTTGAAATTAATTTGGCAGTAGTTTAGGCAAGTTGAAAATTATCAAAAATCTTGCACGTTACGTCCACTCAAAATCCAGCCAATGATAATAATAATTCTAGTTCTTGACACTTAGCTCTTTGCTCATGGACTTGGTCAGCTACTGTGCATGAGTGGATCAGTATTTCTCATCTTGTCACAAGGCCGTGACATCAAGCTGATGCTTGGACATTGCTCTTACGGATTGTATTCTCTTATGGCTATTGTTCTTCTGTTATCCAAATATTGTCTAACTTTCTAAAATTTAAACAAAATAATGTTAGTATACTAAGTTCTTTAATAACAAAATTATATCATAGAATTTTCAACTACGTCATAAAATCATTTGGTAACTTATCAAAGCTAATGTTTTCTTTGTTATGAATTTATTATTGCAAATCTTATTCTTTGAAATAAAAACTCAAGTTATTTACTGCAGGTTATTCAATAATATATGTATTCTTGAAACATTTAACGGTTCACTATTTTATTACTATTATTGATATACGCTTTTAGAAAAGAACTTATCAGTAAGATTTCTCAATTGAATTTATCTAATGTAATAAATTTTTACTTAGTAAATTAATAAATTGATACTTTGATCATGAGTAGGTCAAATGTTTACAGTATGTACTGTGCCCCGAATTTTGGTAACAGTGACTTCCAGTCGGCATTGCTGGCAATCTAAGCATTATTTAATTACTAAGCACAGTAAATCAGTGTGCCGCGGCTGGCAAAATTTCCTAATTTAGAGGTCGCAAATTCGCGAAATTAAATTACTTTAGGATAAACTGGGATACAAAAAACGTGGAAAATGCTCTATTCATTAATAATTTAAAGCGGGGGGCGAAATTTCGATCGTGGTAGACTTTTAGCAACGAATCTAGAAATTTTCATATATATAGATATAGCACTCAGTGCTCCCCGGGTAGCAACCGTTGGTCTCGAACATTCTAATGGCGGCCTTTGGAGACACCGGTTGGAGGGATCAACTATCGACTTTCAACGACAAAAAATACCTTTTTTTTTGCAAATCCCTCTTGAATCCGATAGCTGTTGCCGATTTGAACATCTGCCGATGGTCCAAGGTAAAAATTTTGCATTATTTTTTCGATGAGCTTCAATTTTGTTCGCGGGCGTATATATAGATATACTAAGCCAATGCTTCGACAAGTTCGTGCCTGAATTTCAAGGTCGCAAAATCGCGAAATTAAGCTACTTTTGGATAATCTCTCATACGAAAAATGTGGAAAATATTTTATTCTTTGATAATTTAAAGCGCGGGGACGAAATTTCGGTCGCGGTAAACTTCTAGCAACGAATCTAGAAAATTTCATATATACAGATATAACATGCAGTGCTCCCCGGGTAGCAACCGTTCAGCTCGAGCATTCAAATGGCGGCCATTGGAGACGCCGGATCGAGGAATCAACTATCGACTTTCAACGACAAAAAATACCTTTTTTTTTGCAAATCTCTCTTGAATCCGACAGCTGTTGCCGATTTGAACATTTGCCGATAGTCCAAGGTAAGAAATTCGCGTTATTTTTTCGATGAGCTGCACTTTGGTTCGCGGGCGTATATATAGATATACCAAGTCAATGCTTCGACAAGTGCCCGAATTTCAAGATCGCGAAAACCCAAAAATATTCTTTCCTGGGACAAACTGGTGCACGGATAACCTTTAGAACAGTGGATTCTTCAATAAAAGATATCGCGGGGACTTGATTTCGGTCGGATTAGTTTTCTAGAAACGGATTTCGAAGACGTCATATATATAGGTATACACGCTCAGTAGTACGAGGTATTCAAAGTCAGACGCTGGTGCCTGAGCCCTGGAAATAGCCAACTTTTGTTATAAAGTTAAATAAAACAATCATTAATTATTTTTTAAAATATTGAAATAATGTGTATAATTATTTAAAGTATCTATATTAAAAATAAATTAAAAAAACTTATTTTTTCCACTTTTCTTTCTTAATTTAAACTTTCATTTTAAAAGTGTATCCAGTTTATCTTACACATAACCTGTTGCAGGAACATACTTCTTCGATGGTTCGAAGCAAAACTGTGGCTTCTTCAAAGGGTCGGACCAGTACTGCAGCATCTTAATAGACTCAGACCACTGCTGTGGCTCCTACAATAAGCTGGATCAAGGATGTGGATCCGTCGATAGGTGGAACGAATGCTTGCTATTACAATATTACAAACATCAACGAAAACCAAGCGATGCACATGTAAGTATTTCAACTTGAAAGTGGAATATTATAAATGGCACCAGACTTGAGATCTACGAAAATCTTCACGCTATTAGTATGAGCTGAGGATATTATATTAAAAATTAATTTAAAAATATTTTTAATTTTTTTTACTTGACTTTATTAATTTCATTTACCATTTAGAACTTTTTAGCAGAAAAAAACGTTTTTAAAAGTTTTATTTTAATTAGTTGGTCTAGTTTATCTTACGTGTGATATTTTACAGGAAAATTCTTCTTCAATGGCTCAAAGTAAATGTGTAGCTTCTTCAATGGTTCGGACCAAGAATCAAACAACAGCTGTGGCTCATAAAATAAACTGGACCAAGATTGTGGGTCCCTTGATGGGTCCGACAAGAATAGATTATGGAGAATTCATGAAATTGCGGAACTTGCCTGATTACTACTGAATACAATTCCAAGTGATTGTAGACACAGCTGAAAATAGGTACATCATGCAAATTTAACCTTCAATGTATATTAAAAAAGTTAAAATATGTTAGTTTTTTTCAATAGTTTGGGGACTAATGTACATTGCCTGTGCTTTCAGACGAGTGATGCTGCATTTTTTCACTGGATTAAATTGATGCTGAACATTCATTATTGAATTAAACGTAGATGCTGACTTCACTGATTACATTGTAGTTCTAATTCACCAACCGATACATGTGAGTATGATTATGATGAACACCCTTATTATGACCACGATGAAATTGTTAATCATTTTAATAATTATTACAACATTTTCAGATTGAACCTGCATGACAGAACTATTCTGCTTGCTGTTTTGTAATGAAACAGATGTCCAATCTGTTGATGGAAATGATACTACAACAGTTTCAGGAAGTGACAGAATTTTAACTTTGGTGAAGTTGCAAAACTCGAAAATTTCATTTCTTTTTGCTACTTAAATCAGCTGCTTACCATTGGTTTACCTTTACTTCATGTATTTGGGTAAGCAAACTTCTTGATTGCCATTAAGTTGCATATTTTTTTAAAATCTTACATAATGTTCATGTGTATGAGAATAATTAGTTAATATTATTAAAAGCATAACTTGCTGAATCTATACAATAAATATTTTGAATTTAGTTTTTTAATAATATATACTGCAAAATCATTTTGATATACTCTATTCAATAATTTTAATTAAGTGGTGGTTTTTCAGAATTCATGGAGCAGACAAAACAGAGTAATCCTGCAGTTTCTGTTTTATAATGTGGCAGTCTTAGATGCCATTGGATTTATACTGCAAGAGACAGTAAGAATTATGCTTCATATAAAAGCTTATGTAAGTTCAGAATGTAAAAGTCAATTCCTTAAGTTACCGTAAAACAGCTTCCCTGTCACTTTGTGTAAAATAGTCCTTTTTTTGATTTTCAATTAGTATTTTTTTAACACTATATAGACTTCATTGAATAATTTTGACATGCTAATATTACTTCAAGAAAAAATTTAATAATAAAATAATTTTTTTCAGCCATGAAATTAATAGATTGTGACATTTTCAAAAAGTATTTGAATATACTATACTAGATTATGATTTTATAATTACTGAGGATGAAGAAAATTTTCAGTGAGTAACATTTTATGATCATGAATAAATATTTGTATACTCCTTTCGTATTAATATAATATTTTTAAATAGTTTATAGCAAGTTTATCAACTGTCAAGACAACGAAGTCCTGATGTCTGCGTCGAAGCAGAAAAGCTGTTGTCAAATTAGTGTGACATTTACTAGTCGCATCTAAGTTGCCTTCGGTTTTTTCTGTGTACTTATGGCTTGCGGTCTTCGGTATTAATTCGACTTTATATGTCACTATTTACGTAGAGGCATTGTAAAGTCGGGTTCGAAGGGATCTCCGAAAGTTCATAGTACAGAAGAAGACGAGGCGGCCCAGCAGCCATCGACTTCTCACCGTGGGAATCCGCGCTAGTGAGTCGTTTTGGTCATACATGTCAACTCTTTTGCGTAATTTATTTTTATGAATAATTTGAAATGTTGAATGGACGCTAAATACTGACAAAGATAAGATTTAAAAGATATAGCTAATTTAATTAGTAATTTATAATCTATAATAAGATATCATTACATTACTCCGTGAATTTTTCGCGAGTACATTAAAGTAAATTTAAAGTTTTCTAGCTTCTTTTTATTTTTGTTACAATCCTAATTTAATGTAATTTGTTCAGAGATTCCTCTAATCAAAATTATTCTTTTGTTTAAATTTTGTTAAGATTAATTAGTCGTTTTCGTAAATGTACAGAACCGCTTTGCAATTTGTTAAATAAGTATAAAATTAGTTTAAATTTTGTCCCTTTTTTCCCCAAAAAGAAAATGGTGCCGCCCAAAAGCTGTGCACCATTTGCAGGAAATAAGATGTTATTTATATTTCTGAACATCAATGAAAATTCTAAATGAATGCAATTTCTTGCCAATAATATTGGTAAAGATTGTGTTTACACGGTACATGTATTCTTAATTATTTTTTTCATAATATTAATTATATGATCTCATAAATCAACTATATATTAGACTAAATATGTAATTAAACTAAATGCGTATTTAAAATAATTTTGCGACATGTATATGCGTTTTTATATTTTCGTCTGGCTCAACCAATGTCCCACTATTTTCCACAACTATTTGCCCCATGACCTGTTAGGCCCCACTGTTCCCTATAAGTCAAGCGGGCAATACAGTGGTATTTTTCGGCCGTCCGTACTACTTTCTTTGCCCGCTTGACTTTTTATAAATTATTTTTGTTTTTTTTTTGCGCCCGCTCATTCCCCTTTTTGACTGGTTAGTCTAAAAATCTGCACTTATAGTCACGCTTTTTTCATACAAAAATATGGAAATTATATCTGTGTAATGGAAATTCATTTCTCCGTTTTTGACGGACTAATAATATATTTTCTTTACAGCTAACTCTAGATTATTTATTAACAAGATACAAATGGCATAAAGAATGTCAGAGCTCTACATAATATGGTGCCGCCCAAAGCTGTGCACCATTAACAACTCCCTTCCCCCGTCCCCTTTTTTTTTTAATTTTCTTATAGTAACGGAGTAATGTAGTAGTAAAGTCTTGCAAAAGAGTTGAATTTTTTATTTATAATCTTTATTTATATATACACATATGTTATACATCTAAAAGGTATATGTAAAAGGTACTTGTATTTCAAGAAAGTGTTCTTCAAAAGATGTTTCGTCCTATGCTTCCTATATTAAATGTCTCAACTTTTGAGTCCAATTGTGAGTTTTCCAATATATCGAAATTTTGCACACTTATAAAGGACAATCTTATAAACATTTTCTGATAATTTAAAAGATATTTCTATGAAAAAGTGATTTTTGAGTGAACTACCTTAATGAGTACAAATCGTGGATCTCGTAATATCAAAATAAACTTTAAAAAAAAATAGTGGAAGAAATCTCGATCTGTCCCTGGGCCGGCAGCTTTCACTTGGCGCTGTAGTAGTTGGACTATGGATTCTACTTTGATACGGTCAAAAGATTTTATTTATGATTACGCAAATATCAAACTGTATAATATCTTTTTTTTTACACGGAGAGAAAACTTCTGGTAACGATTACTATACTTTTTTGTAACGCAGGGACAGACTCGACAAATAAAACATTTTACTAGAATCTATATTTAGAGTTACAGTACTTTGCTGAACTTACAATAAATTTTGCTACAAGTCTATCATTTATTATTATTTTTAGTATTTTTTTTTATTTGTTGAGTCTGTCCTTGCGTTACAAATCATTGTATATAGTCATTTTTACAAGAACTTTTCTCTCCGTGTATAAGTTAATTTACTATTACCGTGAAATCTATAGACACTTATGTAGGTTCCTTCGAATATAGATATAAAAATTACATTTTACAAAATTATATTTGTTAAAAAAGTGCTCGACACGGAGAGAAAGTCTAGTAACAATTACTATACTATTTACTAATGGAGGGACAGACTCGACTAATGAAAAATTTTAGTAGAAAGTATGGTAAATATGCTAGACTTGTAGCAAAATTTACTGCAAGTCTAGCAAATTTAACGATACTTATGAGTAAATTTTTTTATTAATTGAGTTTGTCCCTCCATTAGTAAATAGTATAGTAATTTTTACTAAACTTTTCTCTCCGCGGAGAAAAAAAATTGGGAAATGTGTTAAAAAAAAGATTAAAAAAATAACATAAAAAGATGCGTAAGAGTACCTACTCTGACATAGTAAAATTGTTTATCTACTGAAAAATAGAATTCCCAGAATATATATAGATGCACATCGATATTTATAGAGACGAGGCGAGGTATACAGACCGGACAGGTGAGGGGCAAGCGGCCGGTAGTGAAGACGCGCCTCCGTCGCCAACATCATTGTCGTGCGAGCGACGCACAAGCGGCAGCATAACGGAACGCGGAGCTTAACTAAGTTCCGCCGATAATGGCAATTAACGGAAAACATGACTGGGGTAATTATATTCCCACGCGGCCCGCTCGCTAACGTCGTGCACCTACGCGAGGACGCCGCTTCTACCGAGCCAAAGTGTGTTGTCGCATAATGCGAGCCGCGTGCGTCTACGCGCCCGAAAGTGATGCGTTCGGCTGGTCCTTTTTCCAGATTGATCGAATGCTCTTGGAATGTTGCAAAAGTATCGCACCGTTTACAGCTGTCTGCGTGAAATTTGCGTCCGTCGAGGTGTACAACTCGTAATTGCGCGGAGCGGATTAAATCTCCTCAAAATAAATAAAAAAAGAGAATGAAATAAATTAAAATTTGAAAGAATAACATACAATTAATTAAAATCTAAACTACGGGCAAACCGGCGGAACTTCAAGTTTACCAATAACTTTGAGCGCAAATCGAATGAAAAAAAAAGGTAAGCTCGCGATCGTCGGCAGAGCGAGGTGTACAACTCGTAATTGCGCGGAGCGGATTAAATCTCCTCAAAATAAATAAAAAAGAGAATGAAATAAATTAAAATTTGAAAGAATAACATACAATTAATTAAAGTCGAAACTACGGGCAAACCGGCGGAACATCAAGTTTACCAATAACTTTGAGCGCAAATCGAATGAAAAAAAAAGGTAAGCTCGCGATCGTCGGCAGAGCGAGCTAAAAGTTCAGGTGGATTCTGGGGAGTGGCGGAATAAAAGCGGGGGTTCAGCGAACGGAAGTTTGTTACTCCCAGGCGACTTGCCCGTCTCGAAAATAAAAGAATCTCCCCGATCAAAGTTTTGAATCGAGCGCGCGCTTCTTTTGCGCCGAGTCGGGAAATCTCTCGACTCGCGCAGCGAACGTCATTATCTACCAGCGAGACAAAAGGCCCGAGCGTCCGATCATCCCCAGGGCTTGTTCGTATGTTTTTCTTTCGTTTCTTTTTTTTTTTTTAAATCCGTTATACCATGACAAGAGAAGAACATTCTGCGGAACTACCCGGCGATTTTCTTTGTCTTGGAGCTTTTAATTTACGTGCACTCGGTGATTGATAGGATTATTTATTTTACCCAGTAGTAAGTATTTCTTTTTTATTTTTATAGGAGAATCGTGGCGTTCTATAGGATTTGGAAAAGTGTTGCTTTTTTGAAAGGAAACGGAATTGCTATGGTCGCGGCAAAAGTAGGGCCCGGTTTAACTTGTAAATTAAACCCATTTGAATTGTAAAGTATACGCGAAAAAGCATTTATATAAGTTATATCTTCCATTCAAGTTTCAGACGTACTGTCTCAAACAAAGTAACCTGCGAAAAATACTCATCTTTTAAACAATAAACAATATTACCATCAGATTTTTATTGTGCAAATTCGAATTAAAACACTTTTAACATAAAAAGATATTTTAAAAATTAAAGTGAAAAATCCATTTAACTAAGTCCTACGGAAATTTATTACGATTGAAGGCAGAATAAATCATTGCCTAATTATTCTTCACATTGTTAAAAAAAACAATGGAAACTATTGTAGTAGCACAACGGTTAAAAAAAAAAGGTTGAATCAATAACTAAGCGAAATCCATTACGCTCCCACTCGCGAAGTAAAAAAAAGAGAGAGAGAAAAGTAAGAGAGAAGAAACGTCGGAATAAAATTCCGTGGAAAGTTCGCTCGAAGCGGCAGCTCGCCTTTTCCTCCTCTGGCCCCGGCAATGTTTAATATTTAAAAGCAGCCGGAAGAAGCGAGCGGCGCTCGCGCGAGGAGCCAAGGCGCACAATAAAAAAGAAGACGGAGCGAGGGGGCGGGGGTGGGGGAGTAAAGGGAGGTAGAAGGAGGAGGCCCCCGCGAGGGAGAAAAGAACGGGAGGGTCGGAAAGAAGGAAGGAAAGCCCCGCTCGGGTTGGCAAGGACATAATGAACGGACGCAGCGCGCCTCGCGCCAGATAAAGAAAAAGACGGGGGGAAGAAGCGGAAGAAGGAGCAGGAGGGCGGGGGAGTAAGAGAGTGAGAGAGAGCGAGAAAGAGAGAGAGTCTTGGCTCGCCCAGGGCAGCGGCAAGGAATCGAGCGGAATGAGAATCGTCCGGGGCGCGAGAACCGGCGCGGGAGCTGGAAAGAAAAGGGAAAAGTGCGCCGGGAGAGAGTGCGAGAGAGGCAGGAAAGGGGGGGAGGGGGTGGGGAGAAATAAATTGAAAGCAAAATTGTACTCGCGCAAGAAAATGGAATTATTCCTCGGCGCTGCCGAGGCCGCGCGCACCGGCGAGATACGAAGAAAAAGAGAGACGGAGCCGGCCCGAGCGAAGAAGAAGCCCGTGTCCGAGATGGATATTCGGGCTCCATTGTGCTGGCAAGAGTCGGAAAAACCGGGGGAGCCCACAGTTCCAGTCCACGGGGCAAAAATCGCAGACCTCATCGACGATGCCGAATTCAGATTCTTCATAAATATTAAAATAAATATTAAACATTATGTTCCAATTTAAAATTACCATTTGTTATGTTTATTTTACGTGAGAAATTCGAGTGATGCATCAAATATAATTAAATCACTTTTTTTCAATCTAAGTATCCTGACTAATTATCTATATGAAAGTTTTTATAAAACAAACTTCTCTACTGCAAATAAAATTTTTAAAAATACTTAAGCTAGATTGAAGGAAATCTATTTTCGTGTTTATTTTTAACTAGGAATTTCTAGTTAAATCTTATTTTTTATAATATAAGTATGCGATAATCACCAGATGAACAAATTGCATTCGTCTTTCGCTCATATAGAAAAAGTTAGCTTAAAAAGTAACTATACACATTTTATGACACAATTCCTTGCACAAATACTGTAATCACCTATGTTTCTTCAGGGGTTCAAATATCGTATAATAAACCACAACATTATAAGTTCCAAGACTAAACCACAGCTAATTATCTAATAATTTAATTACCTTATAGCAGCTACACTAGACAAGAAGTATTCATTTTTTTAAAAATAAGTTTATATATTTAAAAAAACTATTTTTTAATATAATAAGTTTAAATTAAAAAAAAAAGAAGTAAAATAAAAATAACATAATTACTTCGAAATCGGTAACAAAGGATAATCTTTTTCAGCGCCGCAATCTCGGTGGAGTCAGACTAAGTTACGTTTGCTAATCGGGGTCGAAAGAAATTCCGTCTCTCGGCTTCTCTTCTTTCCCCCGATGCCTGGGAGCGAGAATTTTCCCGACGAATGACGATCGCGTCGCGTCGCAATCTGGATTTTAATAATTCGCCACCGCGGAGAAGAATTCGGCAGCCCGGGCAGCGGGGTCCGGGGCTCTGACGCGCGCGAGGGATGCAAATAATTACGGCGCGACCAATTTTCCCGACGAAACTCTCTCGGAGGGGGAGGGCCTTAGCCAAGGGGGCGAATCGAACGCGCGCAGGAACTTTGATGGATTTCGCCCGAAAGCAAGCCCGGAATCCGTCTAATGCTCCGGAAAAATCCGAGTAAGCCCGTTTAACGACGCCTATACGCCGCGTACTCTTCGTCCAGACGCTCGATTGAATTGTCGCTATTCGATCGGATGATAATTTATCGCGCGCTTAATGGCGGATGGAAATTTTGGGTCGCTTCTGCGTTCAAACCTTGATGACAGGGAAATCAAGTACAGTGACAGGGATATTTCTGAAATGACAATGCGATTACAGTACGAAACGGTATTGAATTAGCGACCAATTTACGAAAGTCCAATCTACCATTGCAAATTAGCATAATGGGGTTCAATTGTCAGGATCGATAAAGAGAGAATGATATAATTAATTTACCCGTAGTCTTTGTGAAAATCTAAAAAGTAATATTATTAGATATAACGGGCATTATGCACGATCATAATTTATCTAGAATTTAGATTTATTATCATACCTCTCATCAGTAAGTTGAAAAAACGAGTCTTATTACCTTCAATTAACAAAATATACTTTCCAAACTATTACACTGATACAAATTATAAGTATACACGGAGAAAAATGTTACACTAAAAATTACTATATTTTTTAGCGATAGAAGGACATACTTGCAACGTGAGAAAAATTAGTATATTGTATTTTAAAATTTACAATACGCGTAGTAAAAATGAAAAAAACTTTATTCATTTCCTAAAATTATACTAATTTTTAGTATAACATATTTCTCCGTGTAATAATATAAATAATAGAATAATTTATTTTATTAAATATATAATGATCTTAAAATTAAAGTCTAATTTCTTATCTATTTTATTCGTATCTTATATATATCTAAATACGTAACTAATTTAATTAACCGTGTAATCGTGGATCAACTTGAGAGTACATTAAATACTTTTTAATACATACAAAAAAAGTGACACGATCCCCACAACCGTCATCTTTTTTTTTTGCCTGCTGGTAAAGTGCACAGGGTGAATTTTCAATGCTCTTTTTTGCTGCTGCTGCAAATAGTTCCGTGGGTCACGTTAAAAAAACAGGTACAGTGTCCGATACACTGTCCTCGAGGGGTCGAGTGCACGGGGGGTGAGGCGCGTGTCCTGATCGCGTGTAAGAACCGCTCTGGGGGATAGAAGCAGGGGAAGACAATAGGGTGACCCACAATTTAGACGACCGGCGAAAAAAACCGGCCTCCCGGGCGATCAACCCCCCGACAGCTTTTTTGGCGAAGCCATGCGACCGCGTCATCTGTCGTCGCTCTTTCGAATTCGCGAGCCTTTTTCAGCGCTGGAGCTGCGAAGCCCGGAAGAGGGGACTCGCGCCATCTGACGAGGGGTGGCGGAAACCCCGCATCGACCGGGGAGGCCGCGCTGAAAAGTGTCAAGGGTAACTGCATGTAAAAATGGGAGCGGAAGAGGCGTCCATCTAGTTTCTTTTTTCCTGCTTTTTCGGCAGGCCAGACTGATTTTGGACAATCGTCAAATTGGCAACTTCGACTAGGTGGAAACATTGTTGAATCTAACTTTATTTAAAATTTTTTAATTAATAACATTCCAGGTGCAATGTGCAAGACTTATTTGTTCGTTTATAATCGATTTATTGTTTATATCCATTATTCGCTGTTCAACGTAATCCGGGAACACGAAAGTGTAAATATCCCCTACTAAATAGTTATACGAAGTGTACTTTCTAAATTTGATATTTAATATTTACACTAATAATTTTAGATTTTATTTACATTTCATCAGAGAATGAAATAATGCACTATATTTCTACAATTATTCAGAATTAAAAATGTAATTCTTTGATTTTGTAAAATAAAACAGAAATCAATATTTAATGCATATTTAATTTCTAGAGTATGTTTTTTCAAATCTGATTGAAAGAAAAACTTTAAATAAATAATATTGTTCTATTAATTTTTTACGATTATATGCATGCAGCTGCCGAGTGTCCACAGACAGATCCGGTTTTTGAAAATCCTCTCTAACGCGAACTCTGCTTGTCTATTTTGACCCTTCCGGTATCGAGTAGTTTAACTCGTTTCCTTCCACTCACTATAGTATTATATATTTACAAAGAAAATATATTTTTATCATAGATTTTTGTTCATAAATATTTTTTAGTATCTACAGAAACAAAATTTGTTTTAAAAAACGTAAATTGTGATAAAAAAATCTGATACGGTTAATGAACTAAGTATTGGATACTGGATCCTGAATTTCTTAAAAATTCTGCAAAAAAATAATAAACGAAAAGCTGTAGTTTGGTCTTTTGAACCACTAACGATTTTTTCTTAAAATATACATTTTATATTACAGCCTTTATGCTCAAAAGTCGTATTGGATTATGGTATTAACTAATACGCGGAACAAATAAAAATATTGAATATCAAAGCTGCAATATGACTCACAATTCTTTCATCGAATCTCGAGATTTAATTCGCTCGAAGTCTTGATTTTTCTTACTAGCAAAAATTGCGTGCATATCACTCTCAGTTGAAAAAAAAGGCAAGCCATTATATTTTATTGATAGTAACAAATAGCAAGAAAAAGAACGGCTCGTTGGTATTTCTAGCGCGTAAAAGCGAAGTACAAGTACGCGAGGCAAAAAGGCGCAGCGCTCGATATGAGCAAGGGTAGCTAGCCGTCGGTAGCCATCAAAAAAGCCTTTTCCTCCGGCAATCGATGCTCCAGGCACGTACGTACCAACCGTATAGCTCGGGTGTTCTCTTTGCAATTTGCTACCGTCGTAGATTGCACCTGCATGGTCTATTATCGTGTGGAAGTTCGTCTGCCGCCGAGTAGGAGTAAGAGAGAGAGAGAGAGCCAGGGGGAGCGAGGGTGCGCTCGCTCGCGACCGGGTGGCTAGGGGGTGGCAACCTAACCTCAAACCTTGTACCTCATCCTTCTCGTGATGGAGGCGTCCCTATTATAAGTTGCGAACAAACTTTACTTATATGCTCGCGACTACTCTCCGCATGCGCCGCCGCCGCTCCCTGCCTTCTCATCCCTCATCCCTTTCTCATCATACTTACGTTCGAACGAACACGCACACATAAATATGCCCGGAGCCCTCCCACACCCCCGCCACCTTCGGCCGCTGTAGTGTGTGCGCGCCTCTTGTACGTGTACGCCCGTAAACTAAATAAAACTACAGAGCTACAGGAAGCGGGAGGTATTATTTCGAGCCGTGTGTACTTTCAATTAAGCCTAGCTTATATGTTCTCGAAAAATACGTCGACGTGTTGTGCTTCGGCGATTGGCTAATTTATCTCGAGCAATAACACCCAGACGACTTGGATTGTCTTGACAGTTATTACCTATTTGTTATTTAATTAATGCTATTGACTTCTTGGTCGGAATATCGGAGCGTGAAACTTAATTGCGACTTCGCCGGTGACGCGGTGGGTATTTTCAAGGTGTACTCAGTGTAATAGATTGGCTTACTGTTGATTTAAGGAGTGCGCGAGTTATTGGATTAACTTTTTCTGTGTTTTCTTTTTTTTTTTAAAGAAATTTTTGTAAAATCATTTCTGTCGGATTTTCAGAGTTTATCTCCAGGCAAATTTATCAGTTTTAGTAGGACGCGTAAAACATTCTCTCAAAGTACAATATTATTCGTTTAACCTTTAGAGGGCCGGCACTTGAGGAGTTTAAAAAAATGCTTGTTTCTATAGAAGTGGTATTACGCCAAATGGCGTATCCCGGCACACTAAAGACTAACGTTATGAAAAAAGCTAAATCTTTGAATGACGAATATATATAAATAATATTATATTAATAAGTTATAAAAAACTAAAATTATTATCAATGAGAAATCGCACATGTAGCATGAAAATCCTGCTTGCTGTAAGCAAAAATCTGGTTTCTTGTACTTTCTACTAAACGAGCACATCTATCAAGTAATGAATCAAATTAAAACTTCAACAAATATATTTCTCTACAAGATTTTCCAGATTTACTTAAAAGAGTATACGTAATGTACAGACGCACACTTCCAGATACGCGTGCAATAATTTGTGTCATAAAATATTTTTTTAAATTTAAAGTGTACAAACTGTTGTGTACAATGTATACTTTTTTTAAATGTCTATTTGCTTCTTGTGTACAAAGTTACGTGTGTAATAATTGTCTATAATTTCAAACATTAAATTTAAAACGGAATGCGCTAAATAAATTTCATAAAAATATTTGTGTTAAACTAAATTGTGTACAATCGGTATGTGTATGAAACGTACCCTGTCCGCTAATTAAGCAATTTTTCTTCTGTTGAAAGCAGCTAATTTATTTTGAAAACAGCGGAGCCTTTCATAATTAATCGAGCAGCAGATCGGCAGCCGTGGAGCGGACTGCGCGAAAGCGAGGGAAAGTCGTTTGATTTCCGTGCGAACGAGCCGAGGCTCGAAATCAGCTGTGTCGGTAGCAGGGCCAGCTGACACGCGGGGCGAGAGAGCGAGAGTGCCGAAATTGTCCGAGGCGCGAGAGACTGACCGGTGGTCAGTCCGGACACGCGGGGGGCGCTCGCTCGACGCCTCCGGGCACTCGTCAGCCTTATGCAAAGCAAGAGGCTGCCAGCTCATTGTTCGACGCCCGGATCTTAGAGGTGGCCTAATGAGGCGGCGAATAATTGCTTATTAATGGCCAACTGACCGCATGCGTGACATTGTCCCCGGCAGCATCCGAGCGCACCCAGTCAACGGGCAAACTTTCTTTTCTTTCTTTTCTTTTTTCTTTTTCGCGACTGTTCGTGTCATTATTCCGGATCGCTCATACATAGACAAGTTAATTGACGCGCGGATACGTTCAATGTTAATGGGTCACTCTATTGATCAGTTGGTGATTTTTTTTTTAATATATTTTAACCCTTTCAGTCCTATGTACATTGCAATGTACAAAGATATTTTTAATTTTTTTAAATTTCGCAAAACAACTTCGTGATAGGTCTAAATAAACGCATGGATCACATTAAGTAAATACTTTTTCATTTTATAGTGGGCCTTTAAATTACTCTGGACTCAATATTTATTGAGAAATATAGCATTAAAAAAAAAGAAGATTCTAAAATTGAAAAAATTGCCTAAAAATTATTGTAGATGATATAGAATTTTTTCATGCAGGACAAAAATTTAGGTCTAAAAGGGTTAACAACCTTTCGAGTTAATTTAATAAACTGCATATTCTTAATGCAAATAAAGTATAGAACAGGATAATTAGAGGATCTAAATTTTGTAGTTATTGTAAAAGTGAATATACTTGAAAACTTTTTTCCTTTTTCGCGATTATTCGTGTCATGATTCCGGATCAGTGATATACATAGACAAGTCAAGTGATGCGCGGATACATGCAATGTTAATGAGGACACTCTGTTGATCAGTTATTGATTTTTTTGTTGTTAATATTTTAACAGCCTTCCGAGTTAATTTAATAAACCGCGCATTTTTAATAAAAATAAAGTACACATTTTGTAGTTTAAAATGCGGATAGTCTTAGATATTACTATTAAAAAATTCTCAAAATAAACGTGGTAAATGCAATGACAATTTGAAAAAGACGGCATAAATCTCCTTCTCTCTGAAATAAAGCGATCCTCCTCGGAAGGCTAAAGAAAGACGTGCAAAGTTAAAATAAACGTACTCCAGCTGCTCGCGGCAAGAGCAAAAGTCGTCCCATCGTCTTGCGGCCTCTTTATTCATCGACGAAAAAAAAAGGAGCACAAAAAGAAGAAGACCGCGTGTCTTGCGCGCACAATGCGATCGAACGCACAAAGCCAGTGGCGCGCGCGGGAGCCCCGAAGAATCGCGCGAAACCTTATCTCGGACATCTGGTCGGTACAAATTGAAAGCTCTCGGTCCCGTCGCGGATCGATTCGCCGACCCTGGCCGTGCATCATCCGCGACGATTGAAACGCGTGCGATACCCATCGCGCGCCCGCGGGACAGCAGAATGGCCGAGCGAATGAAGACGCGCGGTGGCGGCACAGGTGAAAGCGCCGAACGAATGGGCCCCGCGCGCCGACGTTTGAATTAAAAAATAAATTTCGCCGAGGGCGAGGGGAAAGCATCTGCTGGACATTGTCCTGTCCCCGCGGAACTGGTCCGGCGGGTGGCGCGACCGGCCTTGGGACGCGACGCTTCCTGCATCGACCGGTTAGCCGATTTTCGGTCTAGTTTAGAATGTCGTTGGTTTGCTTGTTGTTTCTTTTTTTTTTTAGAGATTTGATTTGAGAGGGAAGTTGTTCAGGAGAGAATGGAGAGGGTCAGTTTGCGGCGCGTGTTCGGGAAAAAAGATTTTTCGCATGGAATGGCCTTTTCGGAGCTTCCTTTCTATTTCAGTGGGTCAGACAAATTCTTTTGAAGCGGCGCGATTTTATATTCTTTTCTTTGAAACTGTCTAAAAGGGGTGAAGCAATTTGCACTCTGTGGTCTATTTTACTTTGCTACTTTGGCAGTGTGTAATCATTACAGAATTTTATTGAAAAAATTTAACTCTATAAAGTACGCAATAAATTACTCTATTTTTAGACATTTATTAACAAATTTTACGTTAAAAAAACTCATATTATTATTAATCATGTACAATTATTTTATGTTTTAAATATAAATTTATTAATTAGTGTTATCAACAATTTATTAAATAATGAAATTTAAAAGACATTTAAAAAGGGTGTTACATCAAGTTGACTATCTTCCCGTATAAAAAAATATTCTGGTAATAGTCTGGCCAAAGTCTGGCTAAAAAGACGATCCCAGACTTTGTGCGAGATGTAAAGTAAAAAAATTAAGTGTTACAAATAACTCGAGACTTTTTGCCACACTGAAAAAAAGTTTGTTAATTTTAAGGAAATGATTTACTTGAATAGTACTTATAAAATATTTCGTTGAATCAAGTAATCATTTCGTTAAAACTAAATGAAGTTTCTAAACAAATTTAGTAGCTTCAAAAAAATAATTTTTTGACTCGATAAAATATTTAATAAGTACTATTGAAGTAAATCATTTCATTAAAATTAACAAATTTTTTTTTCAGTTCAGACACTTTTCCAAATAGATTAAATTTAATTTATATTATATCTGGCATAAAGTCTGGTATCGTCTCTTTAGCCAGACTTTGGCCAGACTTTAAGTGCCAGTCTATTACCAGACTAAATTTTTTTACACGGATTACATAAAGTCTCAACATCCTAAAAAGGAGATTCGTATCTTCTCTTTTCCGCAAATTTACTCACTCTGGAGCCCGCAGGGCTCACCGAAGAAAGCGAAAAAGCGAAAAAGCCGAGTCGTAGGGGCGAAATCCCTGCGCGGCCTCAGTAGGTCACTCCGGTCCGGCCGAATCACCCTCGGCGCCTGAAAAAAGGGGAAAAACAGGTTCCGGGTCTTGCTTCGTCCAGTTTTGCACGCTTTTCACACGCGCCCGCTCGAGACTGACCTCTCGCTTTCAATTGTCCATCTTCGGGTGCTCGTCTTCCTCGCGGCCCGGGGTGGAACTGGTTTCCTTTCCCACACGAGCGCGCGCGCCTATCGGTCAACTCGCCCAAGAAGTGAGTCCCAAAGCGGCTGCTCCGGGGAGGGGGGACAGCGCAATGACCAGCTCGCGGCCGAGAGCCGCAGATGCCGCTGGTCAGTTTGTGATTTTGATTCGGGAACTGTGCTTCGACCGGCCCTTACGAAGGCGCAGTGAGTTCTTCGGTGCGTATGCACTCTCTTGAAAGTTATCAGTGAAAATTTCACTATTTGAATGAGCGAACGATTTTTCGATTCTGAAATAGTGAAAATTTTACTTTCCATATAGCGAAAATGGAGGTTCACTTTACACTCTGTGAGATTTTCGCTATTTCAGAAGTGAAAAACCATCCACTCAAATAGTGAAATTTTTATCGAGAACTTTTGAGAAAACAGATGGTCGGGTGAAGACAAAAGTGTCGGGCACGATTTAGTGTGGGTGATGTTTAGCCTAACAGGTTAAAGCGTGAGGGGATGGTATAGTAGATCAAATTCTTTTTTGCGCGGTTGTTCGTACGATATTTGACCTTTTTACAATTTCATTTCAATAGATTAATTATCAAAATAAATATCTTGCCGGAAAATTAAGCATCATTTATGTTGTTGTAACTAACTTTTAGCTAGATTTTTCGAACATAATCTATTATGAAACCTTGGCATATGATAGTTCAATAATAGTTGAGGGCTTGAAGTTATGAATTAAGATGCGTGCGCAGCTGTTTGCGAAGGCGCGAGAATCAAAACGGGTTAAAAAAAAATCGATGGGCCCGTGTCCTCAATCTCGCGATGCAGATCGACCGTAATAATAACCGTCTATAATAATAAGCTCGAAATATGTTATAGAATCTGCCCACTTAACAGAAGATTTAACATATTATGCCTAAACACTCCTTAATTTTTCGGCAGGGCTACTATTAAACATTTTAAAGACATTCGTTCTGATTTAGTCATCCTATCTATATTAAAATTCATTCACTTTTATATTTTAGAAAACTTACAGTTTCCGGAGCGTTTTTAATCTTTTTTTTTAAATACATGGCTCAATTACATTTATGTAGATGCAGTACCTACTATAAATTCATGCCCTTTATAAATAAAATGGCATTTAAAATGTAAATAATCTACACATTTTAATTAAAAGTTACACCGACTTTATTAGTCACAAATCTTGAATCAGCAACATAAACTCTCAAAAAAATCATGATCTTTTAATCATCTTTTACATTACAACTAAATGTATCATGTCGTAACTTTTTTAAAAGATTATTTAGATTTTAAAAAAAAAAAACGGGTTACTATATTCCGTTTAAAAAAAAAATTACTATATTCCGTAGGAACAATGGGACATACTCAACCTATGACGATTTTTACTATAAAAAATACTAAAAATTCCTATGTACAGTAGCAAAGATTGATATTTATGTAGTAGAAATTGCTATGTACCTATAGGCATTTTTAATACGTTTTATAGTAAAAATCGTCATATGTCGAGTATATCCCACTGTTCCTACGGAACATAGTAATTCTTACTATAACGTTTCTCTCCATGCAGTAGTGGACTTTCACGAGGAAAGTATACTATTAATCACTTTCTATAAAATCCACTGATCTTTTTGCATTACGTATATAATCTCTCTCTAAATGTTCCTTTAATCCAGCGGCAGCATCCCCGGCAATTTAGTAAATTTGCGTAATTTATTTATTCAAAGGCGAAAATAAGCGTAGACGGCAACTTCGATAGCCTCCCGGTCGATCGCGGGAGCTTGCGTCCCGGCAATTCCGCGCCTCAAGTCTAGCGGCGGGGCTCGGGCTCCCATCCCAACTTTTACCCGCTCGCATAATAGATTTCTTAGAAGCTCGGGACGCGCGCGAGCGAGCGGCGGGCTCCGCGGCGCTGGAGCTTATTAGAAACGCAATTAAACTCTCTTACGGGCGAAATTAATGCAAATTTCTAGACGCGGCGCGGAGGCGGGCGGGCGCGCGAGAGCCTCGCTAGAACGTCAGGTTTTCCAAGTTCCGCGCGCTCGTCGCCCTCCCCTCCCCTCCCCGCGCACGGGTGGGGGAAGCCACTCGAGGGCGGAGTCCCGGCTGAGCGCGGCCATGCTGCCACCCCCGTCTTATAGCGGGCCCCCTCTTGCCGTCGCCGTCGGCGCAGCCACCCGCCCCGCGCGCGCAAAATAAGGGATGAAAAACGACGCGCCCCGGAGAAACGCCGCGCGGTGGGAGACCCAGCCGAGGGAAACCAGCCCCTCTCTATACGCTCTCGACCCGGCCGCCTTATTCCGCACTGACTTTGCGCTTCTCTTTTTCCACCCATTCGCTCTCTCCTGGGATCTTCACGCTTTTTCCTTATTTTTCCGTGGAACCTGTTTTTGCGATTTGGTAGTCTTTACATGGCTTATTGAGGTGTGACAACGAATGATTCTTCTATCTTTGCTGAAGAGATGGAGTACTACTTTCTTTAGTGATTTTTTTTTCAAGTTTCTCAATTTAAGTATAGTAATACTAGTACTTCAGAAATTTTAATGAACTTTTTTTGAATTTCCAATATCAATAATTCCAATATCTTTCTTTTTAAATTTGTAAATCCCTACAAGAATTTTTTATTTACTAGTTATTTTAAATGTCTATATACTAATAGATCTTCTAATCTAGACGAGTCTACAGGGCTCTATTTTTTCTAAATTAGTATGAGCATGATCAAAAACTATTATTAATTTTTTTTTCTACTATATAGAACCCTATTTTCACAAACAGCATCAAATCATGTGAAAAATGTACTATATAGCCTTCGATTATACAAATCATGTCTATTTTTTTTTCTAACGAATCTTGAAAAAAAAATCTCACAAATTTACCTGAAAATTTTCATTCTATACACAGTTTAACTAAATAATAAAAAATCAAAAATAAATATTCTCTATACATCCGATCTACAAGAAAAGAATTCCTCGAGCAATAAAAGACGTCAACCGCAACTCCGAGCGCCTGGTAAACAGTTGATGTCCCATGACCCGCTGGTGGCCCGGAGGCGCGTTTTCCCCGCGATCCCATTACGCGCGGCCAATTATCACGCGCCGCGGGATAGCGTGCCTCATTCCTAATTTGCGCGCGGCGCGCGTCTATGCACACAGCGGCGAAATCGCCCGGCGCGTTATACACTCGCTCCCGATCTCCGCGCGTTTTGATCCGGCGGCAGCGTTGCGCTATTCGCGAATCGCGGCTGCCGCGCCTTCTTGCAGGATTCCGCGGACCGGAGAGCAAAGGGGGCCGTTATAGGATTCTATAAGTGTACATTTGTATGTATAGAAACCAAGTCGTACCTAGAAGGCCTTTCATTTGTAAACGAAATTACAGAATGAGGCACTGCCGACTCGCGGTTTCATCATCGTTAATGCATATAGGGCGAAAAGGGATTTGCGTTTTTTAGCAATATTGTAGGAATCCGTACTGCAGAATGAGTTTAATTGTTTTTTTTTTTTTATATTTTGTGTATAAAATGAAAATTTCTACCTGGCGATTTGTTAGTGACTGAAAAAGTGGTACAATTGTATTATATACACCGAGAGAAAAACTTAATAAAAATTACTATATTGCGATTAGGAAAGGAGTGACAGTCTTGACAAGCGAGAAATTTTAGTATGGAAAATAAAAAATTGTTAGTACTCAAAATATCGATTTTTAGGATGAAAATAATAATTTTTAAAATTGCGGGTACTAAAAATTACTATTTTTTATATAAAAAATTCTTACCCCCCGTGGAAACTATCTTATAAAAATACTAGAAAAATGTGCATATTTTATAAAATCCGATAAATTATTTATCTGGATTTATACGGTTTTTGCACCATTTTATGGAGTTTTATAAGACCCTTTCAATAGGGCAATTTTTATTCAATTTTTTCTCTCAGTGTACGAATTTCATAAGTATATTAAAAATAATAATAATCACAACATTGACAGTAAGAATTAAACAATAATAATACATTGAATACTCTATATCGCTGACTAGTAAATCAATTAATTTCCTTGACAGATAAAAGGCAAGAAAAGAAATGTTGTAGATTGGTGCGCGCGAGTAGACCGGAGTAAAGGTGCAGAGGAAGGAGGTTTTCCTACGGCGTGGGCGGGTGAACGTAGCTGCCTCTGAAGCAAACGGCTCAAAGGAAATTAAGGAGCATTCACTCCATGAGGAGCTTCCACAGAGAAATATCGTCCTCGGCGACTGAGAGGATAATAGCGACGAGGCTCCGAGGCGCGTCACCCCCCCCCCCCCACCCCCCTCCTCACCCCCTCGCCTCTTTCTCGCATTTCTGAGTCTCTCTGTGCGCCTGCTGTTCGTACCGTCTCCTGGACCCATTTTTCGGCGAGATAGCGGTAACGCTGTTTCTAACCCCCGGCCTTTCGAAGACGAGACGCCCGTGCCACTATTTCTAATTGCACGGAAGCTCGGTAATTGCCCTCGTTTTGCCCGGCGCATCTTCTCTGGCTATACGGAGGAGCTTTGTCCGCTCGCGAAATATCCTCCGTACCACTAGGAAATTTCGGCTCCGAGGTTCGCAGCGGAAGGGATTTTTTCGGGAGAGGGAAGGAAATCGGTGTAGGTATAGGAGAGTGCAATCTCAGGCGACGCGCGCGAGGCATTTTAATTCGGCCGGACTGGGGGAATGTTGGACGACCGCCAAGTACCCGCCGAGATTTCTTAATACCCGAGCCGCAAATGCCGGGCGAACGTACGCGCTGCGTGCGCGACGCTTGACTCTTGACCCCCTCTTGGAGGAGCGATGACCAGGGGGTCAAATCTTCCTGACTACTAGCGATTTATTGGTGAAGGATGATGTCATTTTACTACGTATATTTTCATTTATACACTGAGAGAAAAACTTATAAGCAACTATTTATTTCAATAGTACTTATTGAATATTTTATTGAGTCAAAAAATTATTTTTTTGAAACTATTAAATTTATTTAGAAACAAGTAAATTAATATGTTTTAATGAAATTATTACTTGATTCAAAAAAATGTTTAATAAGTACTATTGAAGTCGATCATTTCCTTAAAATTAACAATTTTTTTTTCAGTGTATGTACACGTAATATATGTGTTATTTTGATATTATTATATGTTTAAAGATATCATATACTTTTGTTAAAAGAGATTATTTTATTCTGAATTTCTAGAATTTAAAATATTACTGTAAGAATTTTTTTCTGTAATCTACTTAAAAATAATACGACAGTCTTTCTTTTTCTCAGCATTTTATCTTTATACGTAATTGAATACTTTTATTGTTTCTTAAATATGAATCAATTTTTATTTAATAATTTCTTAATACTACACTGAGAGAAAATTTTATTAATTTTAAGCAAACATTTATTTCAGTAGTACTTATTAAAATTATTGAAATATTAATACTTATTAAAATTACTCCATTTATTTAGAAACAAATAAATTCATTTAGTTTTCATAAAATCTTTACTCGATTCAAAGAAATATTTAATAAGTACTATTGAAGTAAATCATTTCCTTAAAAATAACAATTTTCTTTTCGATGTACAAGAAAAATAAAAAAAAATGACTCAAACTTAAATAATAAATCTCACATAAATCTATAGCTGATCCCCGCGTCTTCTAATTGAAAGCATCATCGCAGTACCGAAAAAACAATATTTTCCGTAGATTTAAGAGTAAAGACTACCTTGAAGGAGCGCGCTGAATCCCCCTAAGCGTCCATATTTGCCGTGGGTCCGGGGTTATCCTTTCGAAGGGGCTTTTTCATCGTGGGGATGGGCGAAAGAGGTCGCAGCTCCGTTCGCGGGGGAGGAGAAGGGGGAAGGGGGCTGCCCGAGTGGGGCGAGCATTATCTCGTTAGAAAATACGACGTCCCGGCGAAATTTCGGGCTTCGCGCGCTTTCTCTGCCTCCCTGCCCCCTTCTGCAGGGGCGAGAGGGTGGAAAAGGCGCGCGGAAGGCGAAACCCCGGGCGTACTTATGACATCTCCACCCCGCCTCCGCCCCCACCTTACGTCCTCTCTTTCTCTGTGCTCTCGAAAACATCGCGCGTCTAGGTCTGCGTACAAGTACACCTCGGTGTGAGTTTAGACTCGCGAAGGGGGAAGAGAGAGAAGGAGAGAGAGAGAGGGCTTTTGTCTCCGGCATTGATTTCTGGGACCAACTTCGCTTCGTCGCCGGCGTCGTTAAATTATATGTATAATCGCGAAACAGCCGCGTTCTGAAGTTGCAGACAAAGCTCCCGGCCAGCCGCGCAACGACTCGCCAAGTCGCCTCGCAGAGGGAAGGGATGGTGCACCGGGAATACCGAATACCGAGGGTTTAAGAAGGAATCGTTTCTATACGCACAGTTCTAAGATTTCTAAGAGCCTGTATTTTTTTTTATTTTCTTTTTGTAAAAAGTTTCTTGTTAATTATGTCAGCGTATTTTGAGTTTTAAATGCAGCGATAGACTGAGCTACTTCTGCATTGAGTCAGTGCAGTATGCAAGAAGATACTTGTGAATACAATGGATAAAAAGAAGGAGGTTCGACTGATGGTATTGACCATACAGACTTATTAAAATAGTAATTATTTCTCATAATAAAACGCAGCCATCGATCCATTAAGACAATGTTGCCGAGCGGAAATTAAAATAATTTTTGTTCCACAATGCGGTGAGAAGCCTGCACGTGATTAAGTCGCTCTCTCTTTCTCTCTCTTCCTTTGCTGGCTGTCAATACCGCAACTTTTTCGATGAATTGAAACGATTGGAAGCGTTAAAAACAGTTCGGCGCACAAAAAAGAGGAGCTTTTACTTCTCTGATTTTTTTCTCACGAATTTTGTTGGCAATCGGTCGTCCGATTACATTTATTTATCATAGTCATCAACGAATGAAAAAACTCACTTTCTTATCGGGCAATTTAAAATCCATATTTCTTTACAAATATCGTGCAATCTGTCTTCGAATGAAAATTAATACAAGAAAACTTCTATCTCTTGAAAATCTTATAAAAATCTATAACTCAAACTCGCCCAATTCAAGCTATCGTTGATTTGAAGTGTATACATCCTTTGCATGTACATTTTCGTTGGTCGTAATTTCATTGTTTCATATTAATAAAAACTGCTTTAATAGCTTCATTAAAAAATTCTGAACAAATCAAAACGCTTAATAGAATAAAAAGGCTTTGGAATTCACTACCTCAACCTTTGATAGTAATTTTTTTAAGACAGCTTTTAGGAAATATTCTTCTGAATATAATTGAGTAAATTATTGTTTCTTTAATTTTAAGTAATTTGTATTTATAAACTTGTATACCAAGGACCACAGGTCCTTTATAGTTTCTTTAATTTTAAGTATTTTTTATTAATAAACTTGTATACCAAGGACCATAGATCAAAATTATTAAATAAATAAATAAAATCTATTAAACAAAAAAGAAGGGTAAAATAGTTTGAACATTTAAATTCCAACTATCTTTAAACGCATAAACCGTGTAACATTGAAGCAAGAGGCACTAATGGTTTTCCATGTTTGGGAAGTAGGAGTTGCGCCCGACGCGTGGGAATCGACGTCTCGCAGCCCCATCATCGTCCATGAGTAAGAAACAGAAGTAAAGAGAGAGAGAGAGAGCGTCTATGAGCTCGACTCCGGAAATCGGAAGCGAAGGTTGGAAAGTGCCGTAGCCGGAGGCGAAAGAGAGCACGAAACTTCGCCTGACGACTCGATTCCTTCTTGGGGCCCGTCGGGAGAGGAGCTTCGTCAAAGACACTCGTTACGCGAAAACTTGCTCGTGCATGCACGTCGGTGTAGAGGGACAGAGAGAGAGAACTGCCGGTAATCGATATACTTCGCACTGATGAGTTTTATGTCTGTCTGTGATCTTATTATTCGTTTTTATTCAATTAATTTTTTTTAAAGAATTTATATGTGCATGCGCATTTCTCTTAAAAATATAACGTATTACAAGATTCCAAAGTACTGAGAAGAGAAAATTAAAAGAAAACTTTGAAGATGCTTGGCGTGTATAGAACCCAAATTTAAATTTCAAGCGATATTCTAATGTAATTGATATTAATTCGCAGAGTGTACATAAACAGTAGTACTCGGGCACCATCGTATTTATACGAATTTAAAAAATAAAAAGTGTGAGAAACAGGGAAATGACCTATAAATTAATCACATATTTTGTATGCATATTTTTATAGATACTTTTGTTTAAATAACTTTCGGCTAAAAAGGAGTGAGAATAAAATATGGAAAATAAAACGAAGGCTCAAAATGCTTCTTAATTAAATGAATGAAACGTTGAAAAAGGTTGATCTAGAAAATCCGATTACGGTAGCCCTCGTTTCCGCCGTCCTCTCACTTATTATGCAACGGCGTTGCACAAAAGCTTAGCTCCCATCAAGCCCGAAAAGGCTAATCTTTTCAAGAATATTCGTGCGTACCTAAGCGAAATTTCGCTTCTCTTTGAACTTGCAAGAACGTGTAAACTATGCTCCAAGATAAAATAAATCTTTCCATTAATTATCAAACTTATTACTATTTTATTTCAAAGATTTAACTGCATGATACACTGGCAAAAAAGATTCTTTAACCCAAAGTCTTCGCGCTTTGAAAAATAATTTTGTCCTGGTATTTGAAATCAAGAAATATGCATTAGTATTCAAGAAATATTTCTTAATAGTTAATGCGCGATCATCTTTACCGACAAAAATCCCGTGGATCGCTTAATAGTTAATGCATCATTTCTTTATATTTAATACCCACGCCTTTGAATTATATTAAATGCGCATTGCTTTATATTAAAGACACCGAGTAAAAAAATTCCTTGATGTTAATAATAATTCTTGACTGTTAAGAAATGGGACTTTAATTTTTCGTAATTGCGCATTACTCAACAATTAAGAAATAAGCAGTTGAAGTAGGTTAATACGAAGTCATGTTCAGTCCTTAATAATTAAATATTCGTTTCGTTACAGTAAATGCATGTTCAATTAAATGAAGACATGCTGTATTAAAAATTGAATTTAAAATAAATCATATTGAGGTAATATGAAGGTATTTTTTATATTACCTTCATAACAAGGTCATATGAAAAATACACTCGCATGCTCACGATCTATAAATACCGATCTTATAAATTATAAATTCCTTAACTATTAAGAACTATGTACTCATTATGAACGATACGTAAAATGAAAAAATGAAATCTATTTTTCTTAACAGTTAAGAAACGTGCATTAAGATTTAATACTATGTATTAACTGTAACTGTTGCGTTACATGCAAAATACAAGCAAATTGATTACTTTACAATAAGAAATCTTTCTTCTCAGTGTGGTTTAGGATGAAAGGATCTTTTCTATCAGCGTACTTTATTACTTTATTATACTTTAGTGAATTGTTTTAAAGAAAATTTCGCAGTTTGAATTAACAGCACTCCTCCCGTTAAGCAAACAGAAGAAGAAAGCTTAAGACGCGTTGAAAAGGCCAAAGGGAAAGCCGCGAAACGCCGCCATTAGAGCGAAAGCCCGCGCAGGGTGGATCGAGCGTAGCGGCTCGTCGCCCCTCGAGCAAAGGCGGCCTCGGATATTTCGCGGCACGTAAAAGGGGGAGACTCCGCCGGCGTCGTCTTTGCTCGCGCTTTTCTCCGACGACTCCGAACGCGAGGGGGTGGGCTCCGGGGGGCGCGGCGTGCGCGCCCTGAATAAATGAAAGTTGGCGCGCGGAGTCTCGCGCAGCCGGTACACCGTATAAATTCTCTCGCTTCGTAATTTCAAACTCAAACATCCAGCGAGCAGCCTCCTCCAGCCACCCCCTCGGTCCTCCTTTCGTTTGTCGTCGCGGGGGCGAAGCTCCTGGCGCGCGCGACTTCTCGAGCCAGCCATAACCCGGGCCCTCCGCCGCGGCGGAGCTTCGAGTCTTGGGGAGAGATGCGCGAGAAGGAGCGCGAAATTAATGCGCGATAAATTTGCCGACTTAAGAAAAGTCGCGTGAATCAGCCGGCTGCGGCTGACGTTTGATTAATCTTTTGCTTCGGTGCTTCGGACGCACTTGCTTTAAGCCTGCGGCTATTAACAGCCGTGGAATTCGATGACTAATTACGTTTAATCTTAGACGTTGAATTATCTTAATTTGAACACGCTGTTCCTCTTGCTTATTGTGCGAGATCGATGCTAACGATGACTATGCGAACACATCGTGTAAAATATTCGCTTTTGCTTGATGATGTACTAACATTTTTTAGTTTTTTTTTTCGATGCATTTAACAGTATTTGACTGTATTTGAAAATAAACTTCATTGAAATTTTTAAGTATGCAGAAAAAATGAACCGGGGCTATGCGAACACTTCATGTAAAATATTCGCTTTTGCTTGAGGATGTACTAAACTTTTTTTTTTAGTTTTTTTTTCGATGCATTTAACAGTATTTGACTGTATACTAATACGTAGTATTTGAAAATAAACTTCATTGAAAAATTTTAAGTATGCAGAACTAAATGAACCGAGGGAGTTGATAAAAAAAAAACCCATTTTGTCATAAATAAGTTCCAGTATTTATTTTTTTATTAAAAATTAATTATACTGTTGTTTACATACCCCGTGGAAACAACCTTATAAAATACTATAAAAATTTGCAAAATTTATAAAATCCGATAAATTATTTATCAGACTTTATGCAGTTTTTGCAACATTTTATTGAATTCTATAAGATCCTATTAATAGGGTAGTCATTTTACAGAACAATAATACTAAAAATGTACAGTATTTTGAGAATACCCGAAGATCGCAATATTCCTAAACAATCTAGAATGTCTTCAAAATGATAAATTATATTATCACATTTAAGCAATTGCTTGACTCACGAAACTAGCACAAAAAATTAAAAATCCAAATCCTAAATTAAAAAAAAAAATTTATTTCACTACTACTTATCGTGGGATTTATTTGTGCAAAAAGAAATATACATCACTCGGAATTGACTTTTATAACCCATTATAAAAATACTTTTGGCTTGTCAAATACATTAATAAATAAATAAGTAATAAGGCTCGTGCAGAAAGCAATGAAAGCCGTATCGCCGCTATCTTTACTAAACCGAGCCTTATTCCAGTAGCGTCATCCAGCGATAAAGCACAACGCCAGCGAAATCGTGCCCGGGTCGGCGCGGCTACCAGCGCCCGCCGTGATTGCGCGAGGACCCAGGCCATGGGCTTTCTAAAGGAAAAGGGTGTCCCGCGCGTTGGCGGCGTTCCCTTCACAATACCGCGATAATTATCGGCGTCTAGGCGCGTACGCGCCCGGCATTAATTAAGGCGGCGAAAGTCGGCGAAGGCGCTGGGCTAATAAGACGGCTCTTTTCTCGTCGCCCTCGCCGAGGGACGAGGGGGTGGGAGGGGTGCAGGCTGCAGGGCGCTGGCGCGCCGAGCCCCAGCCAATGCCGGCGCGCAGCTTTTACGGCGTTCTTCGCGGAGAGGAGAAGGCGAAAGGCGTAGGAGGAAAGGGAGGCCTTCTTATTGTTTCAACCCACCGGCGGCGGCGGTGGTGGCGCCCCTCCGCTCGAGTCCTTTATACAGCCGCTCTCTTCCACTTTCCCCTGCCCGGGCGACTCTTCTCCGGCGAAAGAGGAGGCGGGGGTGGGACGACGGCGGCGGCGGCGACGGCAGCGGCGTTTCCCTCTGTGCTTAGAATTTTAATGGACCGGCTTAGAAATTGTTGGCGGAATTAGATTTTAGAACGAGATTAGGCGGCCGCCCGTGCTCCGAGCGCCCGCCACCGAGTTGCCTTCCTCTTCCTCTTCTTCTCGTGCGCGGCGCCCGGCCCCTCTGGCCTCGCACCCCCTCCGGAGCTCTCGCCTTAAAATTACGCCGCGCCCGCGAATTTATGCCCTTCCTTGCTTTGCACCTAGCGCCGAACTGCACGCTAATGCGCCCAGGTCTTTGCATGCATTCATGCTCTACCTCGAGTTTCCAGCCGCTTTTTATTCAGGGAGTTCGGGCAATTTCGGGCTACTGAGTTACCTTCCCCTTTCATTTCGATGTTAAGGATCTTTTTGTAAGCGTTTCAATCCTTCTACCTGTTAGAGGAAGCTTTTCGAAAACAATGAAAATCTTTTTACATACGCGTGTCTTTTAAGCTTTTATCGAAGCTAAAAGTATATCAAATTTTTAAGTTATAATTTTTATTTTTAGTTTCGCATAAACAGATTGAATAGTTCCCAGAATTTAATTGAAGTGACTGATTGGTATATGTACAAGTCAGCCCCGTGGAAATTATCTTATAAAATAAATCCGATAAATTATTTATCAGGCTTTATGCGGTTTTTGCACCATTTTATGGAGTTTTATAAGACCCTTTCAATAGGGAAAATACTTTCAAGAGTCATTAGTCACAACTTTTGACGAGTATATTGCAAAATTTTTATTCCGCGGAATGATGCTTTTATTTATTTATTAACCAGTTGTTACATATAATCAATTACAGAATTCGGTATACATAAGGTACACATTTGGTGCTTTTGCTGTATACATATGAACAGTTAATAGTCTTCCCACTTGCTACCTTTAAGAAACGCTCCAAAGAAAATTCTAATCGTGTGAAAGGTAAAATTCATGAGAAGCATTTCAATCGTTCGAATCATTCTCATAAATTCTTAAAATTTGATAACGCATCTTGACCTACTAATCAATCTTCCACATTAATAAAAATTAAGTGTTAAAAGAAAGACGACGAAGTAGATTAGAAACTGGCGATCAATCGAAATTGCGTACAAAGGGGTAGCCCGAAGTGGAGGAAGCTCCATCACTGGCGAAGGACCAGCTCTTGGTCTCTCTTTCAAAGCCGTTCTTTCGTCGATTCTCCGGCAGACTCCTGCAGCGACTCCTTTATGAACCCACGGGCAAATGCAGGTTCCAGCTTGCTTCGCGTGCACAATTACCGGGCACCGTAGAGCGAGATAGATCGAAGGAGCGCACAGAGAGCGCGAGGGAAAGCGGGGGAGAGAGCCGAGGGAGGGAATGAAATTTCGTCTTCGAGCACGATGCAGAGAGCGAGAGAGCGAGCTTGCGCGCGCTCGAGCCGGGGAATTGAGTTTCGCGAGCGCGAGCAAGAGAGACCGGGAAAATAGGATGGCGGAGGAGGAGGCGGCGAGAGAGATGGAGGGAAAAAGAGCGGGTAATAGAGGAAGAGAAGCAGCAGAAGCCTCGTAGAGGCTTGCGGATGGGTTGGTGTAACGCTGTTATTGCCAATAATGGCACGGCGGTACAGGGCACACAACGCCTCGTTCACGGTGTACGTGCGCCGTCCGTAGTCGCGCGGGACGATCGCGCGAAATTGATTTAGCGGCTCGAAAAATGGATGTAAGGGAACAACAAACTACACCATCCCCCAGCTTCTCTCCCCCGGTCCGGTCGGCAACCGAATTACCGTCCCTCCTTCGGCTCCAGACGCCTTCCTCAGGCGGAGGGAGCTTTCTCTATTCCCGGTTCGGGTCTTGTCAAGTGTATAGAGGACAAAAATAGTTTGATCAGCGAGCGAGTCGCCAAGTTCGCACTGCCCGTGGGAGGGCGAACGCCATGACTAATTCGCGAGTCGGAGCAAATCGAATGAAGCCCCGAATTAAATACGAGCCCGCACCTCTTCTCTCTCTGTCTGTATTCCGCGGGCGAGGCGGCGGCTCTTCTCGCCGGCAAGAAGAAGCGCCGCGCGCGGAGTTGGGGATGGCTGAGCTGACTTCGGGCGAGACGAGGCGAAGCGAAGCAAGGTTCCTTGTATTTAATTACCAACTCTAAGTCTCCGGGCCGGGGAATGAGGAAATTCCCCATCCCGCGGAGCCGAGACCGAGAGTTCGCAGGTCTCGCTCTCTCTCTTTCTCTTCGTCTCTCTCACTCCACGAGCCGCCGTTGCTCTTCTTCTTCTTCTCGGGCGGCAGCCGACGCCATCCGCAGCCTTCTGCAACAGTCGCCACATCGCCAGCCTTTCACCTACACCCCCACATGGCCCCTGCCATCCCTCCCGGAGCCTGACACCCGAGACTCGTTTTACACTTCTCGAAGTGGATCCGTCTGTTTTCGCGGCCGGGACCACTTTGAAAATCGAATCTAACGAGCGGAATTTCAGATTAATTATTCGTTCTATTCAAACGGCTGGAAACACTGATGCAACTTACGTGCACCAATTTCTCGAAATTTGAGGGAGAAACTTGAAATGTTAGATTTTATGCTTTATAAAAGAAGAGTATTTTTCATCTGTAAATTTACAGCGATTACAGAAATGGCTAACTCAACTATGACAAAAACTTATTTATTGCACATTTCTAGAAGGTATAGCTCTTTAATCGAGCTCGATGATAGCAGAATTGAGTTTCACGGATTCCGCACATTTATAGCAAGGAACGCGAAGAATCGCACGGTATATTTAAGGTCCGGTGCCAAGAGAAGCCCGGGTAATGCAGCATCCCGACACCTTTAAAATTTAACAAGCACAGCCGCAAGCGATCTTCTGGAGGGCCGAAGTCCTTGTCTCCTTTTTCCTCCCGCAATATCCCTATCTCTCCGAGTTGTTTAGTTTTCCGCCATATTTGCTCGAACCCGGCATCGGGATAAACGGGGGTAGTAGCCTATAGACGGAGAAAGAGCGCCAAAGAGAAATAGAGAAAGCTCGCCCCGAGAAGCTATAAGGTCGCGCACACGTGCGCCCGGTCCCTCTGTGCGTTTGTGCACCCCGGGATATGAGGGGACGTCCTCGAGAGAGACGGAGAAATCGCGGCGAAGGGATGGAGAACGCGACCGAGCAGGAGAAAGAGAGAAAGCCCGGGCCGAGCGGAGAAAAGGCGTAAGGGGCTTTCGAGGAGGAAGCCGCGCGAGAGAGCGAACTCCAAGGGGGATCCACCGGGCAAAAGAGAGAGACAAAAGTCCTGGAGGGAGAAGGAATAGGTAGCAGGCGAAGCCGAGACTTTACTTACTTACATCCCCACCCCCGCCGAGCCGGTACCCCCACTTAGGCGACCACGTGACACGCGCGCCGAGGGAGAGGGGGAGCACGCCTCCGGCGTGCGCCCGGCTGCAGAACTAAAAGGCGCCGTAACGATTTTCTGCTCCTTCGAAGGAATATGAAAGGCGATATTTGCCCCAGCGGCTCGGCCACGCATACCTGCCCGACGCCGTACGTGTGAACGCCCGCTGGGGGTGAAGGGACGAGCCGAGGGTGGAGAATCCTGTGTGTATGCGCTATCAGCAGACCACACTTGACGCCGGTGTGCGCGAGAGATCAGCGAAGGAAATGTGCGCGAGGCGAAGAGAAAAGGTATAGAGAGGGGCCGCCGCGACCTCGGAAGAGAAGCAAATACCGGCTTGGTCGGGATTTAAGGGATGAAAGAGACCCTGGAAGCCTTCTTCGTGGCGAAAGCTTGGAGTTTAGGCCTGGCCCAGCGTATACCACCGCGTGTACACGCTCACTTTGGCCGCGCGAGCCCAACTTGCCGGTCTTTTCTCGACGCTCCGCTTTCTACTTACAACCCCCCGCCCCCTCCGCAAGGCTGCACCCTCGCCATTACTTGCCGCTCCAGGCTTCAGTTTTTGCTGAATTAACGCTGCCTTTGTCAACAGCACTGGTCCGCCGTTCCAGGCTGTTCTGCATTATTTCCCTCTTAGCTTGCAGAGTCTAGGAAAGGAAAATTAGTTTCTTAGATCCTACGGACGCCCGGCTGTTTTGCTACAGTTGCGAGTTCCATAATTCAGTAGGTGGAGCAAAAAGACGCACGAAAAACTTTATTTTCTAGAATCTACTTCCAGCATTAAAAAGAATTCTACTTCTGACTTTAGATTTTTTAATCTTATAGGTCGAGTGGAATAAAAAAAAGCATTAAACTTACCATAAGTTTGAATTTTAAAATGAGCGAGTGGCGGTCTGTAATAATACGAAGAGATAGAAGCGCAATATCCTCGAAAGAGCGGCCAAAGAAATAATCTTCCTGCAAGCAGCGAGCGAGTCGTTCCGCATGCAAAGATAAACTCGTAAAAAGCCACAAGCCAGCTTACTTTTGCGAGTCCCCACCCTCGGAGCCCACCCCTACCCTACTAGAACTCGTTCCGCCTCCCCCAGCCAGCCTCGAGCCAACTCGCAAGTTTCTTTCGCGTACTACCCCCGACCAATACCGAGGCAAGCACCTACCTCCGAAAACTTTGAGCTGCTATAAATAATCCCTAATTCACCCCCTGCTCATTCTCAACCCCCTTCCCCCCCTCTTTCTCTGAAAGGCAAGCGAAGCAGCCCCCGTATCGCGACATTAGAAAATCAAGTGAGGTGGAACGAAGGCTCCCTCGAACTTGGTAAAAGTAAGTAAGAGGAGCTAGCGGCACGGTGGCGCGCCGCCTCCTGGCGGCTCATCTTAAGAGAACGCGAGTTCGAGTTTCGCACACGTATACAGAGGCGCGTATAGAGGGAAACGACGACGGCAAGAAAGAGCGGCCCGCAGCCGGGGTATATGGAGTTGGGGAGGAGGCTGGGTCGGGCACAGGAAATTTCTAGAAACTTCAGGTTTAGCAATTAACGTCAGAAATTAACGACGCCCGCCTGCCTCGGAGCTGCAGCAAAGCGGGCGGGCGCGCGGGCGCCTGCCGGAGAAATTAGTCTCGGAAATTCTCGTAAAATTTCTCTGCTCCGAGCTCGCGCGCGGGCGCTCACCTATACAGGGACGAGAGGTGCGCTCTCCCATAGCTTCTTCTAGGCGGAACTCGCCCCCACCCCCGCGGGCGGCCGGGGTCTCGTATAACCGCCCCCGCGCTTCTTCTCTCCGTCATCCCGCGGCTTCGAACTGCTTCCTCCTGGCGCCTTTCTTCGCCGGCGCGCGCGGTAACTTTCCGGAAATTTTCATTAAGCCCGACAGTAATGACATCATCAGTCAGTGGAAACGGCGCAAGCCTCATTTGCACTCGTTCGCATTAACGAGCGTTCGCGCCCCGACGCGCAGTCGTCCGTTTTCGCCTCCTCGACTCAGAGAATATGAGAGAGAGAGCCAAATCTCCTGGAGAACGTATATTTCATCGTCGGAAAAGCGATGAGTCTCCAGGTGTTTCTACATCATTTGCGAATCCAAGAGATTATTCATTTATTACTAATATTTATTACTTATTAATATTTATTATCAGATGCGAGTCAAAGACGTGTTTACAAAAATGTAGCCATGCTATTTATTAAGTATTAAAGTAACATTTAAAAGAATCTTTGTAGAAAATCTAACAAAATGGAATCTCTAAAAAGTTACCTAAGCAAGTCTTACTGAGAGAGAACCAAACCTCTGGATCAAGGAATTTTTGAAACATTGAACATTCTTGTTTAAATTTTCAGAAGAAATGATTTTTTAAATCATTTCCCTTACGGTAACTTCAGGGTTCTAAATTGCTTTTATTTAAAATTTGATACAAGACAAATATCCACTTTTTTACATCTGAGTTCCCGAATTTCGGTAGTCTTTCAATTCAATAAAAGCCTTAAAATATTTTATTTATTTATTTGTTTCTCCAGAGTAAATTATACAATATTTTACATAAAATTTGTACACGCACATTACGTTACAAAGTAACCCAGCAGAGGAATTCGATCCCTGTTAGATAGTTTTGCCTTTTCTTTCTAATATTGTTGTTTATTAATAAAAATAAATAAAAATAAATACAAAGGTGAGGCAAGAGAAATTAATGCAAACAATAAGGTTAAGAATTTGGTGGGAGCAAAAGGAAAGGGTGTAGGGTAACATGGGCCCAGTGCCTCTTAGTTCCTTTTGCCAGCCTCTGCCGTGGCGTCGTCTCGAATTTATCAGAGAGCCGGAGTCGAACGACATATCCGTTTTCCCAAGTAATCTCGCCCGGCCCCGGGCGATTCTCAAACAATTCTATACACGCCGCCGCCGTCGCCGTCGAAGAAGTACCTCCCCCGCAATATATAGCCCGGAGACGCGGGGGAACGGAAAGGGGGCGGGAGTGGGTGGCGGAGGGAAAAGCGGCGGCGGCGGTAGACAATACACCTTCGCGGCGGGTGGCTTATCTAAGAGTCCACGGAGCGCGGGGGTTATTACTGCACCCCCGGGGGCCACGATACCGCCCGAGCTAAGAAATGATAACGGCGGACGAGCCACCATTTTCGAGTTATATTGCCCGCTCCCGGGGCCGAGAGCTAAGCGCGCGATAGCGGCGATCGCCTTGTGCATGGAGGCACCTGCACACTTACCCCGACGAGGAGCCGAGGGGTGAGAGCGAGACACACTCCTCGTTTCGCGTTGCGCTCTACGCGCGCCGATTCCCAAAGGGCGCGCAGCGACGCCGATTCCAATGACGTAACGTTCGATTGCCCTCGCCGGCGAAGCTCGATTTTCGGTGCCGCCGAGCCGGTTTCCGATACGACGCCCTCCACCCCCGCGCCATCGATAAATATCTCACGGAGTTCGCGCAGTTAAGCGTTACCTGTGATTTACTTCGCTCGGCCGATTCGCCGTCGAGTTGCTTTCATATTTCCTAACTTTATCGTTCTCTAGTCTAACCGGAAATTGTCGTTTCTGCGACTTTTCAGTTTCCAAATTGCCTAGATGCAGTTATTTCTCAAACCAATACACGAATACTTAATAAACGAGTGAGAGAAGGTAGTATTAAATAGTCACGGTGATGTAACATTTCAGAGCATTAAAATAGTCGGAAATGAACTATTTAATTAATTGCTAAGAAAATGAAAATGATTTTACAAAAGATGTAATTATATCCCGCGTAAAAAAAATTAAGTTAGGATAAAGTTTATCCAAAGTTCATGTTTGGCGGTCGCTGATATGAATATGAGGCAATGAGATTCTACCGAAATTCTTTATAAATACGTGATATAAACGGATAAATTACCGCTGAAGTTATAGAAAATATTTCTTCACCTTTATTTGTTTTTAACATTCGTCATGTGAACGTCTTTTAAATTTAAGAAAAACTTCATCCGAAGTTTGTATAAAATATTGCAAAATTATTTATTATTTAGTCTCATTGCCCATGTTCATATTAACGACCCCCAAACATGAACTTTGGGTAAACTTTATTCTAACTTAAATTTTTTTACGCGGGACAATATAAAACATAAAAATATAAAAGAAAAAGTAGATTCCAAACGAAAATTAATGAGCCATCTATCATGTCTGACGATAATCGACACTTACTACTTGAATATTAATAATACTTCGCTATTAATTGTAAAGTCGTTTAATTTATTTAATTTAATTTAATTTAATTAATTTAATTCATTTAATCAAAACAAAAAACGATCAACGCGAGTTAACATCATCACCTTGCATACTTATAGACACTTCTGTTCTTCAATGCAAATATTAAGACGTTCATTGTTTCATATACTACTCATTACTTACACTACGAACAAAAAAATATTAATTATTTGAAAAAAGATACAATTACACAATGAGATGTAATACTATAATTAAAAAAAGTAGGTTACATGGAAAAATTAATGAGCCACCTACCACGTCTGACTATAATCGACACTTACTACTTGAATAATAATAATACTTCGCTATTAATTGTAAAGTCGTTTAATTTATTTAATTTAATTTAATTAATTTAATTCATTTAATCAAAACAAAAAACGATCAACGCGAGTTAACATCATCACCTTGCATGCTTATAGACACTTCTTTTCTTCAATGCAAATATTAAGACGTTCATTGTTTCATATACTACTCATTACTTACACTACGAACAAAAAAATATTAATTATTTGAAAAAAGATACAATTACACAATGAGACGTAATACTATAATTAAAAAAAGTAGGTTACATGGAAAAATTAATGAGCCACCTACCACGTCTGACTATAATCGACACTTACTACTTGAATAATAATAATACTTCGCTATTAATTGCAAAATCGTTAAATTAATTAATAAAAAAATAACTACTCATTACTTAAACTACAAACAAACAAAATATTTATTATTTGAAAGAAGATACAATTACACAATGAAATGTAATATTAATTAAAAAAAGTAGGTTACATGGAAAAATTAATGAGCCATCTATCACGTCTGACAATAATCGACACTTACTACTTAAATAGTCGTAACCCGTCGGATCGTTGGGGCCGATATAAAGAAATCGGAGCGAAACGAGGAGCGATGAGGAATGGCCGGAAAAAAGGGTCAGACCGCGAGGGGGAGTAGCATCAATCTCTCTGGCGCGCGGAATTGCGGTTTAGAACGAGAATGTTTTGCATTTCAGCCGGAGGGCTAATTTATGTGAGAGCCTGCGCGCCACCCTCGTTTCACGCCCTCTTGCTCGGCTGGTCAAGCGTTTTATTTTCGCTCTTTCTCTCCTCGCGGAATGGACCCGCCGGGATTCCGCCGAAGTTAAAAACACGGATTTCGCGCGTTTATCGCCCCGCGCGAGTCCTCCCCTCGTCCCACGGTTGCCGTTATTACTCGCCGTTATTTCTTTTTCATCGCTCGGATAAGTGGATTTGTACCAGTTATAGCCGACTCCCTTCGGTCTTGCTATTTATAGTCTTCTTACGAGTGGTGTCATTCCTGTTTTAATTAAATAATAATATAATTATCCATTCAAACATATTAAAGTAGAAATTTATTTTAAAAGCATCGACGTTGTCATTGTTATTTGAAAAAAAAATCTCAGTGGCGTTATATAAAACTACAAAGATTACCTTAGTCATACATTTTTAGGATACAAAATTGTCTTGAAAAATTATTGCAGATTCTAAAATCTACATAACGAAGCAAAACTTTATTGAATTTTAAACGTTTATAAATATTGCGTAATTCTGCTTTCAAAATTAAAACAATGTAGTCTATTTCTTTTTTTCATTAAAAAAAATGAATCACTTGTATAAGTGCAAACGAACTATTTATGGATTCTTTTATATTCTTCTTGAAAGCAATCTTCATTCTATGTTAACGATATTCTCTATTGCACTTTATATTCAAAAATAAAAAAAAACTATAATTTCTAGCATAATAAAAAAGACTAAGTGGACACTTGAAGTAGAGTAGACGATAAAAAGTACTTGAAAAAATGTCCCGTTCGCGGACAGAATGAGGCGGCATTCAAGATCCTTAAAAGCCGCCGTGCGGCGGGCAGTTTAGCCGGGTCACCTTGGTCCGGAAAATTAAAATGAGATTCACTGGGCGCACGTCGGCGCTCCGAGAGGAGGGTATATTTAGCACAAAAAGCCTCTAATTTCCAACAAGGGTGTAAAAAGAGGGTCGACCCAGGCCTCGTGCCGGACCGCTCGCTCGCGCTTGTTGAGTCTATAAAACACCGCTTAGCTTTTTTACCCCCGGCGCGCCACGGCGCCCGCGGGGAGGGAAGGGGAGGTCCGAGCAGGGAGACGGAGGCAGATGCCAGGAGGTCGGCTTTAACCCCGTTAAGCTGTTTCCCGTCTTTTTCCGACGGTGACCAAATTGAGTGAGAGCCCGAGCTTTTCCCGAGCTCGCGACTAGGATCACGGCTCCCCATTCAGCTCCTTTTAATCCGCTCTTTTTCACTTTGCTTTTCAATATCAGCCTGCCGCCCTGCGCTCGCTCACTTCTCCTCCTTCTCTCTCTTAATATTCCGCATTTTTATCGGGCAGATAATTCCCCCGTAAAGGCTTTCAGATTCCGGGGCTCGATTCTTTCATGTTTTTAATGCGAGCTTGCGGCTTTTTTAATTACGGGATGATTGAGGCTCGGCGAAAATCTGTTTAGTGAGCACCGGGAAAAATTAATTTTGCCCTGTTTGACAAAACGATTTTGTATAGTCTTCGTGATTTCGCGGGCTCTTCCGAATCTTCTCGTTGCTCGGTATATTATCACCCGCATTCGTTTTCAGGAGAGTCAATCTGTTTATTTTTTAAATTATTTTATTCTCGTGTTAATTATGTAGAATTCATAAAATAAACACCTTTTCAATAGGCTAATAATTAATTTAAAACTTATATTCAACGTTGCATGTAAAAGTCCTTACGAATGCAATAGTGGCAAGACGGATTGCTTTACTTTTAATTAGATTATTTAATTTACTAGCTCTATAATCTCTCTCCTTTATTTGTCTATTATGTATATGAATATTCTTACTTTGGATTGAATTTTTGTAATAAACAACTTTACGTATACCATCGTCTAAATTAAAAAGAAAATCTTCGATGTAATAAATATGAAAATCGCCATAAAAGAATTTAAGTTAGGATAAAGTTTACTTTATACAAACTTCAGATAAAGTTTTTTTTTTAAATTTATAAGACGATATCGATCACATGACGAACGTTAAAAACAAACAAATGTTAAGAATTATTTTCTATAACTTGAGCGGTAATTTATCCGTTTATATCACACATCTACAAACTTCTATAAAATATATAAGAAGCAAGTTCGGTAAAGTCTCATTGCCCATGTTCATATGAACGACCGCAAAAAATGAACTCTGGGTAAACTTTATTCTAACTTAAATTTTTTTACGCGCGACAATATAAATCATAAAAATATAAAAGAAAAAGTAGATTCGGACATCTAACACGTCTGACAATAATCGACACTTACTACTTGAATATTAATAATTTTTTTTACGCCGGTACACGTTTCAATTTCTGATAATACAATATAATAATTGTGAGATTCCTTCTTTTTCAAAAGTTTCCTTATACTTTTTTTTTTAACTAAGTGCATTGGTAGTCTCGTTGCGACGGAAAGAAGAGACGGCAGTTGGCTCCAACAGCCGTCGATCGTCGAAATCCTTTGGCGTCTCGCATCGGCAAGTCTGCGTCAGCGAGGTGCGTCTCCTAATCACGCAGCCGCACCTGCCGCTTAATCCCCCGCATTAAAAGTTAACGCGACTCGCTGGCGAGGCCTTGCGGGGCCATGTCCTGGCGGCATTAGATTTCTGAGTTGCCGGGACTAGAGAGGCTAGGGAGAAAGAGCGAAGTTACGCTAACACCGGATCCGCGTTTCAACTGCGAAATTGCGTTAGGGACGCGAGTCGCGCGCGGGTTCGAGCCTCTACCCTCCCCACCCCTCACCCCGAGCGGGCCGCCGGTCAAGTTTTATATATCCGGTTTCTCGCGGCGCTCCCCCGTCCGCGACCGGTTCCGCCGGGGTGTGCGTTTCACCGCTCTGAAAAGTGCACTATCTCGATTTTTGGCTGCGCAATTCTGCCTGGAAGAAAGGGGGATGAGCCGCTGGCTCGGCCAGTTTTGCGCTCGATCGTTAAAGAAGTCCCGCGGCTGGGCGGAGGACAATGAGGAGTGACGGCGGGAGGGAAAGAAGCGAGGCGGCGCGTCGTTAACCTCGCCGTCTCCCTTCCGCTCCCTCGGAGCTTCATATTATAATCCGGGCGGCGTTATCTAAGGCAGCTAGAGCGGCGCGCCCGGCATTGTAACCGGATATCCGGAGTCAGCGAGGGTCACGTAAGAAACTACCCCCGACATTAATCAAATACTACCTTCGCGCGCAAAGCCAGCCTTCCACGTGCCCCTCCCGCGTCCTTTGCGCGCCTCCGCTGTCTTTTGCTTCGGGATTCTTAATGCCGAATTAATGCTCGCTCCGTGCCGCTAGCCAAACACAATGCGACCTTCCGCGCGCTGAGTAATTGTCGGCTCTAACGAACGCACACTTTTTAGACGGCAATTGCTTAACTCTTGCTATCAACCTACTCTCTAAAGTTAAATTAGTAAAAAACCACTAATTCATAGTGACTATGCACTAATTTGAAAAACTGTGAATTAGTGGAAATCTACTATTTGAAATAGTGAATAAAATGTACTAATTGAAATAGTAAATATATACACTATTAAAAATAGTGAAAACCACTAATAAATTAGTGAAATTAATTTTTTTTTGTAATTAGAGAATTCACTATTTTAATTAGTAAAAATCACGAAATAAATATTTTTTTATTTTATGTTTATTTTCCACTAATTTAAAAGTGTTTTTTACTAATTAAATAGTAGAACACCTTTTTACTATTTCAATTAGTAAAATTGTACTAATTGATTAGTGGAAAATCTGATCACTAAAAAGATTAGTGGAATTTCCACTAATTCAACTTTCGAGGGATATTTAATATAAATTGTAAAGATGAACCAGTTCGTCGTAGTGAATAAGGTTGTGTAAAATTTTAAAATCTAATAATCCATCATAATATTTATGCAATAAGACATATTGTCTGCAAATCCACCGTAGACGCAATATCAAGTAACTGTGTTTAAATCCAATTTTATTTTATTTTATTGTATTAACTTTAATGATTTTCTTGATTACAGTCGATAATAAGACATCTCAAACTGCCGTTCATCTTTTTTATTTGTAAAAAATTGTAAGCCTTTTGACTTTTAATAGCATTGATATTGTATACAGTATTTTTATAATTGCAAAAACTAAATCTAAAATCATATGAAAAATATGTCAATATTAAACTCTGAATTTCATTGAATTTCTAAAAGTATTCGTTCACCTCGCTATCTATGCTCCTGTAGAATGGTATAATACTCGCAGAAGCATTGAGCGAGGACGAAATTTAAGTCGGACTCTCGTCATTCCGGTAGCGCCATCAATTCTTCAGACAGGCCATCTTCTCGTCGGTAGATCGAGCTCCTCTCTCCATCCCCGTGAAAAGAGAAGATTCACGTCGAGGAGAGACGGAGTGAAGGAGGTGGAGAAGGAGGTTGAGGGGTCGGTTATAGCTTGGCAAGACGAGGCGTCTTGAATAATGACACGGCGATGCGCTCGTCGCCGGGATTCCCCGACTCCACTTATAATTATTGATGCCGCGCCCGAACTTTATATAAACCCCCGTCCCGTTCCCTTCGTCTTTCGTCCCTTCGCCGCGCTATCTCGGGAGAAGCTCCTCGGTTTTCCGTACCCCCGCCCCCCTCCCTCCCCTCCGTCCGGCTTTCCAACCGCGCGGCGCAAGAGGAAATTGTTGGAGTTTTCAAAGTCTGACGTGCAGGATATTATGAACCTGGAGGATGGAAGGAGCGAGGGAGAGAGCCCTGTTGGCGTGGCTCGAGGGGGTGGCCAAGGAAGCGAACGCTACTCAAGAAGTCCTCCCCATCCCCACTCCCCTCGATCCCTGCATTTTCCCTCTTTTTTTTAACGCAAAATCATCCCCCCGTCGTTTTCAAGAAATTAAACTGGTATATAAATTATAATCCGTGGGTCTGGTGATTTTTTATTCAAAATTAACTTTCCCATTTTTTATTAAAATCATCCACTTATTATTTCTGGAAATTCAAACGGAGGAATTCAATATAATAAATTCATAGAGTGACTCGCGTGTGTTTTTTAATGAAAAATTAATTCTTCATCATTTTTTCCTCTAATCATTTACGCAGAAATTCAAATAGAGATATTCATAGATCTCTTAGTAATAATAGTTTTAAAGAATTAGTCCATACTCATTTATTAGAACGGAAAATCGTCCCCTCGTCGCTTTCAGGAATTCAGGAAGGCTTGAAGCCGAAGAATATAAATCTCGTCGCGAACCTTTTCGATGGAAAATTAGTTGGCTGTAATATTTTGCGCGAAATCATCCCCTCGTCATTTGCAGAAATTCAAGCTGAGATATACGTAGACCAGCTCGTGGCTCTTGTGTGTGCCGGCTGGCGTCGACTCCCGTGCACGCGACTCGCTCTCTTTCTCCCCCAAGTACTATGCCCGCCATTCGTCTAGCCTCCGACTATGCCTCGCCTACGCCAAACCGACCCCCACCCTTCCAGTCGCTTTATATTCTATTTTGCACGGTTCGGGGTGCACAGAGCGCGCCGACGTCCGCAGGAAGAGATGAGCGCGCCGGAGCTGTTTTTTGAATGCCTCTCGCCGGCAGCTGCGCCGCGGCCTCGGCTTTTTCCACTCTGGCCGCTTTTCACGAAATCGCTGGCGCGTTTTCGGAGAAAATGAAACGTTTTCAACAAAATTCGCGAAGGAACGATAAATTCAAGCCCCTCGTGCTCTCGCCTTTCTTTTTTGCAATTCACCGGTGCATTTTGTTCTGATGTCAGCAGAGGCTCTTGCAATTTATCGCGTTCTGATAAATTCTCGCTTCACCGGAGTCTAGATCGCTCGGACAAATCGAAGCTCGCGCGGTTGCGGCAATAACTTTATTAGCGCGCCAAAGGGAGTATACGTGATGCTGGAAGGGGTAGGGGTGGAGTAAATAAAAAAGGGAGCTGTAAAGGGCCGCCGTCTGCTTTTCACCCGCTTCTGTCTCTGAACTACTTTGAGCGCGTCCGCCATTCGTAGTCTAACCTGGGAACTGCGCTTGCCCATCACCTAGGGACCTTTACGAATGAGCGGTCCTTTGAAAGCAAGCACTTTATGGAGACTTTCGCGTTTGACCGGGAGCGCTGGGATATTTTTTCTTTCGTTCCGGCGAGAGACTCCCTTTAGGCGTCGCTGAGGAAGAAAATTCAAACCGGACGCCGCTGATGTATTCCTTAATATAGAATTTTCTTTGATGATGTCGGCCGTCAGAGTGAAAATTTTAGCGATTTAACGTTTCAGCGTAGCCACGAGCGGCTTGATTATTATTTTAAGACAATATCAGGAGAACGCGAATGCATTTATTAATAATACTTTGTTTATATCCATTTTGTATACTAAAATGAGTATTTACTAATTGTTGAAAATCATTTGTTATATTTATAAAATGTCACAGTCAATGAAAAAAGTACGTTGCACTGAAGGAAAACATAAATTTTATTAAAGAAAAAATTGAAAATCCTGCAAAAAAGTTTTTTTATTTCTATAACTTAAATTCCAATTTCTGCAGTCTATAAAAAGCAGAAAAATGTGATTTCCGAAATCAGTGTAATTCGAATCGCTCAAAATCAATTATATTACTTACTTATAGCTTTTTGTGATAAGGGATAATGTACATAATACCAGAACTGTTAGATACATTGTTGTTTAATAAATAGAAAAAAAAAAGATACATTGTTGAATAGTGTATAGTAGCTCTGAATTTGATTATTGTGCAATGCTTAACAGAATAAAAAGGCTTTGGAATTCACTACCTCAACCTTTGGTAGCTTATAAATCTATTAGTTTGTTTAAGACAGCTTTTAGGAAATATTCTTCTGAATATAATTGAGTGAATTATTGTTTCTTTAATTTTAAGTAATTGTATTTATAAACTTGTATACCAAGGACCATAGGTTAAATTATTAAATAAATAAAAATAAATAAATATTAAGTTTTTATTTACAATTTTCTCGTACAATATTTAATAAAAAGATGTGACAACTATTAGAAAATAGGGCGATATTCCAGTCGGTAGTTAGCGAACAATAGTGCAACTCAGGCATGTTTTTCAGCGGGCGATAACGCGCGAAGCAAGATAGTTCGGGAAAAGGTGGGAAGCATAATTAAAGTCAGCCATTGTGAGGCATTGCGCGCCATCGTTCAGAGCCGCCACGGTAGCTCGGCACTTCCTCGCGCGCCCGCGCGCATTTTCTACCGTCAGCTTCCTGATGAATATCGAAGTCGCGAGGCGGGAGGATGCGAGCGGGGCCGGGGAGGGGTATAAGAGAGACGGCGTTTTGAATAATGATGCGAAGAAGCGGCCGTGATTGAATGGGGCGCTATCTTACCTCCAGATTTCTCAAGTCTCCCGCTCCGCTCGTTTATAACAATTCATGCCTCTCAGCCCTCCTTCGGCTTTCGATATAAATCACGCGCCGGCTTTTATCATTATCAAGCCGCGCGCAACCTGACGCACGCACTTCTCAAATAATAGAATGACCTTTTCCATTTCTCACTGCTTCTTCGAGTTTTCCGCTTTTTTCCCCAATTCCAGCAGAGAATCTATTTGTTCTTAATTATTAGAGAAAGCGCGCGGAGAGAAATCTTATAGTAAAAATTATTATCTTCTGTACATGCACTGAAAAAAATTGTTAATTTTAATTGTTAATGTTAATTAGCAATTTTTTTTTCAGTGTGGAGTTACCCTAAAATTAGCGGTAAAAACTACTAACTAAATGATAAATCTATGCCGAAGCGCACTTTGCGCACGGAGAGAAAAGTTCTAGTAAAAATTACTATACTGTTATGTAATGCAGGGACAGACTCAACGCATCAAACATTTTTATTAAAAAGTATAATAAAATTTATTATAAGTTCAGCAAAATTTACTATAAATCTAACAAATTTTACTATACTTTCTAGTAAAATTTTTTATTTGTCGAGTCTGTCCCTCCATTAGTAAATACTATAGTAATTTTTACTAGACGGTGGTTAAAAATGGTCGAAATTCTGATTAAGATTTAAATTTTCGTACATAATAATCCATCATTTTCGTGTAATTTTTAATAATGTTTCTATAAATGTTATTACACCCAGAGATTACTAAACAGCGTAAAATTCCAAACTCGCGTTATACTTACTGCATTTCAAGTAGTAAAAATTATATAAAATTCAATAAAAATCCCCAAATAAGCAAAGCGTCCCAAGAATACCCTGAAAGTGGGGGTAATTTTTAGTCCACTATTCTCTTCGTGTAGGAACAGTGAGACATACTCGTTCTATAATGATTTGTACTGTAAAACATAGTAAAAATTGTCATAAGTCGAATGCATCCCACTGTTCCTAAAGAACATCGTAATTTTTAGTAAGAAAGTCAGGAGCACGCTCAACCACTCAGTTTAAGAAAACGTCGTGGGATTTGCATAGCAGGCTGATGAAATTCTTGACCGCGGACCGGTAGCCCTCTCGATGCCCCCCTGTCCCGGCCGAAAGCGTAAGAGACCTTTTTGAAGGGGCTTTAATCCCTCTCATCTGTTTAGCTTTTTCTCGGGCAGCAGGAGCTACCCACACACGAGGAGAGACTCATCCATAGCTCGGCAGATCCTTTTAAATATTTAGACGCGGCACACGCGCGGAGAAATAGGAGAGCGGCCCGCTCGCGGCGCGCAGAGACGAGGCGACGAGAAATAGGAAGAGAAAGACGAGGCACGGAATGAGAGAGGCGGAGAGACTCATCCAAGTTGCCGCAACTTTTGGCAGTATTAGCTTTTGTATATATATTACCTCATTTGCCGGAGGAAAGCTTATACTTCTGCCCGAGCTCCGGGCCGTCGTCGCGAGAGTCCCGCGCCTGTGTGCGTCGTCCATGTGGGAGGACGCGCGCGCGCAAGCCGAGCTCTTTCTCTTCGGTCGTTCCTTCGCGCGCGCAGTTACGCCGTTGCAACGCTATATTTCACCTGCACTCGTTCGTCCCTGCGAGGTATGTGGTGCGCCATTTTTCACGGGGAGAGAGAGACTGCACCGCGACCACCTAAATAAAACTGTAATTGCCGCCACTCGAGCTCATGCCGAGCAGCTCGGCCATTGTTTTCGCGGATGAAGAATGACTTGCTTCTGTGCTTCCTTCAAATCAGCTTGTATTCTTCAAATTATTTACGATGCAATTTAATTTCTTTTGCGCAATTTGTGCAGTATAGAATGAGATTTATTGTAAAATATATAGTATTTACGAATAATAAACCATGTAAATTTGAAAATGTGCACTGAGAGAAAAAACTTAATAAAAATTGCTATTGTGATTAGAAAAAGAGCGACAGTCTTGATGAGCGAGAAATGTTAGTATGAAAAGTAACAATTTGTAATGCTCAAAATAGCAATTTTTATTATTGAAATAATAATTTTAAATACTATTTTTCATACTAAAATTTCTCGCTTGTCAAGACTGTCACTCTTTTCTTAACCATAATAGCAATTTTTATTAAGTTTTTTCTCTCAGTGTGAAATTCGCTTGAAATATGTGAATAGTAACATATTTTGGGTGAAAAATCGTTCACATGTTTGGCATTTCACTTTTTAAATGTCACTTTTCACATTTTCCAAGTGAATTTCATATTTTCAGATTTAGAGAGAAATAACTAGAAGAAAAGTAAAACGAAGAAATATACAATCGTTGCAATTGCGAAAATTGTCAGAGCCATTTTAAATTTACAATAACATAAGTCTTTAGGATATCACATCAGATTTATAAGTAATTAATACTGGAAAGTAAGTCATAATACAAAGAGTAATATCGCAATAAGTAAATTTAAAACATACTTTTTTCGTCAAATGGAAAACTATTGTATTACGGCAATAATAAAAGAAATCGTTTAAATGTATGTTTTACAAAGTATAAATATTCACTTATTATGCAATCTTCAGTCGTATAAATATCACTATATTGATATACAATATTACTTGTAAAAACTGTGAGAGTGAAGTAACGACTGAAGAAATTCTGCAATGTTTGTTTACTTTTATAATTAATAAGAAATAATTATGTTAGTTAATAATAAGTCTGCGAGGACATTAAATTTAGCACTTAAAAATGTGCAGTAGGAAAGTTTTCTTCCTGCAATTCTTTACAGGAAGATTCAACATTTTAATAATCACTATTAACGCAGATACTAACATTCATCTGCACTATTCGTATCGAAATGTAAAAAAATAACTTCAACAGTACGAAAACTAATTTGTAAATAAAAAAAGGGGGTAAAGTGTATCGAAGCGATTCAATTACGTAGTCGGGGAAACATCAATCGCGAATCTCAATTTATAGCTCACGTAGCGCCGTCGGTGCGGCGGAGAGAGCAGCAGCTAGAGTGGGATTTATAAAAGGTCTGAGCACCTCGGGAATAGTCGCGCGGTCGCGATTTAGGAGTCGGTGCTTGTCTCTCGCCGACGTCATTCGGCGATAGAAACGCGCGAGTCGTCGGGGCGAAACTGTATATAAGCGGCGCAGGCTGCGCGCGCTCCCGCGGCCGTAAAACCCGAGGGATTGTATTTTATCGGAAACGTTAACAGCTTCGTAAATCAGGCATGGAGCCATTCGGGGCTTTAACGCGCAGCGACGTGCGGCTATCGTCTAACGATTTGAGACGACGACGGCGATGCTCAAGTTGTACCCTTCCCTTGCTCCCTTTTCAAACCTCCCGGCCACCCCCACTCCCCCTTGCCCGAGAACCTTAGCATCACCCCCCTTGTAAACTCGACTGAAAGAGACGTCGTTTCCAGATACGTCGTCTTGCACTGGAATTGCTGGGCTTGAGTTACATTCGAAATAGTGGAAAAAGAATATCATCTCTACACGGAGAGAAAAGTCTAGTAAAAATTACTATACTATTTAGTAGTGCAGGACAGATTCGACAAATAAAAAAATTTACCATACTTTCTAGTAAAAATTTTTATTAATCGAGTCTGTCCCTCCACACTGAGAAAAAAGATTCCTTATTTTCCTTATTATAAAAGTAATCAATTCAGTTATAGTTAATACATAGTATTAAATCTTAATGCATATTTCTTAACTATTAGGAAACTAGATTTCATTTGTTTATTTTACGTATCGTTCATGACTTCGCTTTAACCTACTTCAACTGCTTATTTCTTAATTATTAAGAAATATGCAATTACAAAAAATTAAAGTCCCATTTCTTAACAGTTAAGAATTATTCTTAACAGTAAGGAATCTTTTTTCTCAGTGCATTAGTAAATAGTATAGTAATTTTTACTAAACTTTTCTCTCCGTGTAGTCTTGACATTTTCGCTTTTATAACGTAAAATCGATTTTGTATAGGATGCTAAGCTTATGCAATTTGTTTAGAAAAAAATAGCTTCTATGCACAGTGTAAATAGAAGTCACGATTCTATCGCGTAATTGCCCGCGTAAAAATAATTCAGACTAAAATAATACGATAAAAAGATTCATCTTTATTACGTTCGGATTTAAGATTTTTTAAGATTCAAAAAGATTCTCTTTTAATAAATATCGAAATATTAATTTAAGATCTTTTCCATTTATTAATATTATTTTAATATATTCAATTTTTTAAATTTTCTATACATAATCTTATGAAACTCGTTTTAATCTTATAAGAAGATCTTATATTAAATTTTTCTTTAAACTTATATGCATTAAACTAATATTAATATTGTATTAAAATAGTGATCTTGAAAAGATGTTAAATTGATTTTTAGTTGCTTGTTAATAGAGAATCTTTTTAAATCTTAAAAAAATCTTAAATCCGGACATAATAAAGATGAATCTTTTTATTGTCTTCTGTTAGTCTGAATTATTTTTACGCGGTTGAGTGCACCATATTTTGTAGGTGCGTATTGCGTTTAGTCAAATTGCATGTGTAATATAATTCTATGTGTTTCAGAATGGTTCCCGTAAAAAAATCGAAAAATTATTGCTTTCGGTTATAATATAAAACTAATTAAATAATACCACTACACAAGAAAATTTATTTCCTTGAGTCTTTTTTAAACTGGATTCTTAATGAAGTTTCGTTGTTTACTACCTACGGGAGACTTGAAAGAAGAAAAATCAAACGATTAATTGTGAAAAACCTTAGCGTGCCTAGAGTCAACTCTAAAGCTTCCCACGACGCAGCCGCAATCGCGATTCCGATGGAACATGGAAAGCCGCAGAGTCACGCTGTGGCAACCGCGAAAGCGCACCCAAGACATCGCTTATAGCCAGACGACTATCGTGGCATCGCTTCTCAAGAAACCAATTGCGACACCATCCCCCGTCCCCATCCCCTTCCCCACCCCATTTTTTTTTCACAATCAGCCAAACGGCACAAGAGCTTCGTTCGACTCGCCCCCGCACGCATCGGATGGCGGGCGCCGAAGTCGCTCGCTGGAGAGAGAGGCTCGAATTAGGCAAACAAATGAAGTCTGGCGCTCGCGCGCTCACAGAGAGATGAAGGAGAATATAATCTAGCCTGTTTGAGCTGAGAGCGAGGGAGAGGGAGCGAGAGAGAACTGCAAGTTAGAACAAACTCCGTGTGTATTCTGGAAACGTCGTATATTCTCTTCCTCTCCCCCGATTCGGCCCCCCTTCCCTCTTTCTCTCGCTTATAACGTTGTGTCATCAGTCCGCGTATTTCGCGCAAAGTTGACGCAGAACCAAAGTTTCGCAGCCCGACCCTCGCTCTCTTCTCTCTCGCTCTCGTCTCTCTGTCTCTCTTGCCTTCCCTCTCTCTCTCCTGCTCGCTCTCGCATTATAATCGCTGAACGACGTCGCGCGCTCGCGGCAGCCTCTCGATAACTCTCGGGCGTTGCTTTAATTGTTTCAGGCCCGCCGACGAGGAACTTGCGAGCTGGACGCAGCCGTCGCCCGCCTTCCTCGATAAGGAGATTAATACTGGAAGTTCTCGAGGAAAAACTGGGGAGCACCCGATGCCCAGCCTCCTCTGTTGCTATTGCCGGGACCGCAAACCTTCTACGGCTTCCTCCGACGTATTCGAGCGAAGGGGTGACAAACTTTCTATACGAGGGGTGACGATTTAGAAATATTTTTATCTTTCCTTCCTTCAGCCGATACGAGCGCCCAAGGTTAAGAAAGGAAGATTATTTTGAAGGTGCTGGAAGTAAAAATGCAGTGCAACAGAAGGATCTTTTAAAAATGTACTTTGTAAATTAAACATTATATTTTATATAAGTGATAATAAATTACTAGTGTATTTCAATTAAATTGATCTAATGTATTTATTTTTCGATTGTTCAAGACCTAGGCCTAAGGAGAATTTGTGTGTCTGACTATTTCAAATTTTTCTACTGAAAAAGCAATTATTTTAAAAGTAGGTTTATATTTGATTGTACCCGCATATTTATTATATGAAATAAAATAATAAATAAATATAAAAATTGTATTATTATACTACTAAGTTTTATTGGAACACTTAGAGAAAAAAATAAATAAAGTGATCGGTAGTATGTATACTATAGTCCTATTATCCTATAGTCATAAAAACAAATCACTAAAAACATGTTCCCGTAAAATTTATATGAATTAATAAATGAATTATACCCACAAAAGAAGAATAACAAGCAATAATCGGTAAGAATTCAAATTTTATGGTGTTTACTATAAAACTGGCTATTCCTTGGTTTTGGAAAACGATTGCTTCTGAAAAACAGTGTATAAAGCTACCAATATATTTCCTCAGTTTTAAGGCAATCGATGCAGAGCTGATTCTTATGCAAGAAGTCTTTTTACAATCATTTATTTCTTTTGTTCATAAAAATTCTTGAATACTATAATACAAATGAACGTACAGTAGTCTGGTATTAACAGTCTATCTTTATTCTGCATAAATATATTGCAACTATATTTGCAGAAATATCGATAGTTTTTCAACGAACAGCCTTTTTTTATTTATCACTTTCATCAGAATCTCCTCTTCACAAAATAAAGCGAAAAACTCGCAGCACTAGTTTTGATATAAGACGAATTTCGGTACTCAGAGCAGCTCTTACATTACCAAGTCAGTTCCCACCTTGCTTACTCGATCTCCGGTGCTTTTCAGTATTCCGAAAGCTCCGAAGCTCGCCCCCCGGTCGAATTTTTGCCTCCACCTCTCCATATACGCGGTGCCCTCGAACGACAAGGCTCGCCTTCGAAATTGCGAAAACGCGCCGGGCGCGGGAAGCGCAAGTAGAGTAGAGAGAGACAAGCGGAGCTGCACCGCGGACGCGGAGGGGCGGGGAGGGGGGGGGGTGGCGGCTTATGAATATTCATTTCTCGGCGCTTTCTTACAGGCTCTCGCGCTCGCGCGAGGTCGTGGCCCGCCGGCGGGAGGGCAACGCCGGAAGAAGGTGGGGGCGTACTCTTTTAAGGCTGCCGGGTAGGGGCTCTCTCGGCGGCGGCGGCGGCAGCGCCAGCAGCCGTGGATCAATGCGACGGGGACCACGCCCCCTCGCGCGTCTTACATCCTACCCCCACGCCGAGAGCCCCCGTCGCGCGCTTTCCTTCGCTTTTCCGCGAGCGAGCACCGCCGCCGCAGCCGCGCTCTTCTCGAGCGGCTGGCTCCCTCCTCCTTTCCCCCCCAGAACCCCGAAAGGAGGAGAGGAGCGAGCGCTCACTCCCCCTGGTCCAGGCTCAAGATGCACCGGGTGAGGCCGTGCTGCTCGAGCTTGCCGCAAAAATTTTCCGCGAAAAATGCAGCTTTATTGATTTTTTTTTTGGGGGGGAAATGCAGTTTCTTATGTCCGAAGTAAATTCTTGCAGAGAGGAGTGTAGTCGTTAAATATAAAAGGGACACTAGGGAGTACATCTTTTGCTAATTTACTTTTTGAAAAATAAAAATTTCATTCTCAATTTAAGATAGATTATAAAAATAAATTGTAAAATAAAAAATCAAGCATGGTATAGTTATACTCCTACACAACAATTTAAAAGCTGACAATAATAAAAGTAGAAAGATAGATTGCACATCCATTTTAGATAATTTAAATTTTTTTTTTAAAGAATTACTATAAATATTCACATTAATTTCTTTAAAAAAAAAACAACTATCACAATCTCTGATTATTCAATGCTCTCAAATTTCCTGCTAGTATATACACTGAGAGAAAAATTTGTTAATTTTAAGCAAACATTTATTTCAATAGTACTATTATTAAATATTTTATTGAGTGAAAAAATTATTTTCTTCAAACTACTATACTTTTATTTAGAAACAAGTAAAATCATTTAGTTTTAATGAAATCATTACTTGATTCAAAGAAATATTTACTAAGTACTAAATAAATAATAAATAAATAAATAAATATTGAAGTAAATCATTTCCTTACAATTAACAAATTATTTTTCAGTGTAGGAAAGGTAGCCAGAAATGAAAAAACTGCAAATATTTTTACTTTTCGTTTCGTACGATTTCCAGTCTCCTGAGCGAGGTTCTTTGACGGTAGTTACCCGACGAAAGGCGACTCAGGCTTGTGCCTCTCTTATCTCATCCTGATGCAACAAAAATAGACGCTAAGAGAGTCAGGTGGAAGCTGGAGGCGGTAAGTGGAATAAAGCCGCCCAGGTCGGATAAGACTACGAACTGCGGTGCACAAGTAAAGAGGACGTAGGAAGAAGAGGCTCAAAGAGATCGCTCAAAGAGAGGCTCTGCCTCGGGCTCGTCAGCGGAGAAAGCTCCAGCTCTCTTCTTTGGCTGAGTCTTAAGAAACTGGAAGGAGAGAGACGGAAGAGACCCATTGTACTGCCGGCTCTTTGACTATAAGCACAAGAAAGGCTAATTGTGCGCTTGAGGAAAGTAAGCTAGACGTATCTTGTGTACACCTCAGACGCTCTCGATCAACATATATTGCTAAAATTGTAAAATATGTGTCTGGCATTTTCGAAATAAGTAATAAATTGTAAAAAAATAAAAAACACAATTTGAACCACAACTTATACTAAAAATCCTATTTAAAGTTCATATATAAGCTGTACTCTTATCCAAAGCAACCTCAAGTTAGTAGCCTGAGTAGTTCGTTTCTTATAGTAGTCAACTACTGCGCAATGTTAACTTGACTGTGATAAATTTTATATTCTCGTAAAAGATTTTTTGTACCGCCAAAGAATGTATTTAATATTATCTGCATTATTAAAAAATTTTATTTATTTATTCATATTGTAATTTTGTATTCCATTGTATTTGTTTTGCTATTGTATTTAAGCGCAATGTACCTCAATGTATTGTAATCGATTTTTTGTCCTTCGTCGAATAACTTTATTACTTAGGTATTCTTATATCTACACTTTAAATTAGCTAAATTATGAGTTAAAATTAGTAGCCAGTTAAAGTCAATTTTCGAAATAAAGTAATTTTTTGACTCTTAAGTATCTTAAGAGCAAAAGATAGTGACATAACTTTTAATATTCTACTCTACTATAGAGTGCAATTAAATCGTTTTAGGTAAATTTGGACCCTATTTTTTGAGTGAAATTTAACTCCATGAGTAGTTGTTTCACTGTAAACTAAGAGTGAAATTTGACCATTTAACCCTTTTAGCGTGCGTACATATATCCATCTATCAACTCAAAGCAGCAAGAGGCGAGGAGCAGGAGAAATACTTAAAAAATCTTCGACTCTATTTTGGAGTGAAATTTAACTCCATTAGTAGTTGTTTCACTGTAAACTAAGTGTGAAATTTGACCATTTAACCGTTTTAGCGTGCGTGTATCCATCTATCAACTCGAAGCAGCAACAGGCGAGGAGCAGAAGAAATACTTAAAAAATCTTCGACTCTATTTGGAGTGACATTTATAGCTCCATTAGCGGTTGTTTCGCTGTAAACTATGAGTGAAATTTGACCATTTAACCGTTTTAGCGTGCATGTATCTATCCATCTATCAACTCGAAGCAGCACTACAAGCGAGGAGCAGAAGAAATACTCAAAAAATCGCTTATAGACGAAGCCGCACAGCGACCGGTAGCGCTGCGCTCGTTTAATGTCCCGGGCTCATGGATTGTGCGGCAACTTCCGATGAGGACAACGACGTCTTCCCTCTTCTTCGGCCCGACGCCGTCGTCCTCGGGATGAGAGGAGCCGCGCGGCAGCCATTCCTCGTCGCGTAAACTTCGCCACCTCTCAAACTCGCTGGGAGCTCGATTCCGCCCGTCCTTTACTGCTTCTTCCCGCGCCAAGGAAGGGCCGGGGCTTACACCTGGCCCCGGGCTGTTCTTTCCTTCAATGACGGAGCGACTAATTGCGAGTGTCGCACGCGGACGACGGCGCGACACGTCTCCGTCGATCCCATTGTTTGATACGCGCAATAAAATAGAGCTCGCTCGCTCGCTCGGCCCGACGTCGGAGTTTCGATGTCGTAAAGTGCGCGCGGTAATTAGTTTTCGCCGAAAATGCGGAGGGGCCCGCAAAATACTCACGCTTTTTCGCAAAATTAAATTTACCGCTTTTAGTTCTAATTAGATAATACATTAGTAGAAATTAAATAACTGTTAATAATTAAAACTTTAAAAGAATTTTAAGTGATTAAGTAACATTTAATGCGTGAAATTAAAGCCGTTCACATGCTAAATGTGTGAAAGATTTTTCACGTAAAATTTGCTTTCAGATTTAGAAAGTACACGGAGAAAAATGTTATACTAAAAATTACTATATTTTTTAGCGATGAAGGATATATACTTGCAACGTGAGAAAAATTAGTATATTTTATTTTACAATTTACAATACGTGTAGTAAAAATTAAAAAAATATTTATACATTTTGACTAAAATTATACTAAATTTTAGAATAATATATACAGTAATTTTTCTCACATTACAAGTACGTCCTCCGATTGCTAAAAAATATAGCAATTTTTAGTATAACATCTTTCTCCGTGTAGTAGAATTAAAAGTATATAAAGCAAACATAAAGAGAGTAAAGCTATACTAATTACTTTTTCTTATTCCTAATAATTTATATTCAATTTAAATAGTTATGACACTTACATAATTGACTTTATATACATTACAATTTCTCGTATCTCAATAAAAATAATTATCGCAAAAAGACTGAACGGCAAGTCTCATTAGTTTTCGAATAAAACGCGGTATCAGCAGCGCTCCTCATAATCGTGGAAGAAAACGAGGCACGTCAAAACCGCGGACAATGAAAACAGTCTGGGAAAAAAGCGAACCTCCGAGCAGGAAAGAGCTCCTATGAAAAACGGAGTTTGCGCCACAAGTGCGGCTCATTAGAGCCAAAAAGAGTCCCTTTATAAAGACGGTAGTACAATGGTCGGCGCAACGAGAGCAAAGCGACTCTCAGGCTATGATCGTTACCCCAACTGTCGAGTACCGGGCTGGCTATCGAAATCCCGAGCGCCCGAGGATAACCGAGATAACCGAGTACTCCGTTCTCGTTAGCCAAACCTTAGATGACTATACGAGGCGTTATTAATGGCGAATAAGACGACAAACAGTCTTTTGTAAGTGGAAACGAAGATTTTATTATTTAGTGTTGTTTTTAAATAAAAAAATTGGTACTGATATTTTTTTTAAATATCAGAATAAATATATATAGACTTATAAGATTTTTATCTAAAAGCTTAAGAAACAGTAAAAACATGTAGAAATAGGAAATTACACGGTTTTACTACTAAGCTAAGCTAATGTTACCATAAATTTATTTAATTTTTATTTAAATAGGAACTAGAAATCATTCTAATATTTTTCCAATTAAATTTCATGCTATACTTTACAATTACACGGAGAGAAATATTTTAGTAAAAATCACTATGTTCCATAGGAACCGTGGGATATACTCAAAAAATGAAAATTTTTACTATGAAGAATACTAAAAATTGCTATGTAATACATATCAATTTCTACTATATATAAATAGCAATTTTTGCTATGTACATAGAAATTTTTAGTATCGTCATAGGTCGAGTATGTCCCATTATTCCTACGGAATATAGTACTTTTTACTATATCATTTCTCTCCATGTAATAGTTAAACGTAATTCATAACTGAACGTTGCCTCGTGCCTAGTTTTTGTATTCTTGTGTTTATTTTTCTAAAAAGGGTAATTTACATACCGTAAGTAAAAAATAAATAATTCTGCGTAAAATATGTATCCTCAATACAAACGACTGCACTCACAATAATAGATTCTTAGTCTTAGTAGACCAATCCACTTAAATATTATCTACTTAATTTTAAAATAAATTTCATAAATTGAAGAATATGTCTACTAGAAGAATAGAATCCGTTAAGTTTTATCATAAATAACTGCTAGTAATTTTCTGTTTATTAGAGACTTTTTCATTTATTCAATTCTTTTTAGTTCTTACGATATTAAATGACAAAAAATACTCAACAAATCAATCTAGAATTTATCATCCAGCCCATTTATTTCAAGACGACAATCTATACTTATTCGAAGATGAATTTGTATATAGGTTTTAGTAAATTAATCGTAAACGATGGTCCGCTTATCCACGGCATAAGTACATTTAACTCTATAATAAGTAGATTTTCCAGTGCTATTTAGTAGATTCTTCTACCACTTAGATTAAATTTTTGTGAGTGTGAAATAAATCCAATTCCCAATGAATCTGTACCCTCCCCAAGATCCGCGAGTTTCCAAACAGTCATCCCCGCGCCATCCGTCCGTCGCATTTCGGCAAGATGTTACCCTCGGCCGCAGGCAAAAAGAAGTGAGAAAATAAAACGAGTGCAGGTACGACAGAAGTCAGAAACGAGCAGCCGTTAGCCGATCTCCCGCGCCGCGATCGCCGGACGTTAGGGATAATCGCGGCAGCGCCGGGCCATTAGCCGCAAATGGGCGCACTTAGCGCAACGCCGGTGCGATTTGATCCGGCTTCGAAAATGCACCGCGCGATATTATCGGCGGCTCGCCTCTGCCCGTCGTTCGGCCCATTCAAGCCGGTGGCCCTCGAGACAGTGACCGGACGCGGCCCCGCGCCGTCTCGATCCCTCTCCCCCCTCACCCTCTGTTCCCGGCGCGCTTGACCGATTGACCGACTTTCAATCGATCGGCCGACGCACATCGCCTTCGGCGTTTCGCGCAACGATGCCTCCGTTGTGCTCCCAGTGCCTCGAGTTTTCAATGCATTAATCCGATCAGTCGCTCGATTCAACCGCATAATCGCGCGGACATTCATCGATTCCTACACTCGATTACGACTCTTTGTTAAGTATAAAGTAGAGTTGATTTTTGCTGATTTTTTTGGAATATATAGCGCATTGCGATAAGAATACGTGGGAACTGTTGATTGGAAAGGGGTAGCTGCGAGAACTTCCCTTACGAATTCCGGGAAGGAGGGATGTTTGGATTTCTCACCGAGCGCGGCAGCACCCTACACTCGAGTTTGAGTTTAGCTCAGAAGTGAACCCTCCCTAGGCCTAGAACGAAACTTTCAACGAGTAGTACCGGTGGTAAGTGGTTACCCTGCGAGACTTTTACCTCGAGGGGTAAGAGATTCACAAAACTCAACTCGACTGGAGTGATACAATAATTCTTCAGACACGCTTCTTATCGTCACTAAATAATTTTTTATTTCTTTCGGATAATATTTTCTCCCGCACATTTATTTACTCTGTATAACGTATAAATAAATTTTAGAAATTTTTAAAACAGTCTTGATATAATTTAGTCGCATCTCTAAATTTGTCAATAATTTTCAACGATTTTTATAATATTTAATTATTTCCCATTAACCAATTGCAAAGCTGAACTTTTTCACGGAACATATTACCTTTTTCTATATTTTACTTTTATTTATTTATTAATACCAGCAGCTACATAAACACAATTATAAATAATTATGATATATAAACAGTTACAAAGTAACCCTATTGAAAGGATCTTATAAAACTCCATAAAATGGTGCAAAAACCGCAATAAAACCTGATAAATAATTTATCGGATTTTAAAAAATTTGCACATTTTTATAGTATTTTATAAAACTGTTCCCATGGGGAACCCAGCAGAGGAAAATTTTTCCTGTACGCTAGCCTGGCTCGATATAAAACTAAATATAAACACACAAGCTGCCAATTACATTGACATTAAAGATATCTATAAAAAAATTAAATATAACAAATAATTGCATCTCGCTCAATCGCGTATATAAGGAATAAGGCCAAAGGCGTAGACTAGGCAGAAATCTCGATCCCTCGATATATACAAGGCTTATATTATACACACGTGCGCGCGAGGTAAAGTCGCGGCGGTTCTTGCAGCAACAAAAGGTCCGCTCGGGTGCGACCCTTCATAACTAATAACCCCGGCAGGGCGCGCTCGGAGAAAGGCAGAGATACCCCTCGCGCGTTCTCCAATATAAACCCTCTTGAGAAAGGCGAGGCGGCCACTTCTCCCGGTCGCAATACTTTCCGGGCTTTAGCCCGACGCGAGGGAGGCTCCAAGAGTCAGGAAAATCCCTCTCCTCCCTCGCGACCGCGCCGAGCCGCGGGGTAACACGAGGAGAAGTATAACGCTTCGCAGGCCGCAGGCAGCCCTTAGGAACGTAATTAATATTTATCCCACCCCCTCCGCACTCCGCAGCCTCGCCCGGCTGGAGGAGAGAGCGCCGAGAAGAGGAGCTCGCGGCGACTCCGTCCTCTCCCCTTTGCTCGCTCCCCTCCTCGAAAATCCCAGCACGCTCCTTGTAAAATCTAATATCTGAGGAAGAGCCGGCAGCACCGGCGGCAGCTCCGAGCTCGACCCCCCAGCGGTCCGGGCCGGGGCTGGCGCAAAAGAGAGCCGACGCTCGGGCGAAGGTGGGCCGCCGCCGCCGCCGCCGCCGCGCGAGTTTAAGGAGGGAGCTCGGGCTGCTATATTTTCCCGGGGGCGCGGCCCCCCTAAGACGCTCGCCGAGGGGCAGAGAGGGGGGAGGGGGTAGAACGCGCGAGGAGCAACACGGTTGGCTGGCGCGCCTTGGCGGGGCGCGCCGGGATTCGCCGCGCGACGCTTTCTTAGGTGAGCCGAGCCCGGCCCCGGAAAAATCCCGAGTAAAAGCCCGGCCCGAGGGTGGGGGTGGCGGCAAGCCCGGCCATTGGCCCGAGCGCGCGCCGCGCGCACCTCGACTTTTCTTCTTCGGGCGCGTCGCGCGCGCGACTCGCCTTTTACCACTGCTGCGGAGCCGCTCTCCTAGGTGTGTACGCGGCGTACGTGGTGCAGCCTGTCGGGGCGAGCGGGAGGGGGTGGAGAGAGAACCTTTAAGGGGCCGCAAGCCCAGCGACGCGGCAAAGGAAATCGATCGACCGGCTTTCTCCGGAGAGACGAGGGCACGTGTGGGAGAGCACCTCCGCGGATGGTGGGACCTGCAACAGCCGAATGCGACTTGAGAACCTGCTGTGGATTTTTTTTTTTTTATCAGGGGGGGTGAGAATCGGTGGAGGTCGGAAGAGATATAATTATACAATCAAAGCTCTGCAGAAATTAGAAGGATTATGGAGCTTTTCAAGTTAAATTACAATGATTTTTTCGTAAAAATTTACCTGAATCTGCACATCATGTGGTAACGAATTTCTTGCTCGTGCATGAGAAAAATGTTATACTAAAAATTAATATATTTTTTAGCGATGGAAGGATATACTTGCAACGTGAGAAAAATTGGTATATTTTATTTTAAAATTTACAATACGTGTAGTAAAAATTAAAAAAATATTTATTCATTTTACTAAAATTATACTAAATTTTACAATAATATACAGTCATTTTTCTCACATTAGAAGTACGTCCCCCAATTGCTAACAAATATAGTAATTTTTAGTATAACGTTTTTCTCCGTGTGATTTTTAACTTCTGTTCGGCAAAACAAGAATTTTGTATAAGATCTTCCTAAGTAATCGTGCAGTTTCTTTTGTTTTATTTACTTTTTATGGTTAATGCCAGCTTACAAGACGTCATTTTCATAATTAATAAGCAATATAAAATCAAAATATTTTATTACAAATTTTCTTAAGTATTATATTAAAGACCTCTCTGCTAAATAATTTACATTTTTTATTTCTCTAATAATTAGCACTCGCAACGCTTCATTATAAGAAAACGAATTAACTGAATGCACTGGGAAAAATTTCCGGTGATTCCGCTATAACATGTGCTATTGAATTCGCGTTTGTTTTTATATTAGATTATGACCTCGTGCCCAATAACCTACCACAGCCAAAAGATACCTCCTTTTTTTACTGTATAGATTAGAAGTCGATGCTCTCTTGCTTTGGATTTAATATTAAAAACGCATCGCATCGACTGCGACTTATTCGTAGCAGATTAATGGAAAAATCTAATGACTCATAAACGAATAACGGATTCCGCGATCTTATCAGAAATAAGCAAGAAACTTGTATAATATATATGAGCACCTCGAAAAGAACACAATGATCATAATAAATTGCAATTCATAATACGATTAAAATAAAATACAGTAATAAACTTAAAATTAAAATTGAAGGAAACAATAAATTTATAGGTAATATTTAGCGAATATAAATATATATACTTATATATTAAATAATATATCTTGTAACAATAAATTGTTGATCATGTTTATAAATATATAAACATGAAAAAGATCACTATTCTATTTTTATGCTGTAAGAAAAATATTTTATAAACTTATCAAATTTGCCTTCAACAAACTTAGCACAATTCAAGCGGGTTGCAAATAACGTTACTTACTAAAAACTACGAATCCGGTGAATTTCATGATTCACGATTATTCGTGCCACTTTACTTTTTGAAAATCGCTGTTTTTCTACATTTATATAAATGTTAACATTTGCATATTGCCACTATTATAACGAACGTATTATAAAATGCGTATGTCTCTTATTTATAACAATAATTGCCAGAAATTTCTCCCCTTGTAAATATTGCAATCTTCAATCTTACCCAATTTACTGTATATACTGCATATATTTTTCAATAATACAATTAAGCGGGAGTGCCAAAAGCAATTCAATGAAACTTTAATTATTATATTAAAATAAAAAGCGTCAAGCACACCAGAAAATTGTCCGAAAATAACTCGTCGGGAGCTTTCATAACGCGCATAATTCCAGAGGAAAGACTCAGAAATTCATTTTAGCCGACAGCCAGAAAGGAAATGTCGTTTCGCTCCTTGAAAGATTGAGCTCTAAAAGTAACGTCGGGGACCTGAATTATTCCGCGCGAAAAGTAACCTTCCAGCACTCAATTATCACGGCTTGTTTGAAATGTGGCGACTTGTGTAATCTGGTCCTCCGGCCCATTTCGTATTCTGCACCTGAATCGTAACCGCGTGCGTAAGGTCCGGGATTGTAATTACACTTCTTTACGCGTGCCGACGCCAATGAGAGCGTAAACCTGGTGAAAAACGATCCTTAATGTGTCGAGGAAGAATATAAAAGAAAACTTCAATGTAGTGGATTCAATTTATTGAAAAACTATTTACAATTTTTATGCATAAAGAAATTAAGATTGAGGTAATTACTGCATCGGAAATTCATATAATGTCCGACGTTAAGTCAGTAAACTATTACTAAATTAGTAGAATTCTTTCTCAATATAAGAAGGTTCTAGTTTATTAACAAAAGAAAGGAAAAATGTAGAAAAAAATTAATTATCTAAGTATATAAAGACGCTCAAAATACGATAAAACTCGATCACGTTTTTCCTGTATTCAGCATCTCCGAACTTCCTATTAAGATAGCAAAATCCGATCAATGTCCATATTAAATAAACTGATACTTTATCCATGCCGGAATTCTAAATCTAAAAATAAATATAGATACGTGAATATTAAATCTTAGTAAAATACCCTATAAATACATAAGCTGCATGGAGAGAAAAGTTCTTGTAAAAATTACTGTACTATTTTGTAACGCAGGGACAACAATTTGCTAAAAAATTTAGTAAAATTTACTGCAAGTCTAGCAAACTTTATGCTATATACTTTCTAGTAAAATTTATAATTTATTCAGTCTGTCGCTATGTTACAAAGCGGTTTAGTACTTTTTACTAGAACTTTTCTCTCCGCGTATATACAAGAATAATGTAAGTAAACTCCAAAGCATTAGCAGCTTAAAAGATTGATCACATAGTTGCAACAGTGATCGGTCGACCCATGTGAAAATATTTGATACAATTCATATATGAATTACGTATACAGTTTGTATAAAAAAATGATTCTATACAATGTATAATATACAATTGTGTACAATTATAAACAATTGTACAGATTTTGTATATAAAATTATTCGTGCAACGATTAAATTGAGCAATTGTATACAGCTGTATATAATAATTTTATATCAATATTTTTTATATAAAATAATTTTCTATAAAAAATCTATACTATTGTTTACAGTTACATACATTAGTATATGATTACACAAAGTTATTTTTTATACAAACTGTCTAGTTATAATTTTATATGCAAAATCCGTACAATTGTTGTCAGTACTAAAATAATAATACAGTTGTAAACAATTGCATGCACATTGTATAGAATCATTTTTTTATACAGACGGCATACAGTGACTGTATACACTATGTACATAAATTGCATAAAATATTTTCACATGGGGAAGCAACGAAGGAAAAGAAACACTAGCGGCAGGAGGGCTGGTAGTTAGAGTTAAGAGACAGACGAGTTTGCTCGCTCTTGCCGGCGCATTAGCGTCAATTCCCATCAGTGAAGCCGGGCGCTCGTTGCCGGGGCGTCGGCAAGTTCGACTTGCCGTCTCTCCAAGTTTCTCTCCGCGGCGTCTCTACATCGGCGTCGAAGTAGTCTTGGGAGACGCAGCCGCTCCGCCGCGCCTCATTCGCATTATTAATGTTACGAGACACGCGAATACGGAGCGATATAGGGAGAGAACGCGGTAACGTCGACGATAGGCGGAGGGAAGCCGAGGGGCGCGAGGAGGGAGGAGGAGAGCAGCTGAACGCCGCGCACCAGGAGAGTCCCGGATAGTCCTTTAGTCTCGCTAATTGTCTTAGAGACCCTCTCTCTCTCTCGCTCGTTCGTTCGCTCGCTGCCTCTCCTGAGATGCTCTTAAAATGGAATAGAGGCGCCGGCAGAAGGCAGGAGCGTACGTAGCGAGCAAAGCTCATTCGAGTAAATGCGATTAGACGAGGACGGGGAACTCGCGAACGAAATTTCGCTGGAGGGATGAGGACGACGACGGCGACGTTCCGACTACTCGCTCCGCCTGCCTGTCTTCTTCGGGAGGCCTCCCGCCCCTTTCCACCCGCTCGCCTGCTCCCCCATTGTTGCTTTATGCAAAGTCGGGGGAGCGCGATGCAGGTGTGCGCGCGCGCGGCTGCGAGTTCGCGAGCCGAAGATTACAGGCGGCGAGGCCTCGACTTCCGCCGGCGAGGCTGCTCGACGTGCGTGCCCGGGATAAGGTCGCCGTCTCGAGTGCTCGCCGCTTCGTTAGGGGATCTCTGCAGGACGACGGGAGGTCGATGTGGGGTGGAAAGTCCGCGACTCTTTTTCGGACCAGTCGCTCACTTTCGGTTCATTTTCATTATATCCTACAAATTTTTATTTATTTATTTATTTATTACATAAACTCAATTATAAATAATTGTGATATATAGACAGTTACAAAGTAACCCAGCCGAGGAAAATGTTTTGCCTGGCTCGATATAAAACTAAATACTTAAATGTTAAACAGTTAATTATAGAATATCTGAGTGTTGTATTGAGCGATAAAATATTTTTTAATCAAATTTTAGTCGATTGCTTTACATCATAAAATTCAGAGCAAAATTCATATACATTTTGTAAAGTTTTTACTCTCTAAATAATAGAAATACATGAATTTTCACTTCTAGTAAGTGATTCACCACTTATTGTAAATTATCAGTCTTTATTCTTCAAAATACATACACGGAGAAAAATGTTATAGTAAAAGTTACTATGTTCCGTAGTAACAGAGGGATATACTCAATTAATGAAAGTTTTTACTATAAAAAATACGAAAAATTCCTATGTACATAGCAAAAATTGCTATTTACACAGTAGAAATTGCTATGTACATATAGGAATTTTTAGTATGCTTTATAGCAAAAATCGTCATAAGTCAAGTATGTCCCATTGTTACTACGGAATATAGTAATTTTTACTATAACATTTCTCTCCGTGTACGACTTACAACGTCAAATAAGTAGAAATTGATTTATTTTTATTTATAGATAGTAGACATGGAATTAATTGTTCAAAATTTATTGTATGCAGTGTTGACATTTTTAATACCATCCTGTATAAAGTCTAGGTCTTTTCGCCGAATAAATTTGTAGTTATACCTACATATATTAAAGAAAAGAGGCATCTAGAAATATATAGTGTCACTGTAAATAATCCCCTAAGCTTTTAAATTTGTCTTACTTTACCTTAAAACGATTAATTAAGGTATACTTTATATACGTACTTCTTTTAACAGTTGCATATACATAAATATAATTATTTTCCGTAATTGATAAAAAATTTAAATCAACTATATTAATAGAAGTATGTATAGAAAGTATATACGATGTTTACATTATAAATTCTACTGTACTACTAACGCATAGCAATTGAAAAATTAGTTTTTTCTTCAAGATATCATTTAAGTCATCAAGTACACATTTTAGAAGACTTTAATCTTTCAAAGGTAATAAAACAAATAAATTAAAAGTATACGCAGAAGTAAGTTTAGTAATAATTCCACTCACGACCCCTCGTGCGTCACCTGAAGAAAACATAAAACCTCGGACCGAGACCAAAGTCCGGGGCGGATGGCATCCGGGTTGCAGCGAACGCGCAAAGTTAGCCGGCCTCGCGCACCGTGACAAGGCTACCTATGGAAATCGAGGCAGGAAGTTGGCCCGGCACTCGGGACAAAGTCCGCCGGTCGTCGAACCACGCCGATCGCCGCCGGACGCGCGCCTCCTGAAAAAGGAAGTGCGCATCGAAGGGCCGTCGCGTGGGACTGCGATCTCGATAGACTCGTTTGTCCCCCAAGCCGAAGCTTCCTCCTTTCCTTCGGCCGGCGACTGGCGGCGTAAGTGGCCGGGGCAACCGGTCGGCGCGGGGATGACAGGGACGGACTTTTATTATCGGGCGATTGTCCGCGCCTCGCGCTGACAGTTTTCAATTGAAAAGTTGAATTACGCTTGGTATAGGCCGCCACCGTTGGCTTCGCGGAGATTCGCTTATACTGAATAAGCTGGATTAACCGCTGGCAACTTGCTTCAATGCGTGAGAATATGGTTTTGTGCTCTGTGACGGGCTGTTCATACGAAAAACGTTCTAACTTTTAGCCTTTGTCTGCACACAGTTGCGAATTGTGTCAAATCTAAATATTTTGCATTATTTTTCATTGCACCGAAAAAAAGGAAATTCTACTTTTTACGCAGTAGATTTAAAGGTAATTTAATTTTCCGAATTTATAGCAGAATCTGCTTTACACTCTCTAAAGTGACATTTAAAATAAGTGTTACATTTAAAATAAGTGACATTTGAAATCAGTGAAAAGTCGTTCACATGATAAATATGTGAACGATATGTCACATGAAAAATGTCACTATTCACATGTTTTTCTATGTGAATTTCACATTTTTACATTTAGGGAGCAGAACTGTCAAATCTACTTTTCTGTAGACGAACATCTGCTTTAAGAAATGTTAATTTTATTAACTTTACAAGCCATTTTTCCTTTTTACATACTCTGGCAGATATTACTATTGCAAAACAGTAAGAACTACTGCTTTTTACGGTGTGTAAATGAAATTATAGAATACGAGATAAATTATGTGATGCAGTAAAATAACCTGTTTTGATCAATACCAAAAATGTGTACTTCCTGATTATATTACTAAATAAATATATAATAAAATTGCATCTTTTATTAACATTGTACCGATTCCCACTTATTCAATTTATTTATAAAGCATACCCTCTGCTTTTATTCGACAGTACAATATGATTTTTCAATTTTAATATCCGCTTTATATAAATAAAACATTTTCTACAATAAAAAGAAGAAAAAACAGTAAAACAGATAATCCCGTCCCTACATGCATCCGGCAACAAGTACATTCGATCCTTATATAATGGCGCTTCGACCGAACTCGGGGGGTCAGGGTCGTTAGTCAGGTTCCGCGAGAGCCGCTTGACCAGCGGTCAGCGCTCCGCAGACGGTGGGAACGCGCGAGATTGCCGTTCGATTGGCGCGGAATCACACCCCAGCGACAACTGGTTTCCCTCGATCGTCCTCCGCAAAAATCGAGTTCTTCCGCCGGCGACGAGGGAAAATCAGGCGCCCAGGTGTCTGCCCGTCGCACCGCTCTGTTTGCGAAAATTTCGCACGGCGCGGACTCGAGCCTGCAATGTAAACGCGGTTGCGAGATCTAATTTGGTCGCGCGGCCCACGGAGTGTCGCGCGCGCGGCTCCTGGCTCGGATATTCCGCGCGCTAATTTATATCAAATGCATTAATTAAATGGGTGCACCGCAAGGACCCCGACGTACACCGAGAACGGAGGGGGTGGCTGCCGGGTGCGCTGCTCTCGCGCGAAACTCGCGCCTCAGGAGTCGAGCTTTTTATCACGAGGCTAATTGTTTTAATTTCGCCGTGATGATTTCAGTGTCATACGCGCTAGATTTCATTATTCGTGTTTTGCTTTATTTGCGTTGAACGCGTTGTTTAAAGTAATGCAGGAAAAGCACTGAGAATTTATTTAACTTATTTAAAAGGTGCATTTTCACTTGCTGCGGCGAAATATTTGAAGGTATTTATACTTATTGACTTAAGGTTATAAAAACGTAATTAACATAGCGAGTTTAATTATTATTAAATTGTTACAAATTAAGAGTAGTAATTGGTTAGTAATTTTGTTTTATTCAAAATATTAATCTGTGAAATTTGTTCGTTTTCATACTAAATAAAATGATTGAGAATTTAATAAATGTTGGTAGTAATTTAATAAATTATTTAAACAAAATTATTTGCTACCATAAATACATTCGAACAATTTCAATTATATTCCAGTATTTCATATAGACAAAGGAAATTTCAATAAATATGATGTAATTAAAAATTCATAAACAACAATTTAAAGTTTGCCTAGAGCAAGTAGTATAATCAACTAGTATAATCCAATAAGCAAGTACTCAAGGATCCTTCATCTAACCTCATAACTCATCATAATTAAACGACATATCAAATTTATAGTTTTGAAATTGCTTGATAAATTTTGCTTGTGCCTAGGTATAGCAAGAATTTAAAAAATATATTTAACTAACTTATTATTTTATTCTTAATATTTAAAAGTATCTGCTGCGTATAAAAATCTATGCAATAATATAACATAGCTACAGAATAAATTTCCCTATCGAACCTCCATAGCGTTTTATTTTACGCAAAAAAATTGATGTACGTCAACAGCAAATATATTTTTCCTCAAATATATATTTAAGATCATAACTTGGTATCTACGACTGTAATTTTTCAAAATACATATTACGAATAAAGTTTTGAAAGAGCGAACGTATATTTTATTATTATACAATTTATGCATTACAGTCAGTCGTAGGCAACTTCCTCCGAGTCACAAAAAAAATCCTCCAACAAAAATAAAAAAAAAATATCGCGACAACTTGCGATAAAAATGAAACGTCAGTAGATGCAGTCCCACATGGTCCGGCGGAGCCCGCCCACCGCTTGGCGAAAGACGCAGCAGTGGATCGATGCCGAGGCGGCCGCGGCGGGCGCGCCTTTTTCAAGTCCTCGCGACTCCTTCGCGCGCTGCCGGGCGCGACCGCGAAACGAATCTTGCGCGAAAACGAAGACGCCATTTTGAATAATGTCGACCAATCAGGGCGCGGCGCGCGTCTTGGCGTCGGGGGTGCGCGTGAGGCGCTGCCTAGTTTTCGCCCCCTTGCATTATGCGCGCCTTCCGCCACCCCCGCCGCCGACGCCGCACCCCCTCCCTCCGTCTCCACGGCCACGTGTGCCTTCGGAGCATCGCTGCTGCCTCGCTGGGATTTGCTACGTTGCGGGAGCTAAGATGAGATGACGCTTTCGCGATTCTTTTTTTTTTTTATTCCTTTTTTCCGATTGAAAAAAGTGTTTTTTTTTATCTCGAGCTTGCTATTAAAATTGTATTCTTAAAAAAATTAATGTTAGTTAAAAAATATTATTACATAATTTACTAAGTTCATATTTTTCTCAACATTAAATTTGTTAAGAATTTAAAGAATTTTATGAAGTTAAACATTTGGTTTGAGAAAATATTATAAGCTTAGTAAGTTAATATAAGAACTGCAGCCTGTAATTTGAAATTTTATTTAAACTATTCTTATTCCGATCTCAGTAGAATGTATGCTTTACAAAAAATTTTGAAATGAAAAATTATATAAATTACGTGGTATAAATGAACTGAAAGATATAATTTTATGTATTAGGACTTAAACTGTTACACAAAATTTGATTCATTATTATTTTATACATGCAAATTCGAGAGTATATAGACTATAGAATACATTTAATATATGTAGTGAGTAAAGTAATCACTCAATAAGCATATTAGAAAAAAGAGTAATTATTGTAATGCAATGATTAATATAATGTAATGAACTAATATTTAAACAACAGTCTCTAACTTAACAGTTAATAACGTTATAATAACTCATTGATTTTAGAATAATTATAAGATAATTACGCAATGAGATTAGTATATCTAATAATATGCATGCGTAAGTAGCAGAACAACGATGATTAGAATAATTATTTAAATTCTATAGAAACTAAAACAATTGATTAATTATATATTGATAATTACGCTAATGGCGCAAATTTTCCATTATGAAACTACCCAAGCGATATTTCAATAAACTATAAGCATGCTTTAACGTTGAATTCGCTACATATATCCTGAAAAAATAAAATATCTTCTTAAAAGCCAGTCCGACTCCACTTCCTCCTTATTGCGGCTCTCGTTCGTTGGAATCGCCTCCATCCCCTGCACCCGTCTCGAAGAGATAGGACCTCGCCGAAACATTTTCCATTAGTCGCGGAGATACGCGATGTTTCCGTTCTCCGTCCCCTTGCCCTACCCGCGCAGCCCCGCGTCTCTTTTGCCGCGTCGCTTTTATGCGATCGGCATTACCCGAGCCAATGGTATCTCGAAGCGGAAGAGACGGTGACGCGTCGACTTTGCGCGTCGAGGACCGATCGGATGTTTTCACCGGCTGCCGCCTCCGTCGCTACGGCGTAGTCTCTTCTTTTCACCGGCGACGGCGGCGGCTCATTGTACGCTTTTGGACCGGCATCGAGCCCACGCCCACGAGTTTCCGGCTTTTTGTGCGCCAGGAAAATGCATTTTTACCAAGCTGCCTCGAGGCGAATGGAGCTTTTGACTTTTCATTTGATTTCATACTTTTTTTTGGAGGAGAAGGGGGTGGTGACTGATAGTCCGAGGTTCATTATTAAAAGCGAAAACTCATCCGTGTAAAAAAATTTAGTCTGGTAATAATCTGGCCCTTAAAGTCTGGCCAAAGTCTGGCTAAAGAGACGAGCCCAAACTTTATGCCAGATATAATATAAATTGAATTTAATCTGTCTGGAAAAGTGTCTGGCAAAAAGTCTCGCATTGTTTGTAAGACTTAATTTTTTTACTTTATATCTGGCATAAAGTCTCGCATTATTTGTAAGACTTCATTTTTTTACTTTATATCTGGTATAAATTCTGGAATCGTCTCCTTAGCCAGACTTTGGCCAGACTTTAAGGGCCAAACTAAATTTTTTTACACGGGCATACTCGATGTCATGTAATCAGAAAAAACTTTCTATATCTTACCAGCTTTCTAAACAATTCACAATTATAAAATCGGAATAACGAATAATAAACAATTCATTAAAAATTACGAAATACCTATTAAATCAAAATACTTCCGATTATATCTGTAATTCAATAAATCCACAGATTCATTTATATCGTCAGTTTCTATGATGAGGGCAATTAAATATTCAGCAGCAGTCGTATACTTCGACCCGCAAAATAACCCGTTCTCTTTGACTTTAAAATAATAAATCTAAATTTCCTAGTGACTCCATTGAAACTAAAAATAATTCAAGAGTATATAAAATTTAAACAATTTATAATTAATTAATTTTCGTTTCCGTGAATATTTGAACTGCTCGTTGGGACTTCGACTCTTCTCGCATATATGGAGATTGAAAAACTTCTCTGAAATTTTCAATCGACCAGAATTCGGTCTACCTCTAAAATGAAAGTAGCTCGTCCGATACAATTTTTTTATAAGAAACAAAAAATTTTCTAAGAAATTTAAAAAAAAATCGCATTATCAAAGCTGCTGTAGCTGCGTGTATAAAATGAAATATTTCCGAAAAATATATTCAAAATTAAAAGCTGAAAAAAATTCTTTCCTAAAAGAATAATTACCCGCACGTCTATCGCGTGCACGAGCAGCCATTTTCCCAGGGAGTCTCGAGCCGGGCTAAGCGGCAGTTAGCTATGAGTCCGCCGCCGAGTCCTGAGCATGCACGGCTGGTAAGAAGGCGGGAAGGAAGAGAGAGACTTGGAGCTCAGCCCCCCGTCCCTCCAACCCCCCCCCCCCCAGCCACCCCCTCGGCTGCGGGCGGGGTACGCGATATCCCAGAGACAGACATCCCACCCGGGCCGACGTCTCGTATCTTAAGTCTCGCCGCCTGCCACGCCTGACAAGCGACGTTAATGTATGTATGAGATCCGAGGCTTTGCGCCCCCCTTCGCGTCTTCGGTTTCTAAGGGCAAAGCCGGGCGTCTACGTGTGCCGCGACGCGAAATGAGAAACGCCACCCCGCCAACGCTGGGGGTGGGCGCGCAGTCCCGGCGAGAGAGATGCCCGCGTTATACGTACATCCCGCTGCTTTTAGTTTCGCCCTGGAAGTCTCGTAATTTAGGGTGCAAGAGGGAGCGAGAGAGAAGGGAGCGTCGTTTCGAGGAAATATCGGTACTTCGCGGAGTTTCGGCTTGTTTCTGGGATGGGGTGAGAGGAGGCACCATCCGACCGGCGTGATTTCCAAATCGGAATTTCGCCGAGCCACCACGGATCCCCGAACCTTGGAGAATATTATTTTGCCCTCGCCGCTTTGAGATATAAGTTTACAGTTAAATTGATGGCATGTTTATATTCATTTATCAACTTCACTTATGTATTTTACAGAAGATCCTGATCAATTCTTTTGCAGTTGCTTTTGTTACAACTATATCGTAATTTGTTTATCATGTACACGGAGAGAAATGTTATAGTAAAAATTACTATGCTGCGTAGGAACAGTGGGACATACTCAACTTATGAAAATTTTTACTATAAAGAATACGAAAAATTCCTATGTATGCTATTTATATAGTAGAAATTGCTATGTACATAGGAATTTTTAGTATGTTTTGTAGTAAAAATCGTCATAGATCGAGTATATCCCACTGTTCCTACGGAACATAGTAATTCTTACTATAACATTTCTCTCAGTGTAGCTGTATGTATTTTATAAAAAAAAATATTGGTGTGAGGTTAAAAAAATATTTGTTTTTTCTGTAATGTACGTGAATGCATATACATTTTAATAACGAAATTATAGTAGTTTTATTTTAAATTTACACGTAAATCAAAGAAATTTTACTACACTGTAACAATTGTAAAATTTACAAGACTCTATTTGAATTTTTCCGTTAACGTCAGTCAATCTATGAGCTGACAGTAATATTGACTACTGCAGTGTCTAATAAATCGTTTCTCTCCGTGTAACTCACACCGAAAGAAAAAAAAATAGTTTTTATCGTTTCGCATCAGTAATATTCGCTAATAGACTATATAGGAAAAGTTAAAACTGCTTAGCTGACTTTTTTCTTCTCTTTGCATTAGTCTCAGTTTTGCTTATAGGTGTAAAACAGCATCGTGAATTTCTAGTTAACGGACAAGAAAATTGTCGCGCCGAAAATGCATAAAATAAAAGTTATAACAAGTGTATAATTAAAAAAAAAACATGTCTATACTCTCTAAATCTAAAAGTGTGAAATTCACATAGAAAATGTGAATGGTGACATTTTTTATGCGAAAAATCGTTCACACATATTTAGCACGTGAACGACTTTTCACTTATTAAACGTCACCACTGACATTTTTAGATTTAGAGAGTAACGCAGAATAAATTCTCGCCCACGGATATCAGTTAAACAAAAGGCTCCCTGCAAGCGGGAAGATGAAACGGCGCGTGCAATCCCGAGGCGGCGCCTCACCCCCAGCGTCAAAACGTCAGGCGTCGCTCTTGAGGGAGCCATGCCGCGCGTTGCTTGCAGGGCGCACGTGCGCAATCTCGACTCCTCAGGATTTTGCGAGAGGCGTTCGCCGCGCCCGCCAAGAAGCTGCGCGGCATCCTCCTAAGATGCGATTATGCATTCGCGGGGGCTCGTTTTAATACGGCCCGCGAGGCTCGTAATCAGCGCGACGTAGCAACGCCCGTGGGCTTGAGGTACACCCGCTCCAGTGCAAGAGATAGAGGGAGAGAAAGAGACCCACGGAGGAAGGGAGACAGGGATGGAGGGACGCTCGATGTTTGCCAAATGCACGGTTAAGAGCGGAGGCCGCGGAGGGCGCGAGATCGGCTTTGATGAGTTCTTGCTACACGGGCCTCGCAGTCACGGGAACTATACATACACGGCTGGCGAACGTCGACAAGTGTACGCTGCGCTAATTATAGAACGCGAGCTGCTGCCAGCCGAAAGAACGCCGTCTGCAGGGGCTGTAATAGACGTTGCGCCCTTTAATAAGAACATTTGTTGAATAGTTGTTTTCAATTATATCGTCATTTTAAATGAAGCGCTCATTTACTTTAGACTTTGTCTAACTGAGAATTTGTATATAAGATTAAACCGGTTTAAATGGTAACGGATTTTCTAATTGAATTTATTGAAATTGGATTTATAATTAAGTACGATGCTATCTCACTTGTATCTATTTGTTACACTTAATACCGGTTAAAATAATTATGTAGTAATTTTAGATTTGTACTGTACAGAAATGTCAGCATTTAACTGAGAATTTAATCCAAAGATAACACTACTTTAAAATAGACAAGTACATTTTTTAGCGTTGGAAGGATATACTTGCAACGTGAGAAAAATTAGTATATTTTATTTTAAAATTTACAATACGTGTAGTAAAAATTAAAAAAATTTTATTCATTTTTACTAAAATTGTACTAAATTTTACAATAATATACAGTAATTCTTCTCACATTACAAGTACGTCCTCCAATTGCTAAAAAATATAGTAATTTTTAGTATAACATTTTTCTCCGTGTAACAATAAACAATTGTTTTTACACTTTTTAATCGTACAATAATTAAATAAATTATTAAATAAATGAATAAATTACTATTTTTATATGTACATCTGTATTATATTGATTTACTTTTACAAGATCCTGTAATATTAGAATTACCTCAAGAAGCTACCGCGACTCTTTGATTATAAAATATTCAAAGTGAATCATATACCCAAAATGAGAGAATAAACGCATGATACATGGGAACAAAATCCAGATATACTCGTTTAACCCTGTGAGAATTTGTGCAAACTTCTCGAAGAATAGTTAGGGTTGAACGTAAGGTAAACCGGATCGTACAAAAAGATACAAACAGAATTCAAATCATTATACAGTGACCATCCTTAAATGCCAAAAGATATATTACTACTTTTGCTTATTCTACATGCTTAATTCAGTAAGCAATAAATGATCTAATTAATAAATAATCCTAATTTTTATATAAATATTTTTCTACGAGTACAGAAAATAAGATTTTATATGGCAGGCGTGCTTTACGGGATTTCAATGAAGCCGACATTGGTTTTCCGCGTAGCGAAAGGTGAGCATAAAAGAGACCGCGGACTGCCGTACGCGTGCGCGGGAGGCTTGCCGCGAAAAAAAGTGGGCGTCAACGCGAGAAAAAAGTCCCATCTGGCCTTGCGTCGATGTCTCCGCCACTTCGTTCCTCCATTTTTCTGGAAACCACTTGTTCTTATCATTCCTAATAAATTTGTTCCATTAAATTTTACGTATTTTGAACTAAAAAATTAACTAACTACATAAAAAATTCAGATTGTTCTGAAACAGAATGTGATGACTTTTTTTCTTCAAATTTTCAAAAAAAAAAAAGTTTTATACCTATAGCAACGAGTACAGCTTGTAAAATCTTTATTCGGTACCTCTACAATGAACTCTCACCGAGCAACAACTAGTTTTCCTGAGAAAAAAGGGCTTGAACTAAAACAAAAAAAATGCTAAAAGAATCCCCAAAAGCACCATCCTCGCGCCGACTATTCCAAACTTTCGTCCCATTCAGTGGGCGTGCAGCGGCGCTGCAGCGCTGGCTGAAAATTGTTAAATTGTAAATCTGAGCGAACTTGGGCAGGAATTTTCCTGCGCACTCCCCGTCCGCCGCTGTTAAAACTACTCTCGAGAAGAGAGACGGAGCGAGAGAGAAAGAGAGATAGAGAAGCCGAGCGGCAAATTCAGCCCTATAACTGTATATACCGGGCGGCTGGCGAACGTAATTTCGAGTTGGTGGAGCTCCGCGAAAGCAAGTGAGACGACGGCGAAATCCAGTTTTCCCTCTTTCTCTCCTCGAGGCTGGCTCGCGGCGGCAGGCGAAGGAACCGGCCCGGGGGGGTCGGTCGGGGCCGGAGCGGGGGGTTACTGCGGCGCTCCGCGTCTCAGGTCGACTCTCATATCGACGTATTTTAGCCATTTTCCCAGGGAACGTCTTGCACTCCCCACCCCCTTCTCCTCCTCCTCCTCTTTCTTTCCGAGGGAAAGAGACGGAGAGAGACGCCGCTGCATCCTCGTAAAGCTCCCCGAGGGGTGGGACGGGGGAGGGGGTGGCGCGCGGACCGCGACTAGTGAGTAACGATTTTCCTCCGTCTTACCCCGATTCAACAGAGCGAGGGAGAGAGAGAGAAAGAGGGTCGGGAGAAAGAGAAGCCAAAGCCCCGACGGCAAAGCTCGAGTCGGTGTTCTGTACCCGAGACTCTAGAATCCCACCCCTTTGGTGAATACATAGTGAAGCCTCCTCCCGGAGGACCCAAGATTACATATTCAGACTTTGCAGGATTTCTCGCTTCGCTGCCGGGGAATTGCTACTTATGATGAGAATATTTTTAAATTATTCATGCTTTTTTTTTCTTCGTAAAAACTTTTAAATGAATTGCATAATTTATACGTGCATCTTCAATAATTTAAGGCCTTCGTAAAATCGTTTATCTTATACTGTTCTAGAATTTGATATCTTCTTGAAATACTTTATTTTGGATAATCCACACGCAGACAAAGGCATTTGTCGGTCATTTGGTAAATAAAAAACTTTAAAATGATCTCAACGCATTTTTTTAGAATTCTTTATGAAAAATCATAATTCATCGGAGCATTTTAATGATTATTCTAACTATCAAAATTTAAGCTACATACTTTTCTGAAATTTTAACATGTATAGACTACAACATAGACTAAATTAAATTGGAGTTCTTCTATCTATATTTATTACATAATTATTCTAAAGTCAATTAGTAATTAAATACACAGAGCAAATGATGACTCTATTTTCTTTATTATAATTACGAACATATTTTTCGAATACCTTAAGTTTTACACATAAGTTATAAAACAAATCCGCAGGTCGCAATATGAGTTTCTCTTTTTCTACTCTTGTATTTTCTCTCATAAAGTGTAAAAAGGATAAAATAATTCGAACTTTATCTAAGTAGCCTATAGCATTTGCGCAAGTCGTTGCCCTCATCATAAAAAAGAGCAGCATCCATTCTCCAGTTTCGCAGCATCAAAGGAAGGATGAATTTCTCTCAGCTAGACTTGACTTCCGTCTGTACAAATAAAGCACATCGGTGCGTCGTCGCCGTCGCCGCGTCTTCTTCCCCGACGAGCGCGTGCCGCCCCTTTCCTTCGCATCCGCCCCCACGACGTAAGGGTAAGACTCCGCGCACGCTCAAGGAGTCCCCCCCCCTCCCACCCCCGCGAGCAGCCACCGAGCGGTGGGCGACGGGCGGGTCGAGGCCTCGAGAGCTTCGAAACACTGTTTTCCTCTCTTGTCGCACGCCGCCCGGCCGCCATATCATTAATTATCTAAATTGAACCTGCGCCACGGCTGTCTTAGTTCGAAATTGTCAAAGGAGCTTTGCGCGCGCCCGCCCCGGCGCTCTTCTTCGTCTCGTACTTCCCGCCCGGAGGCTCCCGCTACGCGGCGTATACCGTCGGGGAAAATGGGTGACGCGAGCGGGGTTGTTAATGCGGAAACTCTGAAGACTCTCCCCGCGTTCGCTCACTCGCGTTCACCCCCTCCCCCCTCCCCCTTCGGCCCTCGCGGCCGTATAACGCGTCACGGCGCCTCGAGAATATTCCCTATTTGCCGAGGGCTCGAGGATCTCGGCGCGTATATATATAGAAATTCGCGCAAGCGGAGCGTTTTCAGTTTTGAATGCTTCATAAACTTGAGCGCGAGGGGAGAGCGGGGACCGCCTTCGCAAACTTACGCATTAATTGAGCGACTGTAGTGGCGCGCCGCGAGTTATTATGTCGAGGTTGTTTGTTTATGGACGGCGGGGCGACTTAATTAATGAAGCAGACGCGACTGTCGCTAAGGCATTAGTCTGAGAAAAATGTAAGCGATGGATTTGGTCGAAGATTTCGTTGAGCGGATTACTTGTTTTGTATATAGTCAACTAATTACTGGAAGATTTAATCATTTTGCTGAGACTATAGTTTCCCAGATGAATGTTATAGAATAATGTAATTTTCTTTTACGAGGAATATGAAAAAGTACTACAATGCGTATTAACAGAATTCGAATTAAATTAAGTTGATTGTAGTTTTAAAATTTATAAAATTAAAGCTGCACTTATATAGTAATGAAGAATAGTTTTCCTGGTTCATTTGTTACTGGATGCTATAATGTCTTAAATGTACCCTGCCGGAAAATTAAGCATCATTTATTTTGTTGTTACTATAACTTTTAGCCAGATTTTTCGAACATTATTTATTATGATAGATTGGCTCGTTATAGTTAAATTATGTTGAGAGCTTAACGGTATGAATTAAATAACGGAAGATCAAGATGCGTGGTCAAGATCAAAACAGGATAAAAAAAGTAAATCGGTGGGCGCCTGCCCTCAATATCGCGATACAGATCGACCTTAAGGTGGCACGACGGTAGTTATATAACATCAGATTAAAAGTTTAATAGAATTTAGAGCATATTTATGTCCATATAGCGTCACGCCACAGCCTCCAAATATGCTCGAAATATGTTATAGAATCTGCCCACTGAACAAAAGATTTAACGTATTATGCCTAAAAGCTCCTTAATTTTCCGGTAGGGTTCCATAATTGCCAATCAAATTTTAAACAATTATTTCGGCGCACGACTTACTCAAGACGAAGTATATTTATATTTATAGAATATAAATAATCTCTGCTTGGATTTCATTAGCACACTGAGAGACAAAACTTAATAAAAATTGCTATTGTGATTAGGAAAAGAGTGACAGTCTTGATGAACGAGAAATTTTAGTATGAAAAGTAGCAATTTGTAATACTCAAAATAGCAATTTTTATTATTGAAATAATAATTTTAAATACTATTTTTCATACTAAAATTTCTCGCTTGTCAAGACTGTCACTCTTTTCTTAACCACAATAGCAATTTTTATTAAGTTTTTTCTCTCAGTGCAAGTTTCATTCGAAGTGATTTTCATTTATTTAATATATCTTTGAGAAATAATCATTAAACGAGGAAAAAAAGTCAACTATCTGCTGCACTGACGGAAATAAGCTAAAACTACATCCTTTCAATATAAAAATCCTAATTATTCTAACATCGTTATAGCTAATAAGAAATTTATACCTTCAATATTAAAACAATTATAAAATAAGCATTCTAGCTGAATATTAAAAAAATCGGTAAATTCTTACCTTGTATGTACAGAAACGTCTCTGAACCATCAAACTTTTACCGTTCGACATCTATTTCTCGTTTCGTTCGATTTCGCATAGCTGCGGAGCTTCGTACGACTATTCCCTGGGCGAAACAATGGCTTGCCCCGCAGCCTCGCGTCAATACCGCTCGATAAAACACTCCGATGTCGCAAAAAGCAGTCGAACCTTCGCGAAATACTGTCCCGCATTTTATCTATACCCCCTTAGTCTGCATACACAGTCGCGCGTCCCCTGGAGACAAACGTCCCCGGGAAATTGGATCGCGTCCCTCTATCGCGCCTATTTTTAACGGGACTCAAAGTCGATAGTGCAAAAAGTTTCTGCTCTACAAATTTTATCGCGCGAATTTCACGAACATCGGAAATCGAAATTTGTATCGTGGAAGGACAGTAGATTAACAAAAAAAGAACTAATTTTGTTTTATAAACGGGAAATGACGATTGGCTGTGAGAGCAGCTTTATTTCAGACAAAAAGATTTGTTTTATTCAGCCGGGAAAATAGCTTATCTCTCAACTTCTGCTAGCATTGGATAATTGCATTTTTAAACAGCATCACGGCTGACCTGCGCGCGACAGCCGCATGAAATATTTGAGGGATCGCTGGGAATAGGTTTCGAAATTCGTCCGCTTCACAGTTAGTTGAGAAATTACTTTAAAATTTTTTGTAACAGTTTTTAATTAAGAATTTTCTTTATTAAAGTAGAACATATTTAAAAAAATTAATATATAAAAGTATAGTTATCAAAAACGTAATGATATAGGAACAACTGCAATACTAACAAAATACTATACAATACCGTCATTAATACATGGAGAAAAATTGTTAGTAAAATTTATAAAAATACTGAATTTTAAGTAAAATTTGCTTAAATGTATATATGTGAACAAAATTCACTTGACGCTTTTATTTATATCTGCTTTGCTCAATGAAATAAGTAAATATTGCTTAAAAATTTTAGTATAAAATTTACTTACAGCATTAGTAAATTATGTGACGACGATTATTCAAACTTATTTAGTAAAGTATTTATATTTATTATTATAGCCAAATTTTACTAAACATTTTTCTCCGTGCAATTATTTAAAAAAAAATCTCTTAAAAAACTATAATGTATATATATCTCAAAAATGATCATTTCAGAACATCGCTGTAATTAATTACACCGGCTCGAATCGTCCGACAGGTTAAAACAATAAAGCCCAAAGGGGGGCCATTGTGGCTACCTAATTGAGTAAAAAGTTGGGCCATTTAACGGACGTTTAGGTCCAGCCTGCCCGGCCAAGACACTCGGGCGACGCTCCAAGTTTCGCGGAAGCGTCGCCGGATCCCCTTCCTTGGGCCAACGACTTAATTGTGTACACTTGTCGGCTCGCACTACGAAATTAAGTTCCTCGTCTTCCGCGCGCGACCACCACAATGCCCAATTGTTTTCCTTCCGCTCGCGGGGCCGGACAATGGTCGGCCCGATTGCCGTTCATTGTCGACCGATACACGAGCTGACCCCCGCGCGGCGCCGATTTTTACCCCCAGCACAAGGTCAGCTTTGAAGGACGTCACATTGTTGCACGTCTTTTGTGTCTTTTGTGCCTTTTCTCGCGAAGCACGTGCTTTTTTTCATTATTTTTCTTTTCTTTTTTTTGGAGTCCTCTCCTCGCTCGGGGGGCGACAAAGAGCTCGTTATTATGGTGACTCGTGAACTTGATAGGTCCAAAGCTAATGGAATAATACTAATTTCCCTATTTTCTTAATTTTCTTAATGAAACGATTGACTGATGCGTTTACACTGACTGTGAAACAATGGCTTATTATTTTTCTTAACATAGAGTAAAAACTTTTAGAAAAAAATGAAGACTCGCGCTCATTAAAATTTTACTACTAAATTTTTATGAAAGATTTGAAAATAATTCAACAAGTTTGTATTGTATTGATTATTTTTAATGGCATTGCTAAAACTTTTAAAATAGTGAATATTGTTTAATGCACATTAGATTGTTAGTTAAGTTATAAAGGCATCCTGTGGAAAGCGAATATTTAATTTTAGATTTTTTATTCGACTGTTCACATATATTAAAATGAAAGTTTTCATATACATAAGCTATACCACTAATGATTAAATTTAAGACGTAGTTTCCTATCATCTATATGTAAAAGTTATTTTTATTGCAATTTATCAGCGATATCCAATTAAATATTTAAATTAATTACTTTTTTAGTAATTTTATTAGCTGTTTCGTAAGTCTCTGAGTAAAACTGAAATTTGCATACATTACTTTATTGTTGTTATTTATTAATTCTAAATTTATTTTATTTATCACTTACCTAGTTGTTTATTTTTATTAAAATAAGTATATAAGTTGGTGAATCAACGAAACTTCAAACAAAACTTATCAGATACAATTTCCCGTGTAAAAAAATTTAAGTTAGGATAAATTTTACCCAAAGTTCATGTATGGCGGTCGTTGATATGAACACGAGCAATGAGACTAAATGATAAATATTTTTGCAATACTTTATACAAACTTCAGATAAAGTTTTTTTTTTTTTAATTTATAAGACGATCGTTAAAAACAAATAAATGTTAAGAATTATTTTTTATAACTTCAACGGTAATTTATCCGTTTATATCACGCATCTACAAACTTCTATAAAATATCCCCGTGGAAACTATCTTCTAAAATACTATAAAAATGTACAAATTTGATAAAATCCAGTAATTATTTATCAGATTTTATGCGGTTTTTGCACCATTTTATAGAGTTTTATAAGACCCTTTGAATAGCGATATATATAAGAAGCAAGTTCGGTAAAGTCTCATTGCCCATGTTCATATCAACGACCGCCAAACATAAACTTTGGATAAACTTTATCCTAACTTAAATTTTTTTACGCAGGTTAAAACAAAATTTCTTTACTTTTGCATAAAACATCGTGAAACCTGTCGCCAAAGGAGTATATACATACGTACATACGATACCTCCTCAAGCGACTCTTTGGGATCCCTCCAGAGCGCGAAAAAGAAAGCCGGTCCTTCCGGTAACCGGGTGCCCGCACCCCCGGACTTCTCACGGCGGCGATCGAGGAAAACCCGATTCTCGCCTCAGCGCCATGTTCCTCGATCTCCAAAAGCGGGCAGTCTGGATCTCGGCCGGTCAGCGGGTGCGACGAAGACAGTCGATGCCGGCCGGCTGACCGACGCAGCACGTACACACACACTATAGGGGAGGGGGCTAGAGGGGGTAAGCGGCTCCTGTGGGAACAGCGGTGCGCCTCCGTCCTAGATTCCGGACGCGCTGGCGGAAAGTGAATCTGATTTCTCACGTGACCGGTCATCGGCGCCCGATCGAACCGGCGAGCCGCGCGAACTTGGGGCCTCAGTTCGCGATTTGGGTCCGAGCGACTCGGCTCCCGTTTTCATTCCGCGAGCAGTCGGTGTAGCCTGGAAGGATGGCCTCTTCGCTTTGTAGAGCATCGGCTTTCTCCGCGCGGTGCTTTTATTTTATTTTCAGTTTCTTTTGGAGCTCTCGGCCGGGTAATGTGCAGTGGTTGCGTGCGCGGATGTTAGTTAATGTTTAAATATGAAGTTTCAAAGTAAAGAATTGAATTCTGCGCGCAGAAATTCAAAACGTTAACGGGAAAGTGTTAATGAGCAAAGTTTTAACTTGAAGCTGAAGCAACTAAACTATTCACAAGCGAAACTCGTGGAAGCGCTAATTAAACAGATTTATATGAAAATAGATAAAAAGGACACTGTTTGCAAAGTTGGATTCTTGTTTTTTTTTTTAATATGGAAAGTGCTTAATTAATTAACGATGAGAGTAGAACTAAATCCACTATTATATATTTTATATTTATGAAAGACTTAAAGAATTTTCGAAATGCTCTGTGAACAGTAAGAGGATTTTCACATAAAAATTATACGGAACTTCGCTTGCAAAACTTTCGGAGCTTTTCTTGTAAAAATTACAAAGCCTCAACAAGCATGTAGCCTCATTCTCGTAAAATTTTCTAGTGCCTGCAAACCGTCTGGCAACAATTGACAAAAATGTAAATTTTCCGATCCAGTTTAAAATGAAGTCCTGTAAGTGAAGGAATATTTCCTTTAAGTATATGCATTAAAAGAAAAATTGGTTAATTTTAAGCAAATATTTATTTCAATAGTACTTATTAAATATTTTATTGAGTCAAAAAATTATATTTTTGAAACTACTACATTTATTTAAAAACAAATACATTCATTTAGTTTTAATGAAATCATTACTTGATTCAAATAAATATTTAATAAGTACTATTCAAGTAAATCATTTCCTTAAAATTAACAATTTTTTTTTCAGTGTGTTAATAATAGAGTAGAATCTGTTTGCATATACAAGGAAATCAGCTACCATTTACAGGATTCTTTTAGCTTTTAAAGGATATTATCAATACTTTGTCGGCTAAATTGTACAGGAATATCTTCCAAAAGTAATTTTAAAAGATACATATTTTCAAGTTACCATAATTTATTTTCTAATTATACTTAGAAAAATTAAAATTTTATAAAAGAAATAAAAAAGAACGAATCTCTTCCGTAAAAATAAAACTGTGCCAGAGGTATAACACGTAAATCGGCCACAAAGAGGTATCGGGTGTTTAACCGCGCTTGAAATCCGCGCTCCCCGTCGATTAGCCGTGCCATCCTCCCGATTCTTTCCCCGCAATTTTTCCCCGCGCTCTTATCAAACCGGGAGGCGTGAAAGCCGCCCTCCCGCGCCTCGACCCCTCGCTTTAATTGTTTCGTGCTTAGCCGCGCGCGCGCCGCTTAAAAAGTGTTTAAGCGCCCGGGGCTGGTGGCCTAACGAGGGTCGGCACGTCCGCGCAATTTCCGCGAAAAACTGCTTGGGGTCGAGGAAAATTGCTCCCGGCCGGTCGGGGCGAACTCCTCGTTCGACCCGGGGATGCATTTTTTATCGAGACGCTCGATCGGAAATGAATTTTCCAGTAACTCGGATGCGCGCGGCTTTTCGAATTTCGCCGACGCGGTGTTTTCCAAAATGCATGCTACAGACTGAGAAACAACTTTCCGGAAGTTGCCGAACTGACGGAGTTCATCACTGAAATCCTGCTTTTTTTGGAAACTCAAGTTGAGCAATCGTTCATGACTTTCTAATCATTCGACGAATGTTTTATTTGCACGTCAGGTTTTTTTATTGTTTCTGCGCACGTATTCGACTATTTTATATATTTACGTTTTATTAGAGGGTAGGATTTAGATTGCTAAAATTATTTTCATGAATTTAGAAAAATGTTTTCTATTTTTTCGGCGACACTTGGAGGAATCGTGGTCAAACAAAAGTATCTTGTATTCAAGATTAAAACTTTCACGATGTATAGGTTTGCTATGCATAAAATTTCCTTTTGCAATATTAAATATTGCAATAATTTTCAAAAGCTAATAATATAAATTAGCCTGATATAATTGAAACTGAAAATTCTCACTATTCGCCCGAAATTATTAGCTATACTGCTATAATTCCCATTACACTAGAATATTTAGAAAGTAATATTGTACTGACGCGATACCCCGATCGAATGATTAACCAATTTGCTTTGATGCGCGCGCCCTTAAATTTTTCACGCCAATCACACAAATTACATCCGCACAGGAAAAATGATTCGCACTCGAAAGGTGACAGTTTGCCGATCGCTAAATCTCATTGAATTGATACAACATCGATTTGCCCCATACAGGCCAAAGTCTATTATGAATTCGTCAGTCGATCGGCGGCGGGCGCGCGCGATTGATCAGCCGTCGGCGCAGTACACCAGCATCGCGCGACCACACGCGTCGCTAATGCAATCAAGCGGATCAAACGCTGTACAGCGCGCTCCTCTCTTTCCGCCGGTGAGAAAATCCCATGGAGAGTGGCCCGCCACCATGAATCACGCCTCGAGTCGCGCTGCATTCGGCGGGGCCGCTGCACTGCGGCGGCATCGATCTTGCGGCGTCGAAGCCGAATAAAGCGTCGCCGGGGCGGCCAATGCGGGAAACGATTAATTTCGCGCTAAGGCGGAGGAGCGGCCGCGGCGAATGGAAATTTCCCGGCGCGCCCCTTCCGCGCGCTGCCGCCCGAGTAATATAAATTCAAATCAGTCCTCTGTTTTCTCTCACAACAAACTTGGAACTCCCGTCTCGGCCCCGTAGTTCGCCGGCTTCGGCGACGACGGCGACGGTGCAGTTTCTCGACTACCCTGCGGGAGCAGGAGGAGGAATGTGTATAGGTGCGGGCGCAGCGGCGCGAAACACCTATAACGCCGCTAATGAAGATATGCGCCGGCCACGAGGCTGCGTATACCTGCCCGCGAGGCTGCGTGAACTAAGCCACGCGCGTGTACGATACTGGGCACTGTCTTCCGCAGACTTTGGACTCTTGCTGCCGGAGAGGGAATTTGCTAATGCGTTGGCGATGGCTTGCGGGATTTACGAACGGCGGCTCATTATGTTTTTCTTGTCAATGGCTGTAAGTTGCCGCGTAATAATGATTCCTACTCTCCAAAGTTGAATTAGTGAAAAACCACTAATTTATACACTGAGAAAAAAGATTCCTTACTGTTAAGAATAATTCTTAACTGTTAAGAAATGGGACTTTAATTTTTTGTAATTGCATATTTCTTAATAATTAAGAAATAAGCAGTTGAAGTAGGTTAAAGCGAAGTCATGAACGATACGTAAAATAAACAAATGAAATCTAGTTTCCTAATTGTTAAGAAATATGCATTAAGATTTAATACTATGTATTAACTATAACTGAATTGATTACTTTATAATAAGGAAATTCATTACTTTACAATAAGGAATCTTTTTTCTCAGTGTATAGTGACTATGCACTAATTTGGAAAGTGAAAATTGCTCCACTATGATTAGTGGAAATGTACTATTTGAAATAGTGAATAAATTGTACTAATTGAAATAGTAAATAGATGCACTATTAAAAATAGTAAAATCTATTAATAAATTAATGACATTAAAATTTTTTGTAATTGAGGAATTCACTATATTTTAATTAGTGAAAAGACCAAAATAGTTATTTTATTTAACAAATCGTTTATTTTCCACTAATTTAAAGTGTTTTTTACTAATTAAATTAGATTAGTAATTTAATATTTAATATTTAATATACATATAATTAAATAGTAGAACACTTTTTTTACTATTTCAATTAGTAAAATTGTACTAATTGATTGTGGGATTTACTAATTGATTAGTGGAAAATCTGATCACTAAAAAGATTAATGGAATCTCCACTAATTCAACTTTTAGAGAGTATGGGAAATATGTTGGCAATATAATGAATTCATTATAAACTCAACCCGTTTTAACGTGTATACGTGTAATTTATAAATGTTCTTTTTAAAATTTATTATATTTAGGATATTTTGTATGATCATTTGCAAGTGTGCTGTATAAAGACTAAAATCTAATTACCGTGTACTAGTTTTTCTAACATTGAAATTTTTTTTAAAACAATAAAAGCCTAATTTTTTAAATGCAAATAAACGAAATTCCTTGATCAGACTGCGAAAAACATTCATAAACTAAAAATTAACCAAATAAAGTAATAACCTATCAAGTATATTATTAAATACTAATATTTTTTAAAACGCTATGATAACGTCCATAAATAAAATTCCGCGAGCATAAAGAAAGAAAGATGAACAATGTAAAAAATTCGTACAACATAAAAAAATTATCAATTAAAAAAAAACTCGCCGAACGCAAAAAATAGAAAGAGCTCTTGAGCGGGGCGATTTTCTCCTCGAAATATTTCAGCCTAATAGGGCAGTAAAGTGGATTTGAGAAGGGCCTGCGCGCACACTCGCTCGGCACGCTAGACGCCCGAAGATCCCTAAATATTAAGAGGGCATTAACGTGGTCGGCCATTTTGCATCATCCTGCAGCGGCAGCGTCGGCGGCTGCCACCCCCTGCGCCTCCACCGCCCCCCCCCCCTTAGCTCCACCCCCCGAGGCCCAGACACGTACGCCGCCACGGCAGCCTTCTCCGGGCGTATATATTATTATATTATAAGGGTTGCGCGCTGGATCTCGCGCGCGTCTTCCACCCTCGGCGGCGGCGCGCGCAAGATTATGGAAATCGGCGGGCGCCGGCGCATTAAGGAGTTTCCGAAACGAACGGGCCCCGGGACTCGAGGTCGCGCGAGTAAGTTGGCCCCGAGGGCGCCGCGAGGCTGCCGCCTCAATTATTCACGAAAGAGCGAGCGCGTCTGCCTCCTCGAGGAGGAAGTCTCGCGGCTGCGGTGCACTCGAGGTGGAGCGTCGGGATCGAGGACGGGGGAGGCTAATAAAATCCACACGGCGTGGGAGGAGGCGACTACTGCCCTTCCGGGAAAATTGATGGCTCGAGTTCTTCGCTCGGATGCTTATTTCATTAGGCGCGGATCAGCCGAGGGTTCGAGTATAATGAAGCGGCACGAGGAGAATTTCACTCGCGGCGATCTTGAGGAAACTGCTCGTTGCGGCTTTTTTGTTTTCGCGTTCGAGGTTTCGGTGGATCGCGAAAGCGTTTCCATCATTTTGGCCTTCCGTGCTTTCTGAATTTATAAAAAAAAAAAGACTATCATTAGAGAAATGTTGGTAAAAACCAGTACGAAGACCTTCCAATATATACTACCCCGTGGGAACAATCTTATAAAATACTATAAGATCGAATAAATCATTTATCAGGTTTTATGCGGTTTGTGCATCATTTTAGAGAGTTTTATGAGACTCTTTCCATAGGGTACCGGTAATTTAAGAAGAATTTTCACTAATTTAATTTATAAGGTGATATCATGCGTAATTAATGAGATTAATTAATTTAAATCATGCATGTAACAATAATTGCAGTATTCTGTAAATTATCAGAACATTATAACAAGTGTGTATTCTTATAGGTCCATCGTATACTGCTGAGATATTATTAGTAATTTCGAAGTTGATACATAAATTGGTACATAAATAACCGATCAATAATTTATTTATAAGGATTTATTAAACAACAGCAATAGCTTTCATTCTATTTTGCACTCGTAATAAAAATGATCTTTTTTTTTCGACTTTAGAAATTAAATTCATTTATTTTTGTACACACGAACGCGCTAAAATAATGCAAACATAACAACCAGCCGATTTTTACAGAAAAATTTCCGTCTAATTAGTAAAGTACGTTCGCTGACGTCCGTAGCAGTAATAAAAAGTTTTCGAAATCCCATTACCAACGGCGAAAGTATTTATCATCGAGCTCCTCGACTGTTCCCCCAGAAACTGAGCGAAACTCTCCGGCAACGAGCGGAAATAAAAAAAAACCTTCAGGAACACGTAACCCCGGGCCAGCGAGACGTGCAGCGCGCGGAAAGCGAGAAACTCGCAAGTAATTCCTGGAAACCCGTTCGGTATATTAAGGTCGCGCGAATCCCCAATCTCGAACTATTTGCGGCACGTGAAAAGTCGGGGATTTGAATAGTCCCACCTCCGCCCTCCTGCTCCCTCCACCCCGGCGCGCACACATCGACTTGCCGGGATATTCGAAAAGCGACGTCGCGCGACTCCCACGCGTACGTGCGCCGAGCCAAGAGAAAGACAGAGAGGGAGAGTAGGAAATTCGACGCGCGGGGGTGGCGGCGAAGTCGCCTATAGAAGTAGTAGAAGGCAAGGCTCGCGATAGGCATTAACCGGCGAGGGCGAAAGAGCGAGAGAGAGAGAGAGAGAGGGAGAGAGGGAGACGGAAGCGGGAGGAGGCGATCCGACGGCTCGGGTTGCGAGGAGCCGACGTAAGGCTGGAGAGAGACGGGGCGATCGGGCGACGAAGCGTAGTTGGAAAAGCGGAGGGAAAGAGGAAGCTCCGCTCGACCCCCGGCACCGCGCGCGCATATATCGCCTGCAAGCTATGTACGCCCCGAGCGAATGAGGATCAAGGGACTTTCACAACGCCGATTTCATTTTCTATCTTATTATTATGATTTTTTTATAGTTTACTTGAAAGGCGAGGAGGACGTACGCGTATGTTGGAGTCGGTGACGGGCGGCCGGTGAGCGAATGAGGATCAAGGGACTTTCACAACGCCAATTTCATTTTCTACACTGATAGAAAAGATTCTTTAACCCAAAGTCTTCGCGGCTTTAAAAAATAATTTTATCATGGTATTTGAAATAAAGAAGTATGCATTAGCATTCAAGACATATTTCTTAACCCGGGATGGTCACACCTCCTAAAAATAACATAATGGTCACATGGGGTCAAAATGACCCGACGTAAAAAACAGCTGCTAATTGCGTTCATTTTAGTGTATCGATTCAAATATTGCGGGAAAACAAAGTTTAGAACTTCCTCTATAATCAAATTGTTTTTTCAATTTCATGTGTCGATAAAAAATTTATTTTCCAAACTACATCACTTCAAAAACTGCCTGGGGTCATTTTGACCTAGTGTGACCATCCAAAAATCCTGTGGATGACTTAATAGTTAACGCACCATTTCTTTACATCTAATACCTACGCCTTTGGACTATATTAAATGCGCACGGCTTTATATTAAAGACACTGGCTTTGGATCAAAGGATCTTTTCTATCAGTGTACCTTATTATTATTATGATTTTTTTTAGTTTACTCGAAAGGCGAGGAGGACGTACGCGTAGGGTGGAGTCGGTGACGGGCGGCCGGTGAAAAAGCAGAGGGAAGTTCGCGGACAACAATGCGCGGCTGGGATGCCAGTTTACATTGTTTGCGTGTACTCTTTCGTTGTCAGGCGATGTAGGCTTTCCCATTAATGGAGGATAGGCGGTTTGTGCGTTAAGCCTGAGTTACTAAAGAGGCATTATTAACAAGTTCGAGTTTAACGCATTTTAATTCCGATAATTCATTGGGTGGTTTATGGATAATAGACGTGTAATGAACTCTACGTCGGAAGCAGGAAAACATGTGTCACGCGGCCGTACCGTAGTAACCCTGTCACCGTTTTCAATACCACTTCAGATTCGTTTGGAGTATTAATAAATAAAAATATGAATTAGTAATGCGCGTACCACGCCTGATATTACAACAATTGATCGTTGAAAATCATTTTCTTTATTTTAGATACAAAGAAGGTAATTTTTTGAGCACTTAAAATTGCAGCTCTAGCACTTAGTTTAGATTGATTAATAAATAAATAAAAATGTATTGGTAGTGGTTCAGATTAACGAAGAAAAAATCAAAGGCGATGTTTTGCATAAAAAAGCCTTGGCGCGATTGAAATCCCCAAGATTTTATAGAAATAATTTTTTTAAATATTCTACGATCATATATGTTGCACCTATATAAATTCTTTACTAATTTATAACTAAACGTGACGAATTCTTAGCTGACTGATTAAGAAAAAAACATTAATTTGAATAAAGAAATTTTCTATTTATTTTTAAATTAAACTTACACTTGCACTTACATTTAACATTTTTTCATATACACACGGAGAGAAAAGTCTAGTAAAAATTACTATAATATTTAGTAGTACAGTAGCAAAATTTACTACTAAATCTAGCAAATTTTACGATACTTTTTAGTAAAATTTTTTAATAATCGAATCTGTCCCTCCATTAGTAAATAGTCTAGTAATTTTTACTAAACTTTTCTCTCCGTGCAGTATCTAAAGTTTTCATTAAACATGTAAAGTAAATTAGAATAACCTCATCAATAAAAATTGAAGGTTTTACGGGCACATCGTTGATAAATACAAATTGCCTTTAATCAGACAAATTCTTCGTCCGCCGAAAAAGCCACGGCCTGCACACACATCAAGCGAAAATTCCGTCGGACAATTCATCACAATTTTATAATGCAATTATCCCGTTTTCAAAAGGCTAATACTCGCTGCATAGGCGCTAGTGTGAACCCTGCCTGCAGAATCTACGACCTATGCTCTCTCTCTCTCTCTCTCTCTCTCTCACACACACACACACATACACACACACATAGCAGGAGGAAAGAGAAAGGGTGGAAGAGAGCCGGAGGGAAATGGAGCTCTGCAGGAAAGGAGGAGACGCGCGGCGGCGGCGGAGCTCGCTCGCTCGCTTCGAGAGAGTCTAAGGTAGATTATATTATTTCTCCGCCCCCGGCTGCTCTCGCAGCGAGAAACGGAGAGGGATGCGCGGCTGGCGGAGCGAGAGAGACGGAGAGCAGTCAAGAAAGCTCGCCTCCCCCGGACCCGCGCCATTTTGTGAATGTTAAATCATTTATTGATCCAAGAAGGTACGCGCGCCCCCGCCGCGTCGCCCTCGCCACCCCCTCACCCCCCGCTGCACCTCCTTCCTCGCTGCCTCCTCGAGTTTCCTCCGCGCGCAGAGAGAGACTATAACCCCGGTTATATATATGCACCGTGAGCTGCGGCACACGTACTCCACCCACCCACCCTGGAGGAGCAGCTACCTCGCGTGATAGCGACTGAATATATATATATATATATATATATAGGCAGCGACCCTCCCTCCCGCTCTCTCTTTACCGCTGGGAGCGAAGCGCGTCTTATTCTAGAAGACGACAACCTGGCGCGCTCTGCTTTGACTCAACATTTCGGAAGCATCATTTTTTTTTTAATTTTTTATTAGGGTTTTAAGGATTTTTTTTAGTTTTTATGTAAAATTATAAACTTTTTTAGTCTCCTCTTTGCTTGGTTAATTTTCTTCTACGGCGATGTTGTTATAGCGGGATTAGGTGAGATACAACGTGAGGTTTTTTTATTAAATTCTATATTTTTCAAATCTGAAAAAGCCATTGTAAGCGCAGAAAAGAAAAGACTAATATTCTCTTAGAAATGAATGACGATCCATGTTCATTCTTGTAACAGAATTTTTCTCCACTGATTACTTTTTCCAGATCGACGATAGTTTTCTTCTACAAGCAAAATTTTGCTGGTTATTCTTATTGGCGTTGGTATAAAATATCCAGTGAACTTAAGGGAAATTTAATTAGAAGCCGATGAAACAAATAAAATTACGAGTCTCCAACAGCAGCTATAATAGAATGAATTAAACAATTCTTAATTACTGAATTGTAAAAGAAAGTGAATAATTTGTTGCGCGGCTAACAAAATTTTGAAATTCGTCGGCTATGAAACGTCGGAAATTCCGCTAGTTATTCTTAGAAATTGCTCGACTTAAAGTTTATTGTATCCAGTTAAATATTTCGCTGGTTAAATTTACATTTCGTTTTTGTTTGCTATTTCTGTAGCAGTTGAAGCGTGAACTTTACGAGTGAAAATTTTACTCGCGAGGCAAGGGAATTATTTCTATTCTCTTTTATTTAACTTCGCGCGGCCATTGTTTCTCTGGCCGTCCGCTCGTTTCAGATCTTTCCACTAGCTTTCATACAAAGGAAAATTCGAAATTCCGCCCGACGCTCTCCTCAGTAATTCCATGACACTCGACTATAGTGCGCCTCGAATCCTCGCTGGAAAAATCCCTTTCATCATTCTCAAAGCGATTCTAAATTTAACTCAAACGTTTATATCAGCAATACTTTTATTCAAAACTTTAATCACTCGCTGAAGAGAATACTTTTACTCAATACTAAAGTTCATCCTCTTTTCTCATTCTATTTTTATAAAAGAGAAAATAAAAACTTTTTGTAAAATATCATTTATTTATAAAGATTTTCTCAGCTTTTCTCTACAAGAAATTACCTTTAATACACTAAGATAAGAACACTTATAACTATATAAAAAAGATTTAAAAAAAGTCAGCTGTAAAGTAAAGGTAAAAATACGGCAAGGGAGCCAAACAATAGGAAGACGCATGAATACTCGCTGAATAAAGTCAATTTCCAAATCCCCATCATACGGGGGCTCCATTACCACGCGGCAGTCCTCGCGAAATTTCGCTCCAAGAAATTTACAGGGCGTACTTAACGAGCTCGCCGGAGCCGGTCGCACAAAGAGCGTCGCCGTGGATTCGAGAGCGGACTAGAAATTCGGGCAAAACGAATTTATGGCCTCGCGGGGGCGAACACCGTCCCGGGGCAGCACGAGCCACTCGTTCGGCCTCTCGAGAATAGCGGCGCCCCCCCGGTCGTCGTCGAGACGCTCGCCGATGGGGTCGCGGCAAAAATCCGGGGCGTAGTCCGCAGACTGGCCGGGCTATTTTCTCCACGGTAATGAAAGCGGAGGAACGGGACCTTAGCTTGGACCTTCCAAGGGGCGATCTCACCGAACCAAGGGTCAACTCGTTTCAGAGGGTGAAAGTGTTTATCTCATGTCGTGTACTTTATAATCGAACTTTATTTCGACGTCGTGATGTCAATTATATTGTTTGATCGTTTAATTGGATTATTAGAGATTCCAATTTTTTATACACTATTTTCGTATACAAATGATAGTGTTTTTGAACTGTTGCGGACACATGGAAATCACTTGAAAACCAATTTACTATTTACAAATTGTTATATAAAAAAGAACGAATCGTGTTTTAAAATGTACAGTAAACTACAATAAATAACCTTTTAATTTTAACAGGAGCCTTCTTCAGTTCTTTATATGTATAATAAAACTGAAAATACACTGAGAGAAAAAACTTAATAAAAATTGCTATTTTAACAGGAGCCTTCTTTCAGTTCTTTATATGTATAATAACACTGAAGATACATTGAGAGAAAAAACTTAATAAAAATTGCTATTTTAACAGGAGCCTTCTTTCAGTTCTTTATATTTATAAATAAACTGAAGATACATTGAGAGAAAAAACTTAATAAAAATTGCTATTCTGGTTAAGAAAGGAGTGACAGTCTTAACTGGCGAGAATTTTTTGTATGAAAAAAAATAGTAATTTTTACATTACTACTTTAATAATAAAAATTGCTATTTTGAGTATCACAAATTGCTACTTTTCATACTAAAATTTCTCGCTCATCAAGACTGTCACTCATTTCCTAATCACAATAACAATTTTTATTAAGTTTTTTCTCTCCGTGTATTCTTAAATAAAGCTATCTATTCTGAACATATTGTTTGATATAAAGAAATGAGTATTACTTTTTAAAGGAGATAAAAAAGAATTTTGAATAAAAGCGCGGATTATGCGCGGAAGCTCTCTTTACCGACGGAAAAACGCGTCTTTTTCCCCCGCGCAGAATCGTAAAAATCTCGAGGAGTGCGTGTGTGCGTGTGCCGTGGGTCGCGCGGACAAAGGGAGGACCACCGGGGAAAAATGCGGACGGACTTTAGTGAGCCTCGAGCAGCGGAAAAATTCACGCCCTCCCAGAGCTGCCGGTGCGCGTCTCTCTGCATTCCACGCATGTATTTTCAACCCAAATTTCAAACTCCTTTTTCAAATTTTCGCTCTATCAGTCGCAGTGTTTTAAGTGCCCACCCCTCCAACAACAGCAAAGTCAACTTTTCAAAATACATAAATAAAGTGTTTGTGCAAAAAAAAAGTTTAAAGCTCAGGTAAGGAGACACGTATAGTTCAATAAATTCTTCATACATTCATTTTCTCAAAAGTATACGTCCGTCGAAGTTTTTACGACGTCGCAAAAATGCATAACTCGTGGAGCGCTGAAAATATCTCGACTCGTCGCACAGGGTCGTCTAATCCGGCAGGGCGTTGGTTTATTTCGAAGCGGTAGTAAAAAGGATGTACGGGCGGGCCATTTTGAAAATTAGCAGCGGTGTTAGAACTATTCGCAACGGAATGTCGGACTTTCGCCGGTCACGACTGGGACGTGAAATCTGGACTGGCCCGTTGAAATTTCTCCGGCACCGCATTCCGCCGAGTTGCAGACAAACATCGATCAAATTAATTTTACGAGATCATAACTAATTCTATTGCACGACGTTTTGCTCGCCTTACTATTGAAATCTAGTAGCATTTCGCTTCGCTATATTCACTGATTGTATTGCTAATTTTCGTTTTATCGTGCGTTTACAACGTAAATATACGCAGAGAAAAGTGTTATAGTACACGGAGAGAAAAGTTTAGTAAAAATTACTATACTATTTACTAATGGAGGGACAGACTCGATTGATAAAAAATTTTACTAAAAAGTATCGTAAAATTAGCTAGACTTGCAGTAAATTTTGCTACAAGTCTATTTTACCATATTTTCTAGTAAAATGTTTTATCTGTCGAGTCTGTCCCTGCACTACTAAATAGTATAGTAATTTTTACTAGACTTTTCTCTCCGTGTAAAAATTATGAAAATTTTTACTATAAAAAATATGTATACATATCAATTTCTACTATATAAATAGCAGTTTTTGCTATGTACGTAGGGATTTTTTGTATGTTTTATAGTAAAAATCATCATACGTGGAGAATGTCCCATTGTTCCTACGGAATATAGTAATTTTTACTATAACGTTTCTCTCCGTGTATAACATTAATCTGCAGTGTAAAACATGCCAATTTAATTTGTTTGTTCTCTGTATTTCTCAAGTGGAATAGAGATACAAAAATAAAATTAACGATAGAAAAAAAAACTTTATTTTGTTGCCCACTTATATTGTACACGAAAAATCATTGAGCTCGTAAAGGGGCGTCTCTAAATTACTCGGCAACGCGATAAAATCTCGATTATTCGAAATAATAACTCGTCCGTCTTATAATCTGGGTATAAATAATCTCCAGGCCCCGCGCATCCTCGCAAATCCTCATTAATAAAATTACTCGAAATGAAAAAGCCGCAGAAGCGCGTTTACCCCGGCGCGGCCGAAAGCCGCGCGCCGGCCTAGACTTTTTCCTCGTAAAAGCGTCTATCGAGCGATATAATTCACGGCGAAATTATACGACCCTTAAAGCGGCAAAACGAGCAAGCCGCGCAGATAGAAGCGCTGCTGCACGAGAGGAGGCGCGGAAGGGACGGCAAGCGGGGAGGGGGGGGGGGAGTACTACGGGGCTGGTGCGGGCAAAGCTTCGACTTGGCCAGAGATAAGCTGTCGCGCGAGAGCTTCCCGGGGAAAAGGCCAGGATTTCAATTTGGCCGAAGTTCTGAGATGAAGGGAGCGAGCGAGAGGGTCGCAGGGTGAGCGAGAGAGAGAGGCACGCGCCCAAAGCGCCATACTTTGGGGCTCCCGGTGCAGGCCCCACCCCTCCGGCCGCGCGCAGCCCGGGCTCGCCGGCGAATGATATAGGGGCGCGCGCGGCCGACGCCATTTTGAATTAGCCGCGCTTAGAGCGAGCCCCGGCTTTTGCCCTGAAACTTTTATGGGCGAGTCGCGCGAGCTACGGGCGTTCGAATGGTTATCGGTCACGCCGGCCAAATGCTTTTCGAATTTCCAACCGGCGAGGGAAGTTGCCTTCGCTCACCCTCGGAAAACTTGTCGCACAGTTTGTGTCGATGGATACGTACGGTCGGAGGAAACGGATGTTTTCCTTCGGCGCTTCCGAGCGGAGCTCGCATTGAGTACTTCAATTTTCAATTTAATTTTTTTTTTAAATGTTTTTTTACTCTACAACTGAAATTGTGAAATTCACTTGGAAAATGTGAATAGTGACAAATTTTATGTGAAAAATTGTTTAGCACAAATGTCGCTGTTCGCATTTTCCAAGTGAATTTTAAATTTGCAGATTTATACGGTTTGTTTGAGGTGAAAAGATTTCTACGTTTTTGGGCTACACGTCTATAAGTTTCAAAGGAGCAAAATCATTATTACTTAGGATTCGCAAACATTTTGAATTACTTTTTTCGATTGTATATTCTTCAATTTTTTATAAAAATTTTATTCACTGGTCATTATTTTTTAATTGGTTTACACGAGGTCAAGCGAAAATGTGAATAAAAATAAAGAGTAACTGTAATTTAAATTCGAAGAATAACTTATTCATAAATCGTAAAAATTTCAAATTAAGTATGACATGTTTTTTTGCGTATTACTCGATTTTCTCATATATCTTCAGTGACACATTCTCGATAAGTAATTTGAATGTATTTTATTGACTTTTTTAAGCATAAATATGGCATAAGTGGAGCAAAATGTTAAAAGGATCATATTAAATACTGCAAAGTCTCGGAGTTCAATCCCCCGTAAGTCAATGACTTCTATCCGATATTACCGCACGAACAGAAATCAACAAACTCGAGAATAAATTCTAATTTAAAATTTTCCAATAACAGACGTGACTGTTAAAGTAATCATGCACTCTCAGGCTTTCGGAAGACATTTATTGGGCTGTAAAATTTCTCTTAGAAATCTTGTACCTGACGACTTGATAAACTGTAACTAAATGTTCTGTCATTTGTCGCGTGAAATATTCACGTTATATATCTAAATTTAATAAGATTAATTCGTTTCGCTGCGTGCTCAGTACTCAATAACAGAGTATACATTTTCCAAGAAATTCATTCTTATTAAACAATTTTTTTTTTATTTTAACATATAAGTAATTTATTAACTAAAAAAATATTTTTAAATTATAAGCAAAAAATCGTAATTAAACACCGCGAAATTCCTTCTTCCCTAAATTTCTCTGGGCACTAGCGGTTTTTCCATCGGCTCCAACTCTTATCATCAAAGCGACTACCCCTGAGAGTCACTTTTAGTACCGCATCCCCCCGTTGGTCGTCGCCGGTGCTTCTTTCCCTCGAAGTCGGCAAGTCAGGTCGCTGCAACCATCCCCTACCCTAAGCATCTTCAAACAGGGCACCCCCGTACCCCCGCAGTACCACTATACACAGAGCGAGAGAAAAAGGTCAAGATAAAAAAGGGAAGTGGGAGATGTAAGGTACTCGTTCGCCTTCGGGGAGCTGCACCCTTAAATTTCCCATGCGAAAATATTTTATACAATTTATGTACACATTGCATACAGTCACTGTATACAGTCTGTATAAAAAAAATGATTCTATACAATGTGCATACAATTGCTTACGACTGACAGCAATTGTACGGATTTTGTATATAAAATTACAACTAGACAGATTGTATAAAAAATAACTTTGTATAATCATAGATTTCTTATAGAAAATTACTTTATATAAAAAATATTGATACAAAATTATTATATACAGCTGTATACAATTGCTCAATTTAATCGCTGCACGAATAATTTTATATACAATTGTTTATAGTTGTACACAATTGTGTATACACTGTATAGAATCATTCTTTGATACAAACTGTATACATTGACTGTATACAATTTATATATGACTTGCATCAAGTATTTTCACATGGGTTTCCGGGTAAGCGGGGGAGCTCTAGCGGCGAAAAATCTATGGTCGGGCTTAAACTGCGGCCCCCCGCGTATAATTGCCCGGCGCGTGTCGCAGAGATCGTCGGTGCCGAGAAAAAAGACGAAGAACGCGGAGACGCTGACGCCATTAGCGAACCGCGGCACGAAAGAAAACGACGCTGCCTCGCCGTTTCGGACTTAGCGCGGTACTTTGCTCCAGATTTACGGTGTCGCATTGCCCGTAATTCAAGTTGCGATAAATAGATTTCCCCTTATTTGTATAATGGGACTGCAAAATCATACGTGATTCCGCAAGAACTTTTATTATAATTTTATTTTAATTTTTCTATAATTTATAGAATTTAATGCATTCAGTTTATTTATTTTTTTATTTATTTATTTAATAATTTCGACGGACCTATGGTCCTTGGTACACAAGTTTATAAATACATATTACTTAAAATTAAAGAAACAATAATTCACTATATTCACTAATTATATTCAGAAGAAGAATTTATATATATTTTTATATAATGAGTTTATACTTTTACTTTTGAATGTACCTCGCGATCAAACATTTACGCATCTATTTATTAAATTATTCGCTTATTAAAAATATTTTAATTACTTTAACAAGTAGACACTATAATTTCTATTGCATTCTTTGCGATATTTTTCTTCAAAACAGATTTTTTTAAAACTTTTAATGTTTTGAGCTTTTTAATTTACCGCCATGAAATCTAAGCTAATAAATCATTCCGTGAATTGAGGAAATTCAAGGTTTACTGTTTGGAAACTTAAAAAACAACGATAAAAAGTGAATACGGCGATGTAACGACAAGAAAATAAATGACTAAAGCTTAATTAGAATTGATTATTGCAAAGACGATTTTATAGCCAGCAGTAATTATTGATTTAAGAATCATCACGATTTTATGATACATCAATTTGAAAATAATCACTTATGTCCCGATAACGGGATGACTAATACATTTCACATTCATCGTAAAGATACTATCGATTCAAATGGCGTGTAATTACACGACGTAAGCAATAACTCTATTGCTTAATTATGTCTTGTTAATTTTTTTTATATCCTGCTCACCTCGTAAACAAAAACTGAATGGTGTAAAAGAAATATTTTACTGCAAAGTGATTTTGGACTCTATACGTAACGTGAGATACACCGATGAACTTTGAAAAAAGGGTGCGGAAGAATAGCGAAGAAATTTATAATTTGCCAAAGTTTGCCCTGACCGAGGCGATAATAGGCGCGAGTTGCTTTGGTTCTTCTCGCGCGCAGGCGCTAACTTTATTCCTTTTTAAGTTTTAAATAGTTCCGTGCGAGTTTTAATTAGGAAATTCATCCTTCGTCCCATCTAACGGTCTATTAAGCTCGTGTCCCCACTGACAAAGGAGGGAGAGGATCACCTCGGATGGAAAGTGTCGAAAAAAGAGCGCAACCTGCAAACCAACTATTTTCTCTTCGCCTTGACACTTCAAAAACCACTTTACATTGTTTGCTCTCCTTCTACAGCGTAATTTATAAAATTAATTTATTTTATCTTCAACAACGTTTTCAGTTTACTTTTACACCGAAAAAAAGCATAGGGTAAAGTTTACAATAAATTTTGTAAGAATTACAGTAAACTTTATTGACTTACCAAGTCTGTCCCCATCTTACAAAATTTAGTTGTAAACCTTACTGTATTATTTTTTCCAGTGTATTTATTAAATTATTCACTTAGTAAAAATTTTGTTGTTATATACTTTAACAAATTGAAACTATATTTTCTTGTTATAATGAAAATGATTGTAACTAGCTTTAATTTTAATTTGTATATACTTTGTAATTATATTGTACAATTAGATCATTAAGTTTTTTACTATAACAATTAAACAATTAATAGTTAAATAATTAAACAATTAAACATAATGTTTCGAAAGAAGCGTTAGAAAGCGAAGCTTAAGCTGAGCTTATAAATATTGCCGGTATTTTCCTGGCGTAACTCTTTCAGCGGCACCCCTCGCGCTATCTCGGCAGCACGGAGGAAAGAAGATGCCTCGCTGGCCGATAAGAGCGTAAAGTACGGCTAGGGAGAGGAAAAGCTCTTTAAGAACAGGGAGGCCGCGCCGATATCCCGAGGCGCATGTATAATCAAAGGCAACGGAAAAAAGGTCCGAAAGTCCGAATGGACAGATGCGCTCAACGACTACTTCGTGGTCATCGTGCGGCTCGCGAATAAGCCAACGAAATCTAAAGTTTCTATCGATCAAGATCGATTATACCCCAGGGTGAATGGGACTGTCAAAAGATCGCTCGTTTCTTTCACGAACATTTTTTTAAAGATTTTTTAGTTGCTTCTGAATGGTCAGTACTTTTGTCGGCTTTCAATTTCAATTCTGAATCTTTTGTATTACTATGATTAACTATAGCATTAAAAGTTGATGACTATATTTCTAAGTAAAACTACTCTCTAAAATTGAATTAGTGAAAATACCACTAATTTTTTTAGTGACCAGATTTTCCACTAATAATCAATTAGTAAATCCCACAATCAATTAGTACAATTTTACTAATTGAGATAGTAAAAAAGCATTCTACTATTTAATTAGTAAAAAACACTTTTAAATTAGTGGAAAATAAATATAAAAGAAAATATTATTTTGTGATTTTCACTAATTGAAAGAGTGAATTCCCCAATTAAAAAAAAATTGATTTCACTAATTTATTAGTAGTTTTTACTATTTTTAGTAGTGCATATATTTACAATATTAATTAGTACATTTTATTCACTATATCAAATTGTAGATTTCCACTAATTCACAGTGGAGCAATTTCATTTTCAAATTAGTGCATAGTCACTATGAATCAGTGGTTTTTCACTAATTCAACTTTAGAGAGTACGATTTTATAAAAAAAAATTATTATAATGTTTGAGTGGAATAAGTGCTGTCCTAATCAAACTCTTGTTCAGATATTTAGGATTTATGTATACTCTTGCATGTAATTCAATTTTCTACTTATATTACACTTTTGTTTCTTTTCGACTAATTTTAAGTTAATATTGTAATTTCCAAATGTAACTTTATAAAGGCTCTAGTCCGTTGAATTTTATTAAATAAATAAATAATAATAACTTGTATATACGAGTTTTTCTAGAACACACCAGCACTTGTACATTTAAACATGTAAAGCAAATGAATATTTTTCTTTTCTGACCTCATGCCTATAAAGGAATCAAGCGATTCTGCATACTTGGGCGTGCAGCAGAGCGAAAAATCAAGTTAAATAATTAGGGGAAGGTAGAGAGCGTCGCGGAAGGGGAGTCCGGAGCGGGGCGCGTTGTCAACCTAATTCCGGGTAAAACGGACGAATAAATTCCGCGTCCCGCCGTAACTCAGCGGACGCGCAGCCTCCGTAGCTACTCGCGGCTAAAACACGCGGAACAAAACGATTGCTCCCGCCCGCTTCCGGGGCCGGCTCCGGGGAATCGGCGGACATGCTCCGTAATAGCCTGACGCCGGGGCCCGTAAAAAGGTGCACCCGCACCCTCCCAGGGTTGGCCCGATTTACGTTCGACTAAAAACTGGCCGCGGGTTTTCTACGCCGTCGTAAAAAGACACACCGGGATAGTAAAAGACTGGCCGGGCTGCAGGCTTCTTTGGCTCGCGCTTTTTAATGATCGTGGCTGCGGAACTACTGCCATGCTGTCTACATTCTTTTGAGATTCTAAATGTTTTTTACTATATTTCAAACTGAACAATTCGTATTTATATCGTGTACCATACGTAGTCTGAAAATGTGAAATTCACTTGGAAAATGTAAATAGTGACGTTTACGCTAAATGTGCGAACGATTTTTCACATAAAATTTGTCACTATTTACACACCGAGAGAAAAAACTTAATAAAAATTGCCATTGTGATTAGGAAAGAAGTGACAGTCTTAACAAGCGGGAAATTTTAGTATGACAAATAGTAATTTGTAATACACAAAATAACAATTTTTATTATTAAAGTAGTAATGTTTAATACGGACATTGTAAAAATTACTGTTTTTCATACAAAAAATTCTCGCTTGTTAAGACTGTCACTCGTTTCTTAAGTACAGTATAGCAATTTTTATTAAGTTTTTTCTCTCAGTGCATTTTCCAAGTGAATTTCACATTTTCAGATTTACATAGTTTATTATTTGTAAATACTATATATTTTATAGTAAATCTCATTCTATACTGCACAAATTGCGCAAAAGAAATTAAATTGCATCGTAAATAATTCCAAGAAGAATACAAGCTGATTTGAAGGAAGCATAAAAGCCACTGAATTTTAGTGCAGAAGAATTAATTTTCTTCATAATTTTTATTAAACTCCTCCACTATACTACTAAAATCTTCTACTACTTTACATCTCTCTTCTCGATAATAGAGGTGATTGAACAATCGGCGATCATTTTGAAAATGTTAATAAATAAATTGAAATATTCAATAATCTGATTCAATTTTAAATAAATTTTATCTCAGTAAGTACCATACTAATTATCAGAAACTACTAAAATGACGTGAAAACAATATGTCTCGTTATAATCAGCAAATGCATTGAACTTAGTACTCGCTATCTCAGATCTTTAAAACACTTAAATTCCGAAGCATCTCAGTGAAATAAGTGAATCTAAAAATTATAAAGAATAAAATTTTGCAAAGTTTTCAACACGCACGGTTAAATCTCCTCCTTATTTCGCTTAATTTTCGAAAACTCGGTCTAAAGAAAAATAACGGCAAGTGGTCATTCCGGGGTGCGGAGGGGGAGAAGAGCGCGAGGGTCGGCTACGCGCCGCGGAAACTTGAGGTTCTTAGCGCGGCGAATATATACTGCGACGTTAAAAACAAAAGCTCTTAAATTTATGACACAATCAAAAACTCGTCTTTATTATTTTCCGCTCCTTTCCCCGGCCGGGGCATCGCCCACCCCTCTGCCCCCTTTACAGCGGCCGACGGCTTCTTTTGTTACTTCCAGGAGTCACGAACTTGCCCACCTTAAAAGCAAGATCGTGATTTATCAACTCGTTATTTCCATTATAAAAAAACACTTTTACAGCTTCTTTTAGCTACGTGAAACACTCTTATTCTCCCCGAAGTATGGATGCCGTGGTTACGAGGCGTCGTAAAGATAAAGAACGCAATCTTTTATTAATAAAATACGTCGGTATTGTTGGATTTTAAAAGCGGACTGCGTTAATTGAAAACTGATCGGAAACTTTATTAAATTTCGTCGGAATGATGAAATAAAAGAAGAACACGAACCGTTCGAAAATAATAAAGTAAACTAATAAATAATACTTATTTGCTCACGGAGAGAAATTTCTAGTAAAAATTACTATACTGTTTTATAACGCAGGGATAGACAAATAAAAAATTTACTGTAAAGACTAATAAATTTTACTATTCTTTTAAGTAAAATTTTTTATTCGTCGAGTCTCCGTCTCTGCGCTATAATAAACATAACAATAAACATGTAACTTTTCTTAGGCTTTTCTCTGCATATTTATCGTAAAAAATTCTGTTGCAATCATTGCGCTTTGAGAAATTAGCAGGACTGTACTAAAAGCGTTTAGAAAAGTACCGGTGGGTCCACAAAAGAAACTAGACTGAGATGCAGGGGTCACGAGCAGCTGTGCACCGGCGACGTTTGCCCTCGGGGTTCTGGTCATACGCGCATTAGCATACTGGTCAAACTGGCCGTTCGCATCCATTTGCGCTACACACATGCCCGTCGGCTCGATTCAGTTCGCACTCAACGCCCGGCTCGATCGAATCGTGTCTAGTCTGTACGCGCTGCAGATGCGGCGGTACGAGGCTGTTGTACGCGCGGATTGGGGTCAGTGTCACGCTGCCTCGAGATTCGAGAGATCCAGCCGCTCGACCACCACCGCAGTGTCTATACAGTGTACACGCTCCCAATGAAGAATTCAACTTCAAGTGTTAGTGGAAAAGTTGCGATAACGAGGAGTTTTAATTTAATTTTAATGCGATAATTTAATTTTCAGGAGTTTGTAAAAATAGCAGTAATTGACTTAATAGATCAATATATTTTTTTTAATGTTTATGGTTCAGTACACTGAGAAAAAAGATTCCTTATTGTAAAGTAATCAATTCAGTCATAGTTAATACATAGTATTAAATCTTAATGCATATTTCTTAACTATTAGGAAACTAGATTTCATTTGTTTATTTTACGTATCGTTCATGACTTCGCTTTAACCTACTTCAACTGCTTATTTCTTAATTATTAAGAAATATGCAACTAAAGTCTCATTTCTTAACAGTTAAGAATTATTCCCAACAGTAAAGAATCTTTTTTCTCAGTGTTTTTTTTAGAAAAAACATAAGGAATATATTAATTAAATAAATGTTTAAAAAATACTGAAATATTAGTACAAAGAGCGATGATTCTATATGTATAATAAGATTATGTAGGATATTTTAATTTAGGCTGAATTCAAATAAAGAAGTATAAAATAAAAGTGAAACTATCGGTTTCTTTTCTACGCACGGAGAGAAATTTTATATTAAAAATTACTATGTTCCGTATGAACAGTGGGATATACTCAACTTATGAAAATTTTTACTATAAAATATAATAAAAATTCCTACGTACATATCAATTTCTACTATACAAATAGCAATTTTTGCTATGTACATAGGAATTTTTAGTACGTTTTATAGCAAAAATCGTGATAGGTCGAGTATGTCCCATTGTTCCTACGGAATATAATAATTTTTACTATAACATTTTTCTCCGTGTGTAAATTAAAACAAACCCTTTCCCCTCTCTCTCTCTCTCTCTTTCTCTCTCTTTCTCTCTCTCTCTCTCTCTTTCTTTTCCCAAAAATTAAGAATTTAAAAAAAAAACTCATAGTAAACATCAGTTAAGAAAGCTCACTTTTACTCTCAGAAGAATCTTTTTATAGAAAGCGCAAGGCAGTAGAAGAGGGTCGCGAATTCTGCAAGCTTTTGTAAACGTCGGGACTTTCTTGCCTGGAGGGAAGCGAAGGTAGACCGCGATTCTGTGCATATACCTTCACCATTAAATGTATACTGACCCCCTCTTACCCTTCGGCGGAATCTCTTTCCTCGCCGTTTAGAAGACGATCCAACCCTCTTACCTTCTCAGTGTATATTGGCTCTTCATAGTACTTCTTTAGATAAAATTGCTTATGAATAGTACAAAATTGATCATTTTGATTAATCTGCTTGTTATTATAATTTTAGTGGAAATTAAAAACATTTTAGTTTTTCAAAATTAAAAGAAAGCGAAATATTATTTTCGGGTTACTTTTTTTTATATAATAACGCATGAAAGATCTCAAGCGGATTGAGTATAAGAGAATGGAAAAGTGCCCGGCGCCATTATTTTCGTTGTGTGTATGTAGGCGTGCGACCACCCCTTTGAATCGCTTCCCCTTTGTTTCTTTTCAACGATGTGAGTAGATGAAATTTCGACGATCAATATAAGTTTCTTCTGACTGACGATCGCTCCTCCCACAAGTCATTTTAGAAAAAAGGGAATTGGATCGTATATTCTATAAATATTTAGAACTTTTAAAAAAAATTTGAAGATATTCATCAGTACAGTACAAAGAATTGTTCTATTTTTCAAAACGAACAATTTTCTATTTCACTTCATTACTATACGAGTAGAGCTTTCAACGATATCATCACTTTCTGTAATATCAATAAAGTTTAAAACATTTAGAGATGAAGTATTAATGAAAGAACCAATGACAATTCAACAATATTGAGAGAAATTTAATTTCTCGAATATTGTCAATGAAAAAATAAAAGAACAAAAGTATTCGATAAGTTATCGATTATACCGTAGCTTCAGCAAAACGAGCTACTTGCTGAGATGGCGGCACAAGTCGGACCATCTTCGCTGTCGGTTATTCGAAGCAAACGCCAACTCAAATTAAATACAAGGTCGGCAATCAATCGAAATGAACGAGTCAGTGTTTCACATGCCACTACAAAGAGATTTAGATAAGCGTCAAAGAAGAAGAACTGTCAAACTCCTCTTCGTTCGATCTCTGTCAAATATCCTTTAAAGCACAAATTTGCCGTCTAAACAGTTATTAAAACAAGCGGACGCTACATCCACTCTGTAAAATGCGGTTCTCCCACATCGTCCTTCTCACCCTGGTATCCATCGTCGCCGGTGTCAAAGAAAGTACGTAAAAAGCCTCAGTGCAGCAATTTTCACGAAATAACGATTGGCTTGGGTAAGCAGACAAGGACTACTGGTACCGAGTAGCCGAGGAGGAGTTGCGCGAAGCATTGGCTTATTCCTGGAATACCAACGTCGCCAAGAACGTAATTCTGTTCGTGGGTGACGGAATGAGTCCGGACACCATAGCGGCCAGTAGGATCTACCGTGCCGGTGAGAATAGCTACCTCGCCTGGGAGCGTTTCCCCCACGTTGGTCTTCTCAAGGTACCATCGGCATTTATTTATATTTTTTTTTTAATTGTTGCAAAAATTTCTAACCTGCACTTTCTGATCGAATGCGGGAATTAGACGTACAATACCGACAAGCAGGCGCCGGATTCGGCGTCGACGGCGACGGCGATGTTTTGCGGCGTCAAGACGAATTACAACGTGCACGGCGTAGACGCCGACGTGGCCCTCAACGACTGCGAGGCGACGCTCAGTACCGACAATCGGGTCGAGTCTATCGTCAGCTGGGCGCAGGCCGCCGGCAAAAGCACAGGTTTCTATAGTGAATTGCACTCGGCCGATATGAAGGATCCGAGCCTACCTGTTGGCGCGCTCAGCTTCGAATCGATTTTTATTTCTTGATTCGTTGACTCAATAAAGTTTGTCTTTTCTTTACTTAGAGTGCACGTTTGGGCTTTGGTTCGTGGGTGCTTGAAAACGAATTTTTTTTCGCATTCTGCTGCTGGTGCTCTCTAAAGTTGAATTAGTGAAAAACCACTAATTCATAGTGACTACCCTATTGAAAGGGTCTTATAAAACTCCATAAAATGGTGCAAAAACCGCATAAAACCTGGTAAACAATTTATCTGACTTTATAAAATTTGTACATTTTTATAGTATTTTAGAAGATAGTTTCCACGGGGTATGCACTAATTTGAAAAGTGTAAATTGCTCCACTATGAATTAGTGGAAATCTACTATTTGAAATAGGGAATGTATGCACTATTAAGAATATTGAAAACTACTAATAAATTAGTGACATTAAATTTTTTTTTAATTGGGGAATTCACTATTTCAATTAGTGAAAATCACAAAATAATATTTTTTTTATTTTATGTTTATTTTCCACTAATTTAAAAGCGTTTTTTACTAATTAAGTAGTAAAACACTTTTTTACTATTTCAATTAGTAAAATTGTACTAATTGATTAGTGGAAAATCTGATCACTAAAAAAATTAGTGGAATTTCCACTAATTCAACTGTATAGAGAGTAAGGCGATATAAAATCTTTGTTTAAGAAAAATTTTCAAGAAATGCAAGCGCAAAATAGTTTATTGTTTATAAATTAAACGTAATTTTGAACAGCTCAAAAAAGGCTTATTTATATCCTTATTGACAGAGTGGTTAATTATAAAAATGCATATATTCTCATTGGAAAAATCCAAACTGCAATAAAATTATCGTGAGGTCCTTGTGCGTGATTGCACTTTCGATAACTTCGCATTTCATTCCACTCTGTCTCTTCCGGGGTACATTTTTAAGCTACCCTTTTAAACAAGTTTTTGTCAGATAATACATTCATGGTAATACATTCATGCTACCTTTTTACTGTTTATGTCGCTCTCAAAAAAGGAGAAAAATTAAGTTATGTTATGTTAATTTATGTACATAATTATCAAAAATAATGTTTCTTTATTAAGAACAGCACGGAATGGAGAATTCGCCAAATTTACCTTAATTGATAGATAAAAAAAAACTTTCTCTCCGACAGGTTTTATTCAAAAGAAATATTCTTTGATTGCAAAATAACTGACATTTCGCCACGGCTCTTATCTATCTCACTCCACGCAAAAGTCGTTTTTAAAACAGTATCACTCGTCTAACAGGATTTGTCACGACCACGAGAGTAACTCACGCGACTCCGGCTCCATTATATGCCCACGGCGCCAACCGAAAGTGGGAATGCGAAAGCACTATGAACTCGACAAAAAATGCCCACAAGTGCAAAGACATTGCTCGGCAATTGGTCGAGAATGAACCTGGAAAAAATATCAAGGTTTGTCGTTTTATATCCTTCGTACACCCTCAACGGCCTCATGTATTTTTATAGTTTTTCTCTTCGTTCAACGTGCTTTTACATAAATAACCTTTTTATTTAATTAACTGAATTAGTAACAAAACTGTAATCGACGATAATCATCGTATAAGCTAGATACACGGAGAAAAATGTTATACTAAAAATTACTGTATTTTTTAGCAATTGGAGGACGTACTTGTAATGTATATTATTCTAAAATTTAGTATAATTTTAGTAAAAATAAATAAATATTTTTTCTCCACTCCAACCTCAAATAACGCATGTTTGCATGCGATTTGCGGCTCTCGTGGAGAAAAATACGGTTTCACACTGGTGCGTAAGTGAATTATTTGCGTCGGGAGACGTTTTTACGCCGAGCGAAGCGAGTATAAAAATGTACTATTTTAATTTTTACTACACGTATTGCAAATTTTAAAATAAAATATACTAATTTTTCTCACGTTCCAAGTATATCCTTCCATCGCTAAAAAATATAGTAATTTTTAGTAAAACATTTTTCTCCGTGTAATAGACTAAAATAATGCATCCTTTATAAAAAAGAAAATACTGACCGCAAGTAATTTATAAAATCTTTAAGAAAACAAGTAAGATTTGGCAAAATATTGACGAGCAGGTAATAATGGGAGGAGGCAGGCAAATGCTGCAGACTAAAGTGAACGACACGGTGAACGACCCCATCGACAAGTGGGCGAAACGCCGAGAGGACGGCCGCGATCTCATTGCCACCTGGATGGAGGATAAGAAGGGTCGCCGTGTAAATTACGCGGTGGTACAAAATAACGCCGAATTGCGCCGTGTAGATCATGAAAACATTGATTTCCTGCTCGGTATATTTGCGAATGGTCATTTGCCCATGGATTACAAGAGGAACACTGGCGACAGCGGAGCTCCGAGTCTAGAAGAGATGACTGTTGCCGCGTTGAAAGTACTCAGGAAAAATGAAAATGGATATCTCCTTGTGGTAAGTTTTTTTCTAAGTATGAGTTTTTATAGGCATGAGCTCTGATCTTTCACTGCTTGATTTTAATTCAAAAGCGTTAGGGCTCGCTAAATTCATATTTTTTATGCAAATTAATTTTTTTAAGTTTGATAGTACTTTCAATTTTATAATGAAGCAATTTTTTCATTTCTTAACTGTACGAAATATATTTTGATATTCTGAAAAAGGAAACTGTTAGCGCAGGATATGAATGAAGAAAGAAGTGTTTATGACGTCGAATATGTTCATTAGTATGCTGATTAAGATACATATTACATTGGAGAGTTTAAAAAATTTCTACGTATCTTTTTTATCATATTTACAGATGTTTAGAGATATAATAAATATTTTTTTTATTGTTTACGTCACAGGCCTGCGTAAATAATTATCGAAGCCTAGCTATAATTATCCCCATGTTTACGGTGATGTCACAATTTTTCTAACGTATCTCAGTAATATCTCGCCGCGATAATCTACTCGACATTTTTGAGACATATAATGTCGGCTGAAAGGACATATTTGAAGTTACTTACTAATTTATAACTTATACTAATTTATCCATGCAATTGCATCATCACACTAAATAATAAAGTATTTTTAGTAAGAGCTTGAACTCTGCGCGCTCGAACAATTAAGCAGAGCTTTAAAATGAATCGAGGCGAATTGAAATGTGAAAATAAAAATAAAAAGTTTCATTAATCTCAATTATCCCGGCTTTGAGGAACCGCCATAAAGAGTTCGGATACTGATTTAATCGACTCAGACGGCATATATAAATAATCGGTACACTGGCTGACCTCCGCGTCGCTGGAGGAACGGCCGCGAGTCCATGGCATCTCGGCGAAAAAGGCGAGGTTCTATGCTCCTTTTTTTCATTGCAGGTTGAAGGTGGCCTGATCGACTTCGCCCACCATCGAGGCCACGCGGCCCAGGCCCTGCGGGAAACCGTCCGACTTTCGGACGCGGTCAACGCGATCCTCGGCCTCATCTCCGCCGAGGACACCCTCGTCCTCGTCACCAGCGACCACACGCACTCCCTTGCCTTCAATGGTAATAGCCCACGAGGCGGCAATATCCTAGGTGAGCTCATTATGTATGCACATTTATTCATTGCTTCTCGTTTTACGAGCGAGAAAAAGGTTGCACTAAAAATTCATCTGCTCTTAAGGAGGAAAAGAATTAATCCCAAGAAAATGATTCACTCTATCACTTATTATATAATCTAGTCTACCTTTTTACGAAATTTTAAAAATGTTTTAAAAAAAAATATATAAATTATTGATTGAATTTTTTTCTGGGTAACAAAGAAATTAATGAAATACTGATTTAATACATTATATACAAGCTTAATACTTCCGATAACGAATAGCTATTACACGGAGAAAAATGTTACACTAAAAATTACACTATATTTTTTAGCGATGGAAGGACATATTTGCAACGTGAGAAAAATTAGTATATTTTATTTTAAAATTTACAATACGCGTAGTATAAAAATTAAAAAAAATATTATTCATTTTTACTAAAATTGTACTAAATTGTAGAATAATATACAGTAATTTTTCTCACATTACAAGTACGTCCTCCAATTGCTAAAAAATATACTAATTTTTAGTATAACATTTTTCTCCGTGTATACCATTACGTAAACCTTGAAGTTTGATCTTTATATCGTTGCAACTGCTAAGCTTGTAAAAGAATGTCTAAGTTAATTAATTGAATCGATCCACCCGTCTCTCAAAATCGCACTAGTCTACACGAGCGTAAAGTCATAAATTCAACCGAAATTAGCCATTCCAATCTTTGCAGTCAGATGAATTCTTCTTTTTAGCATATACGACGAATAAATAATTACACATTCCGCATCACCTTTTCTAAATAAAATTTCGCGATAACTCAATTTCTCCGTTGATATAAATATGCCACATTTATGTATTTTTACTTTATTTATTTATTTAATCAGTAAAAAAATAAGTCAATAAAAAATTATAATCTTTCTTATTAATAACTTCGCATGCGTACAGCAGAGAATGAATCAGATTTGAAAAAATCGGTATAGATAAAATAGTCGTGTTTTAATTTATTTTTATACTTAAATCGTGTGTTAATACGACAAACTGTCCGCTTCATTATAGTTAAATTATATTTAATAAATAAACAATAATATTTAATTTAATAAATAAATAAAAAAACATAGTATCGTCCAAAGCAGAAAAATATTTTTTAAAAAATTTAAAATACTTGGCATGTCGTCGGTTTGAAATAAAAAGTGAAATTTCAGGCATCGCTGAGGTTTCGAAATACGACGGCGTGCCGTACACGACGCTGAGCTACAGCACGGGCGGACCGAACAATTTGGCGTACGTTAAATCGGCAAATAACTCGGCGGTGCGGTCCAACCCGGCGCAGGAGGACACCACGAGGTTCGAGTACAGCCAGCAGGCGGCGATCATCACCGACGAGGCCCATCACGGAGGTGGAGACGTCGCCGTTTATGCGCGCGGTCAGTGTCAAACTTTTTTTCCCATGCGATGACTGCGATCTTATATTGAAATTAATAATTTAATTGATACCGACGTGCCGATATCGCGAAAGAAAGGCGCCGTGAATTCCCGACTTGACACGAATTACGTTGCACGGACTTTGGAGCCTGACGCGTGCCGGTTTCCCTCATCGATGATCGTTCCGTGAATTCTAATTAGTTGCCTTCCAGTGACGCTCGGTGACTCTTGGTATTCTACGAAAAAAACCAACAATTAATCGTTCTTTTATGAAAATTACTTTTTTTTATGGATTTCTTAGCGCGATTGCGCTTTGCAAAAATTATAGAATGTCCGAGGCACGTCGTTTTTGACGCGCTGAAGTGCGTACGATGATTAACTACGAGAAAAACTTCTTTATAAAATTTCGTGTAAAAGAAGTAATTCAACGGTTCAGATGCTTAAGTTTGATGTGAAATTATTACGCTTAATGTGGACTCATTAAATTTCAGTTACGCCGTTAAAATTAGATTTGTGAACATTTAAACAGTGCACATAATATTCGTGTTTGTTTTATGAAGTAATTTACATGTATTATTGCAGAACTGTATACTTATAGATTTTTAATATCTTTTTTATAATTTATGTCGAACTTAAGTATTTCTAACTTGGCAGAACAAGCCATTTTCCACAAATAGCTATTTTTGTTCTTTGGGATTTTATTCGCTTTTTGTAGTTTTTCAAGAAAAAAAATGGGGCCTTACAGAAAATTCAAGGAAACGATAAATATACTTTTTACTTACTTCTGTAGGTTTATTTTAGAATTTTCCACGCGTTATTATTATTCCACGTGTATAACAGCCCGGATAAGATGACTCATATATTTATTAATATAATAATGTTTCTATTGTTTTTATTATATTTATCGTGTACTATATTGTGTGCACTATCTATAATTAACAAGCTTCCTTGGAAACATTTGCCAATGATATTCTTTCTTACACATTGTGCCGGAAAATTTAGTCGTCATTGCCCAGAATATTTATTTATTTATTTATTTATTTATTCAAACATACAAATAACGTACAAATATGTACAATCATTAATACAAAATATGGAAAACTTAAATTAGTGTAAGATAATAAATTGTAAAATAATAAATTGAAGAAACAAGTTAAGTATGTGCATAACAACTAAATATGTCTAATTTGCTAAAATTTGATACAAAGATTTTTTTTTCGTAACAATTTTATGTGCCAACTGTTGAGGTGCTCCGGAAGCATCAGACGAAGCTGACGTTATCCTTATCCGGCAGGTCCATATGCGCATCTCTTCCATACGACACACGAGCAGAACTTCGTGGCTTACGTGGTTGCCTATGCTTCGAAGATCGGTCCGTTTGCAGGCACGAGCTCCGGGAATGATTTGTGGAACCATGCGTGGACTACCGGCCTCCTTTTACTGGTTATCGCCCTGACCACCTTCTACCGTTACTGACATCTTGCATCCGAGCCCCAGAGGTGTTGCCATGAAGCTCGGAATCTGTAGCTGCAGGACTGGTGAAACTGTTTGGCACTTAACTCTTTATTTTTTTAAGTGATAAGTCGAAATATTTTTATATTTGAAGCATTTAGTTATTTACGAAATTGATTATAAAATACAAGGTTAATTGAAAACAAAAAAATTAATTACTTCGTTTAAAAAAAATTAGATTTATGTATAAGGTAAATTGAAGAGAGCAGTTGAAAAATTAGTACTTCTTGTGTAATCGTTTGGTGGGTATTAAGTTTGATTGCAAATAAAAGGAGACAGATTTCTTTGCGAAATTTTTATGAAAAAAAGTATATTTTTTTGTATTTTACAGAAAGATATTTCTATCATAATTGTGTACATAACTCAAGATTTAATATTGCGAGTATTAAATCTACCTCAGCGCACAGTGTATAAAAGAGATTTTCTCTGCATTTTATATAAATTCTAGAATAATAAATATTACAAAAAAGAAAATTATTAACGCTACAAAAGGATAATTGAACGACTAATTTTATAATGAAGTATAGAATATAACAAGCATTGATGATTTTGCACATGAGGGAAGAATACATGTTCTACCTTTTTTCACTCGCATCAAATTCATATTTACAAAGTACATTAAAACGATTTTTCAGTCTTATACTGTAGAGGATAAGATTACTTAAACTAATTATTATCCTTTAATTTCATCAGTCAACGCTGAAATACGTGCAGGTTTAGCCTTCGAGAGGTTGCTTATGATTATCAATATTACTCTTACTAATTATGTGATGAAACTTCTTTTATCGAGGATAACCTTTGAACTTAGCGATTTGTATTTTTTTTTTCAGTATTTTTCTCCTCGGTGAGAATAGTGTTTCACGATTATTCATGCATATGAACATTTATGTATATTGATTTTTGCACGTTGGTATCAGTATTATCGCGGCGTTTAGTCTACTTAAGAAACTAATTTGTGTATAAAGTGGTAAAAAAATTATAACGATGAGGCATACAGTCACAGAAATTCGGCGTACAAGTACAATGCGAATGATAGTTAACAATTAATATTATCGAAGAAAGAAAAGTAGACAATAACATGATTAAGTGAAAACAAAATAATATGATGATGAATGCGATTGTATTCAAGAAATTCAAAATGTTCTGCTTCACGGTTAGTCAATATTTTTAATGCTATTGCATTCAATTTTAAAAATACTCAGTAAATCAGAACATTTCTAGAAAATCTTAAAGTATTTATAGAGATCTTCTTTAGTTAACATTCGTCTTTTCGGAATTGACTTGAATATTTTTCCAACAACTTCAACACAATTCTTCATATTTTGAATATTTCATAAATTAATCATGTGAAAGTACGTAATCGTGGTTATAAGTTCAAGCAATTTACAAAAGCACTAATGGTAATTGAAAAAGATATAAAGAATCAATAGTCAAACGTTTATGGCAATATGATAAAAAAAATCGATATAAGAGTCTAAAGATGTAAAATTAAATCACTCATGTTTACTCTTTTCTCTCCTTTCTCGTCTTGTCCTTTGCACCTGCACCTTTTCTTCTGCATTGTAGAGCATGATTTTCATTGAAATAAGTCCTAGGAATAACAGTGAAGCGAAGAGGAAGATGAATCCAGGAGTGTACTTGCCTAAGATAAGTAGGTTAAACAATCCAAGTAATTGTAAAGCTAAAACTACTGGAGCGAGGTAAATGACGAGTACTAAGTAGATAGGTATCTGTTTTGGTTTCTGCTTTTGAAATTGGCAAAGTTTGGCTTTTGTACCATTCACTGCTACAGTACTTTTCTGTTCTTTGATTTCTTTTGCAGGAGATATCACTGATTTTGACTGAATATTGTGTAAAGCTGTTCTTCGAATGCTTGTGTACACAAAGAGAAGCCGTTGCACAAAGTTTTTAAGAATAATGTCAAAGCACAAATTAACTTTCTTAGCTAGCGGATGAGATTTTGAATTCTCAAATGAGTAAAGTAAATACGGAAGCAAATTCAGATTCTGGCAGCAATGTCGAATCTTCTGGGAAAAAAGTGAAGGTGGTCCACTGTATGTGCCTTCTGGAAATAAAAACAAAGAATGCATTACTACAAAATTTATATCAATTATTTGAACTTTCAGCATTTTCTTTTAAATAATACTATTTAACATTATAACTGATTTCGAAAATAATATTAAAATTCATTTTAATACACACCTTTGAATAGGTCAGACACACGCCTGACCAGAGTAGGTGCCTTTTTGACAAGATTGTCTTCATCCTGAATAAAACTGGCTTTATTCATTTTGTTTCTGGATATGTGTTCTTGTAATGTGTAAAAACTCTTGAAAGCTTTTTTAGAGTCTGTTATTCTTCACTGCTTCCAGAATAAAAGACTGAATCACTGGATGCAATTATCACGCCTGGAAACAAAAAAAACACCACAAAAATTAAATAAAAGATAAGAAATAAGTCGGATGTTGAAACTAACTTTAAGATAAAAAATATATGTTGAATTTTATTTTATTGTCAAATCAAGACACCTGTTACTTGAAATTAAAAAAATGGAAGAAACTATAATATCAAATCAAATATTTTTAAAACTACATTCGGAAGAAAAAAAGGTTGTCTCCAAAAAAAAAGGTCTCCAACTAAATGCTACGAGGTCTTTCACTGATATCGTATGAGCTGACAAAGTGCAATCACAGGAACTCTCTAAAAAAAGTTGCACTTGATAACCCAAGCACCGACCCGATAGCTCTACCAAAAAGATTTGCAATTTCAGCAAATATATTGCATGGCTTCCCACTCACGTAAAAATAACGACAAGAAATTTTATAACTTCAGAATTAATGAGTCTAGACATTTACTATTTCATATCAACTCTGTGTTAATTTATCAAGATTTTGCTCGTCATTCACACCACCAGTGTGACCTTTACTCGCAAACAAGAAAAATGCTGTATAGATGTGTCAATAAATTCCCTCAAAGAAATTTAAAAATATTTATCACAAAATCCAAGATAACGATAAACTCTAGCACTGAATAATTCCATTATTTATTTATATCATTCGTGGTAAAACACAAAAAGTAAGCTACAAACCAGATACAAAAATAAACTTGTTCATTCCTTCGCTCTGAAAGCTCAGCCAGTCACTGTGGAGCAGTGCTCCGATGTAAGAGCTAAAAAGGCCAGCGAAACTGTTTCGCCCCTGCGGACTCAAGCGAAAGCACAATCCCGCAGCTGATAACGCAACGACCGCCGAGTGTTGCCACCTTTTGCCCGATATGCACTGCCAGCCGCTCGCGGCACAAATAAATCAAGCTCGCCGCTATCCCTCGACTTTAACCGGCGCGCCGAGTCTCTTATATCTCTCTCCGTCCGGCTCTCCCTCTCTGCGGCGCTCCTCCCCGGTATCGACCCCGTTGAGAAAATTGACGCACCTACACTCGCGCGGAACAGCCTACAAGGCCGTCGTCCGTGTGCCTCGCGAATCGCCGAGCGCTTAATCGAGAGCGGAAGCTCGCGGAGCTTCGCCGCGTCCTGGAGAACGCAGCGCCGGCGGGAACTCGAGCGGCAAAGCTTCTGCCAGCCCGCGCCGGGGCAGCGACACCCACACGCGTAAATACCCGCCTACCACACTTACTTTCTGGCTTCACTGACCTTTCAGTAGGTACGCCAATTTGTATTGCGAAATGCTTTTCACGAGGCTCGGCCACGACGCTCATTCACTCGGGACTCGAAATTTTCTCCTTCGTGCGGCCTGTTTTCTACTTCGCTGGGAGGTTAAGAAGCAAACGCATAACCTCAAAAAAAAAAAAAAAAGGAGAAGGAGCAACTTTGTTCGAATTAGCAGCTACTATTGTTTTTAACGACTCCGGAGGTTATAAATACTGCGTATTCAAAATTTTGGAATGTTAGGTTCGATAGCGTGCGAAATCACCTCGTCACTCGTTGAGTAAACAAACGAATCATCATCGACGAGTGCAAAGCCCCGTAAAAACACGCAACCTTTTCTCTTCCGATTTAAATACATTGCGAAAGAAGCGTTGCGCGTTTTAAATGCCGACAACGTCGAGCGACTCAAATTGATGACTCACCTGTGTAGTTTCGAGATCCTTGGTAATCTTTGGTATCCTTAGCGCGTGGTCTGCTCCTCAACGGCGGTCGGTTTTGAGGCACAAGGCGTTTGAAACTTCGTGGGGGAAGCTTCGTCGAGGCTGCGGCCTAACTGTACTTCTTATAGAGATTAAAGACTGTAGGAAACTCGCGGAATATGCCCATATTATTCCTGAGTGCTCTCCTGTCCACTTCTCCGGGTCGTTGCTGCCTTGGGTGTCTCAAAACCCTACTCGTTCGGCGAAGAGAGTCTGCGCCGTGTCCGCGCCCTGCGCAAAGCCAAACACAACTGGAGGTGAATATGAGTCCGGCGAGGGATTTGCACAACTGCGATGCGTACGCACAGCACGACGAGCGAGCGCCAAGTGATGGCTCAAGACGGTGAGTGTCGCAAAGAGATTGTCTCGAAAAGACGCTCGACGCCGCGGCGGGAGTGGGGGGAGCGCCAGGGAGTGGGGGTAGGGTGGCCGATGCCGATGTGCTTAGTTCCGTGCTGAGAATATGTATATATATATATATATATACTTACGGCTAATCCCTTATTGCTTTTCTCGAGGACTTTTGGAAAAACTAACGGTAATCCGTAAGGCGAATCTCTAATTATTATTTCTTAAGAACGACGAAGTTAATAGCAGCTAATGGTCGTTCTACTAATTTTTGAAGTTTAAATATTTCATTTTCGCGGGGGGTAAGCACTTCTTTCAATTGAATTAAACGTTTACTACTGAATTTTATTGTTTGTATTTATTACGAATTAAGAAGAATAATTTACGATTTAATGATGAGTTTAAATGACTCGAAATAACAGTAATTACAAAATTACTTTTAGCAAATTGAATTAGTAATTAGGTGCATTTAGAATTTAAAATATTGTTTATTTACTACAGGTAAAATCTTTAATAAATAAATTAGATGAAATTTACTATTGAAATGTATTGTTTGTATTTATTACGAATTAATAAGAATAATTTACGATTTAATGATGAGTTTAAATGACTCGAAATAACAGTAATTACAAAATTACTTTTAGCAAATTGAATTAGTAATTAGGTGCATTTAGAATTTAAAATATTGTTTATTTTCTACAGGTAAAAACTATAATAAATAAATTAGATGAAATTTACTACTGAAAAATAATTAATAAAAGTATTAACTATGATTATATAAACTATAAAACTGTATTTCCAGTGAAAATTGATTTTATGTAACTTTTTTTATATATAGAACACTAAATTACTCAAAATGAAAAAAATAGTTGATTTGAAAAATTACATTAGAAATACATAATTTTTGTCACGCACGAGTTAACAGCTTGAAATGACCTATTTCGATATCTTCCTTATCGTCTGGCGAAATTTCTGAAAAATTCAACAAACATCTCAATTTGTACTTTTACCTCCCGTCAAATGAACTTTGGAACCATTAAACTTGCGCACGCCGAAATAAATTTAAAATAAAACCGACGAGCTTATAACGGACGTTTCTGCCCAGGTAAAAGACGCAAAGCGTAAAAAAAAATTTTAAAATTGCTTACTCACGGTTCGTTTCTGCGAGGTGAAAACAAATAGCGGAGGCCCCAATGATTCGCGATTGAAAGCAAAGTCGTGGCGCTAACTCGAAAAATTGCACAACGTTTCCATTGCCATCCGCCCGGCAGATTCTGCTGGCCTAGCACCGTGCGGTAATACGAGAAGAATATACCGAGTTATCCGCACATTATTTACGATGCGATTTTACTTCTTTTTTTCATTCTTCTTTTTTTTTTACCTTGAGATAAAGTCGAATTGGCATACGAACATATATACATGTATACATACGTTGGAACGAATAGGGTACAGCCACTGCTTCTTGCGAGCGAACGTGGACGTTTGAACGGTCACGTAGACAATCTTTTTTTTAGTCTCTCCATTTATCGGCGCGAATTTATTATTATAATAAGCATTTCACGTGCACGGTTATTCGAGGCGCGGACAGTCACGTTGGCGTTAGATGATCACCTTGTGATTCAATTTCAAAAATCATTAAGCTGATCCTCTTTTTTGACAGGAATTCTTTTTTGTTACAACCATGACAACCTAAATAGTAACGTAAAATGTTTTATATGAAATATGCGCTATTGAAAATTTATTCACTTCTAAACAATATTCTTTTTTGTTTTTAAATGAACAAAATGATTAACAAAATACATAAAGATTATTTTTTATTAAGTCCTTCAGAAAATGTCAGTGTAGTGCATAAAGATATACAAAAAATTTATTCTTTGTTAAAAATATATATATAATTCTTAGCCGTGTACGGAAAAAAGTTGTTAAATTAATTTTAAATTAAAATAAAATAAAAACATACATTTAAATTAAAATTTCGAATAAATAAATAATCAGTTTGGATTAAAATGGTGAAAGTGTTGAACAAAAAAGTCTGTATCCTTGATTAAAACAGTGCGTAATAAAGGTCTTTACACCGTCAGCATCCTTGGCTCTTCGGCCAACCCTCCAATCACTCTCTCCGAAAAATTCGCGTATTTTTTATCGGGCACGATGCACAAAAAAGTCGCGACATGAGTGCAATTGCACTGAAAACATCGGGAAATCGATCGCAGCGGAAAAGTACGCGTCCGATAGATGCAGCGGCGTCTGGGCGCTTATCGCGAATCTGGTTCACGGCAGTGTGCAAAGGCTCTTTCTCGCAATTTTTCCCTCGCGAGTCTAGCTGTCCGCCTGTCGCTTCGAAAAGACGCGCGAAGACCGATTGCCGCTTAATACATGCGCCGGACACGCGGCGAGATTACGGCGCCACACGTGATAAAGGCTTTTGCAAAAAAATCCAAAGTTAACGCCGAGATTAACTTTTGCTTCGGGGAAAATCGCTGATCTCTCGATGTACAAGGAAAATGTCACTGCTCATACGAAAAAAAAAATATGAACGATCTATCGCTTATTTACGTAACGATGCATTGTATATAGTCTACTTTTATCTGCGGTGTAATGTCCATTTGATTTACAATAATTGAAAATGATAGTAGACGAACAATTTCTATCGCTTAATAAGTCGCTCAGTTTAATTTAATAAATTACGCCTTTAATCGCGAACTGCAGTAATTCTCGTACAATGTATGTACAATTATATATTTTTCGGTTATTTTTTAAAAAATAGGCCGGTTATCAGAGCGGATAATGCATTGCATTGCGAGCATCGTATTCTCTCGTCACGAGGCCAGTCGGACGAAAACTCGAGGACTCCGACCACGCATTTTCATTCTCTTTATTTTTATTTTAAAACGCATACAAAGTATACAATCAGCTCTATTGAACACTAATCAGTAAAACGTATTTTATTTTATTTTAATCTTCGCGACACGAAAAAGTATTTTATGACCAATAAATGCTCTATTAGTCATCGGCTCTCTTTGGATGATTTTTTTAACAGCAGAAGAAAAAATCTACGAACAATATTTTTGTGAATAAACAGCAAGGAATCAAAATAGAAAAGTGAAAGTAACTATTAAACAAATCACGACAATAGGTGGGAACATCAACGAAGCAGGCGAGGAGGATAGTGTCAGTTTCTCAAAAGTGAGAACACGTTTAACCTGAAATACTGGCGGTTTAAAAATCAGCCAGTGGGTTTTTTCGCAAGCCGCATTAAATGTAGACGAGAGTTGGAGAGGGATCGCGTGCGTCTAAACGTATACATATATATATATATATATATATATACATGCACTATTCTCAACTCGGTATTTGTTCGATCTACAGTATCGTTAGGCAGGTGTTCTTCGTAAACAATAAGATTGTTTAATTGTGACAATGTTAATAACCGATTAGATAGCTTTTGTATTTTTTTAATGAAAATCCAAAACAATTAAGAAGATTAATAAATTTTTAGCTACATTTGAATTTTTATTATCGGAAATTGCATAAAAACACTGCATCATAATTACATCATTGCATTTACGTAGTGTAATCATTAAATGATAGCATCGAAATCGTGTGTTTATAAAGATTTGAATTAATTATAAGATTAATGAAATTAAATTATCATTGTGCTAATGATTAACGTTTTATCCATAATTTTGCAATATTTGCATATATAAAAGCATATTTAATACAAAAATAAGTATTTCGTAAATAACGATCAGCACTCTAAAACGTGATCGGAGTCGTTTTTGTCTTTTTTATTTGTTAAAACATTGACAAGTAAACGTTTCTCATAAGATACATAAAACGAATTATTTAGTAATTACCTTCAACCTAATTAATATTTATCTAAATTATTACTACTGTCAAACTAAAAAAATAAATAACAGAAAAATAAAAAAAATTAATTCTATCGCAACTTTTAATTTCATAGGCTATCGTGGAAAAATGTACATTACAACGCACACGTCGAGTGATGCAAGTTTTTTAGGGAGCTAATCATGATGCTTAACTCCTGTTAATTAGTATCGGCGTAATTTCTTTCTTAATGCATTTCACCGATGAAATAGCATCAATAACGATTAACACAAATATTACTGAATTACATGACTGAATACTATTACTGAATGACAATTTTTAAGCGCCGAAAATTTAACTTCAGCCTTGAAACTATTACAGAAAATTTCCAATTATATGGGCAAGCCGACTGCACTGTACACCATCGCTTGGGCAAACTACGCTTTCGGCAAAGCAGTAAAATAAATATTGTATACCTGGACAACTGAGGGAAATCCAAAAGTGCAAGATGGGCGGTCAACGAAAAGCGACGCTGCTGCGTGCAGCCAACCACTCGGGAGACCAAATTGTTTTGGTCCGTCGGTCCAAGAGGTTCCCCCTATTAAAATCGTAAGGGAAGAGAAAGACGGAGAGAGTGTATATCTAGGCCGACGGTCGACACGGCGACGCCTCATGGAACTATACGCACTGTACAAAATGCGTGGAGCACGTTTCGATCACGTGCACAGCGCAAGGTCCGCATGCGACCCACGCTTCGTTTTTCTTCTCTCTCTCGCTCTTTTCTTGCCTGTTGCCACCGTCGAAATGTGCCCAGGACTGTGCGTGGCCCACGCGCTCGGTATACCCTCCAGAAAGTTTTCCTACTTTCACCCGAGGATTTAGCGATTTCTTACGTGTAAGGACCAAGGCTTTTCGAAGGGCGATAAATGTATTTTTTTTTATAATAATCGACAAAGATACGTACAGGAAGGAAATTTTTTTTTCCTGCTTTGAAGGTAGCAGACAGACTGAAAATTTACAATTTCCGTATATTGCAAGTTGTTATTTTTGCGAAAATACGGATACTGGGCGGTACACTACGTGTAGCATTTTTGTTGCATTAGTAAACTAAATTTAAAAAGTAATAAATATTATAATAACTAATAAATATTGCAATAGTAGTTTTTGTTAAAAAAATACACTTCTCCATACTATGAACATTAAAAATAAAAGAATTACACTGTCAGGATACTCTTTTTCGTACTCTGAAAAAAATTTGTTAATTTTAATGAAATGATTTACTTCAATAGGACTTATTAAATATTTTATTGCGTTAAAAAATCATTTTTTTGAAGCTATTAAATTTATTTACAAATAAACAAATAAATTCATTTAGGAGTTTTAATGAAATTATTACTTGATTCAAAGAAATATTTAATAAGTACTATTGAAGTAAATCATTTCCTTAAAATTAGCAATTTTTTTTTCAGTGTACATAAAAATAATTTAAAAGTAAAAAAAAATCATGGTTTTGAATAATTTCAATTATTGAACGCAGTGCGGAAAATGAAAAACTATTTTTGACCTCGTGCTTCTCTTGTGGGATGGATTCCACAATCTCAAAACTCAAGTAAAAGATATAACTTATTGAAAAATATCGATGAGCTTATAGCACCTTTTGTGTAAACTTCGATAATACTTTGCACAAATAGCATAAAAATGATTCAGTGGGTAAACTGTAAAGTTTACAAATTGAACGAGCACTACCGATAACTTTGAACTCGTGAAAAATGATATCGAAGCTGTGCGATGCTTTTCTAGCTGCATAGACTACGAAAAATTCACAACACGATAAGCGTACCCAATCGCCTTTCTGCAGCACACAGATGAAAATTGCATATCACTCGAGGGAATCGTGTTTACTTGTTTACGGGGATTTTTCTAAATGTCAACGATGACAACAAAAAAAAATGAAAAATTTCCGCCTCATCAAGGTTTACGTAATAGATTATGACTTTTATTATATACACTTACCAATGAAAATTATGAGCCGCTAGTTGAGTAATTTTATTGCTCTAGACATTGACCATCCGTCTCGGTGCACTCATTTTCCCTTCCTGAAATCCGCTTATACTCGAGAACATTCTCCCCTGAGCGAGCTTAAGTGGTTTAACAGCGGCCTTTCAGCGCTGCGTATATTTTGCAACTACGTCAAGCAGTAATAATATTGTAACAGCTTTATTAATGCGTTTAATGTGTATATGCACACGACTGTCAATCTTCTTTTCTAAAAAGTGTCCTCCAACTCTTGAAGTCGCAAATATCATTACCAAAGATGTTAAAAATGTCAAAACAGAAGGCATAAACACATAAAGCATCGCTTATTCACCTGCTGGCAAATGTCCGACGCTGCTAATTTAGAGACTCGTTTGAAAAAAAAACTTATTATACATGCATTAGCTGTTGTAAAGCAAATTTGCTGCATCTTTTGTCCTTGTAAAATTGCGCAGAGAGAAGAGTTACACGGCGATTGCTCATCAATCAGTACCGTCCACCTTGGCAACAAAAATTTAACTAATGGATTTTGAAGTAGTATTATCATTTATTTGAATTTAGTCATGAATTACTTGTAAGTTTTCAGTTATACAAATCTCCAATTGTATTCTAAAAAAAATAAAAAAACATTTTAACTGCAGCAATGTGTAATAATTTCCTATTATCCCAATTAATTGAGGTATACGACTAACTTTGATAGAAACAATAGATAAAAATACATAAAAATGCATATTTATTAAATTTAAAAAATATTTATTTAATTGTGGTGATTATTTAGTAACTTCTGTGTCGTATAATAAAAAGAAAGGAAACAATATTCTAGATAAAAATGTACGTATAAAAAAATCAAGTATATCATCATAAATTTAAACAATTTAATATACTTTCTTGCGATAGTCCTTTAATCCTTCATTATACCACTTTAGATCGTATATGCCAGACTCAAGGACTAGTTTAATAGGCAAACATTTTTCCCAACCTTCGCTGCGCAAAAAGCTGCCCCGAGTGACATTCCTATAGAAAAAAGGGAAGTCCCTGCGTCTCTGGCATCTTCAATTACTCTCTTCAGCTTGTTACGTGACAGCAAACGCGTACGCCTCAGTACTACTTATACTGCGCCGGTGAAGGTGCGATCAAACATTATCAGCGAATTTCGAATAACCGTCGCGACAGATAGTGATCGCGGAGACGCCGGTCCTCTGAACGGGAAATCGATGCTTGCGATTTGCGAGCGCAGGAAGTTACTCTTTTGAGTGCTGAAAAGCTCCGAAGGCTTCCCCCGCCCGTGGACGTCGATAAAGTCGGCCTCAATCCTTTATGTAATAATTCATTGATCCCTGACGTAATGGTCGTCCGCGACAAAGTCCACGAGAGCCCCGAGTGCAAAAGCTGGCGCTAATAGCCCCGCAATCGCTCGTCGCGCATTGTAACAGCGACAGAAAAAAAAGGAGAAAAATAAGTTAAGTCTGCGATAATCTTGCTAATGTAGCGATTGCATCAATTTTTGCGAGCAACCCAAAGTCTCATTTTCTTTGGATGGGGGGGGGGGGGGGGTAGATGACGATAGGGCGCCAAGAAAGTTTTAACGATGGCGATTGCGAGTTCATTTTTCAACTTCGCTTCGTAGATTACAGTCTTTATTAAACTTAATTTTCCGTTAGTTACACGAGCTTCAGAGAAGCTTTCAGTCTTTTATTTTTTATTTTTATTTATTTAAACCAGTTCATACATATACACAATTATAAATTGATGTACATAAACAAGTTACAAAAACAGTAACCTAGTGGAGGAAAGCAAATTCCTGTGCCGCTAGCATGACTGTATATAATACTAAAAATTAAAACTAAAAGAGAAAAGAGAAGAAAACAGAAAAAAGAAATATAAATGATATAAAATCAATAACGTAAATGAGGCTTTTGCAAGGTAGCTCGCAGTCTTAATGCCTAGAAGCATCGTTACTAGGTAAAAAACGAAATGCTACAACTTTGCAAAGCACCAGTGCAATTAAAAGGTATTCATTTCCAATATGTAATTAACGTTAACCTGGCCTTTACTTCTTTTGCAAATTTCTCTCTCAAAATTGTTTAACCTTTTAGGGCATGTTAGACCAGGGGCACACGTGTATCTGTAATGTGGGAAATTTTCCTTATGCTCTCTGCTGGAATAACATTTACAGGTTGATGTGAAGATTTTTTTAGGTTTTTTTAGCTTGCGAATTTTAACATTGATATTAATTAATTTATATGACGCTTCGTGACATCCGATCATTACTCTTTTAAGAGAGGATTAATGACAGAGTTAAAAAAGCTTTTTAGCTTATTTTTCTTATAGAATCAACACAGCTTACATCGAAGATTGTAATATGAACCTCAATATTAATTAAAAATTAAAATAATTATTGAATTTAAATGAATAAATGTATAAATATTTCATTTGTCTGTTTCATTTGTGTTATCAACGTTTGCTGGTTTATGTCAACAAATGCAATGTGCAACACGTGCAATACTTAGCACTACCATCTTTTTTTTGTCATCATCGCTGCACACGGTCGATACACTCGGCTCGTGCTAAAATTGCTCACCTACTTTGTGCACTCATCATGACGTTATGTCCTAATTCGTACGTCCTATTGTTATACAATCTTGAAAAGATTAAATAAAAAGAAATAAATTATGCCCTGGAAAAAAATTAAACTGATCTGCATAATAAGCATTTTCATTGAACGAACAATTAAATGAACTATTGCATACAAAAATGTAGAGTGAAAATTTCACTCCAGCTGATTTAGCGTGCACTAAAAATTTGTCAAAACAATCATTTTGCTCCAGTTAACCTCGTGGCCTAGCAGACACAATCTCCGCTAAAAGCAGGTGCTGATACGCGAAATCGCGTGCAATCACGCATTTATACATTTGACACTTTATCAAAATGCAGTGCGATAAATCTAAGCGCCGTTACTACCGTATCTGCCCGGGAGCGTCAATATTTATAAAGCCGGATCTTCTAAGTTTGTAAACGGCGCAATATTTGAGGATCTCCACGTTTAAAAATACACTCGACGCGTTCACCGTTGTTGCCGTATCCTCGATCTTTCTGTCGATCGGACACGTGTATGAGGTAATAATCACGCTCCAAAGAGACTCGTGCGGCTGTTCATGGACACGTTACTACGAGACGGCTGGTCTCTAATTCCACGCGGTGTGCACGTGATAGGGCCAAATCGTTGACTCGGAAAATTTTTCTTCAAGTGCTTGTTCGCGCTATCAATAAATAGACACGCTCTCTGTTTTCAGGCTGCTTTCGGAGGCGTTGATCAGACCAATCAAATTGGCTAAGTACATGAATAAGACCTATATTGATATAAACTGTTATATTGCGTCGTAGTGATTGAGGGTACGCTTGTACCCACGTTGCGTGCATAAGCAAATTAAATTTAGGAATTTTATTTACTTATGGATTAGTCAATTTTATTGTGTGTTTAGATTTTGCACGCTTCAGTGATACCTACACTATAAACTGTCTGCTATCACGGAGATAACATAGCATTGAATTAAAAATAAGACAAGACTACGAATATGACAATTTATTTACAATAGAAGTATACTATCTAAAGTTGAATTAGTGAAAACAACTATAATTAGTGAATTTTTGCTTAAAATTAGTGGAGAGAGCTTCACGATTTAGATATTAGTGGAGCATATCTTCTACTAATTTTAATAAAGTTTCACTAATTCTATTGTAGAAGGTAAGTCAAGGCAATGTATAGAAAATGCTTCCCTTCAAATTAATCAATTTTTATAATGAGGATTATAATGATAAAATCTTCCGTTGGTCTTGTTTTTAAGTAATAAGCCTTTTCTTGTATTAACAAATTCAACAATACTTACCTTGATATTCCAGACAAGACAAGAATATATCAATGTTTGTATTACGTTTTACCAGAGGCCTTCATTTTATAAATTAAATTAATTGTTTTTTATTATGAATCAAATCAAACAGTTTTATTCGTTTTATTTTGCTACCCATTGAGTAGCTGCAATTCTTTCATTGCCATGGCTGTAATAATCTGAAAAAAAAAACTAAAAACAAATCATACACCTATATCCTTCTATCTGTCTTACAAAAATCGTTTATAAAAAAAATCCATTTTTCGATAAGCTACATGTTCTTCGATATTGTTAAGCTGAACTCTTAATTTTATAATAAATTACATAATTGAACAATACTATTGTGAAGTGGTGGTAAACGTGCTTTTCGATTAATAAAAAAATGATTGTATATCAGTAAGGATGAACCAATCGGATATTACAAGGTACAAAGGTTAAAGCTCTTCGTATGACACATGGGTACTTAGTTTATGTAGCGAAGTTTTTAAGTAGAACGCGTGAAATTCCGCAACTGTCTCAATGTCAAGCCTTATCAATCTATACCCAGACGATTTTAATCTTTAGGCCAATGACTAATTACAACTATCAACAACATAGAAACATACATATATGCACTTACAATGTTGATAATTAGAGATTTATATCAAGATTAAAGGATGAAATGGCTTTTTCTATTTATTGTTAAAAAAAGTAGTAAGTGCATTGTTTCAAAAATGACTATTGTTTTTTTTTAGATTCTTAAGCGAGGTTGTTATGTTTTAACAAATGTTATCGTTTAATTCAACAATCAAAAGGTGATTCAACTTTTGAATTTAGTTACTCATCTTAAGCTTGTTTAATTTCATTTAGATAATTCTGCTTCAGATATTGTAATTGAAAAATTGAAAAAAAAAAACAGGAAGGTCATCTTTCTTCCCACAAAAAGATAAATAAAAACGGCAAATCTGTACGTGTTTTGTTTGTTTATTGATCGTTGATTACAATTAATCAAATAAGTAAACATCAGTTTTATAAAAATTATTGATGCATATTGCAACATCTTATGTTATCTCTTCTACTGATTTAGCAAAATGATGGCGCAGATATGTTTGCATTGTTGCCTTTGTAAAAACCGTGATGATGAATATTATATCACAAAAATGCAACATTTGATTATTGTTTACTAATAGAATTTTTAATTCATAGGTATAAGAAACAAGTTATCCTCTAATGTGTAATTAGATATTGAGTACACGGAGAAGAAACATTTAACCGCAATTATTTCAATTTCAATCACAAGGTATAAAAATTGATTGCATGATCCTAGACACGTAAGCAAAAATAATCACTAAATGTTTGCTCATCGATTCTAGAGTACGATGAAATCCGATCATATTTTCAAATCGAACACAAAATTTATTGCGATAACATTCATTATTAATGTTATGGATGATATTTTTATTTGATTAATAATAATCAAAAGAAGATGCGTTTATAAAAAGCATTTCAATTCTTTTATACAAAATTCGATTTAATTTAAATGAATTTTTGGTTACTCCAAATTACACATTGTGAAGAAAACAGTCCTGTTATCGTTTACCATATTTTTCTTTTGGATGAGTGTATAATTTTTTAGTAAAGAATTGTTGTAGTTTTGTTAGCGATAAAGCGCGGATCAATTGAGATTACAAAAAGTGACAAAATATTTAGACAATTTTTTTCTGTTATTCGCGCATTCTGGCGCGAAAACACTGATATTACAGATTTTTCTTGTTTTCCCCCAAGAAAATAACTCGGGTTTTTGCAAAATTTGTTGAACTTCTTCACAATGACTACTGAATGTCATGAAAATAACATGCATGGCGGAAATAATTTATGCTTTCAACATGTTGTTCTGCCTCAATCATCGCAGTGCGCTAAAACAGGATGTTGCCACATTGTAAACGATAATAAAAGTTTTACTTAAATTTGGAAAAGTATTAAGTACTTAATTAAAAAAAAATAATAATACAAGTTCTTACAAAAAAAATCATAATAGAAATTCCTTGTGGTTTTAACAATTAATAAATGGCATAATATGCCAACGATTTGACTCCTCGTCAAAACGTACATCTCGAAAGCAAGAAAGTTCTTCTTCCCGCAGCGCACGAACGTGAGGTCGCGATTAAAATTGATCGGATTCTCAGTCGATGCTTTGTCCAAACAAGACCGTGGACAAAAGGTCGACATTCTCGTTGAATACGCAAAAAAAAAGGAATAAAACTAAAACACGTTGGCGAAGCTTCTCCGTTTCCATAAAGAGTAACCACGAGGGGGTCCGAGCAGTTCCAAAGCCTCGACCTCGTTCAATTATCCGTCATTACTCCGAAGCGCTGAGAGCAGTGGGATACAGGCGCATCTCAGGTACGGGGCTCGATAAAACACTTCTCGCCGGCCGGCGAAGGCAATAATATGATCGAAGCGAGCGACCGGTCGACGCGCCGGGCACACGTGTTTTTGCACTCTCGTACGTCGAGCCGCGCGTGTGCATCTCTCCCGGCGCGCTGCACGCGATTCTCCCCCTTTCTCCCGCGGCGGACTCCGACCCGCTCTTATTACACCGGACTACCCGGTACGGCTGTACTCGCAAGTATTTTGACATCCGCACTCGGAAAGAAAAATCCAAGTATTTTACTAGAACCCGTGTAGAAATTGGATAAAAAAATCTTCCAGGATTCCGACTAGGATTCCCTACTTACCCAACATTTCCTAACAAGACCTGGATCCAGCAAGTTTTTCCTACTGTTTCCCTGATACCTGACAAATCCCTGCCTTTTTCTACACGGGAATCCATATGATTGTAATTTAGGAAAAGTTCCTTATATACTATTATAGTAGAATTTCATACTTTTAAAGTTTTTATATACACTTTGAAATTGTTTAGTACAGTCTTCTAAGATATAACTTATATTATAGCATCATAGAAAGGATTGCATATAAATACTGGGGGGGGGGGCCCTACTCGCTCCGCTCGTCCACCCCTCATTTTGCGATACAGACGAATTATAGAAAATAATTGTTGCATTTTTCTCCTTTTTTTCCTGTATACGATACGAAATTTCATTTACCCAATTACTTTGGCGATATAATTGAATATATTTATTTTTTCAGTCAAATTCCAGAAAATAATTTTTTACAACCATTATTTTATTTTAAAACTGTTAGTTGAATTTAAAATTTGCAGCAACACGATAATTGCGTCATTTTTAATTTTAATTTACTGTGATGTAATCCATTCGGAGTTAACGAGTTTAAAAATTCTGTTGGAATTATATTTACTAAATGCTCATTATTATCGTTTCTGCTATGTCAGTGATTAAATATTTCATAGAATGTATCGGTATACGATTTTGAAGCTAAAATTACACTTTCGTAAAAATGTCGATTCATATCTTAAGTATTCAAAAATTTCATCTATAATATTTTCGTTTGATATAATTGTTTTTGGGATTTTTGTTACTTTACTTTCTTGATCATATTTTGGTAAAAAATTGCCATTGCCTAGATTTAAAAGCCAAAATTTAATATGAAGTCAACCGTTAACTGTTCTACGGCGTTTCACACTCTTTTCCGATGTGCTGATAGAATCGCCTTATAGACTGCTTACTTTTTTAATGTGAAAAGATAGTCTACTTTAAAAGCTCAAAATCCATGATTATTTGCATGAATTTTCATACTAATAAAGTAACGCTGGTGATAAACTCTACTAGTACCCCCATTCTTACTATAAAAGTCAGATTTTTCTTTCCGAGCAGCGCAGGTCCGACGCTATACGCAACGAAAGTGGATTTTATCGGCGGATAGCATCGGATGTCACGTCAAAATGTGTGTAGTTTTGACGTTTCGAAATTGCACGACTGGTCTATTCTTAGACTGAGGATTCGCAATTGTCGGTGGAAATTTATTATCGCGTCGTTTCTCAACCTACATTCCTCAGCTGCATTTAGATTTCCGCTGGGATGAGAGAAACCTTTAGCTCGCACTTGAGGATCAAAGAGCGTACATACTGATAAATGTACCGTTCATGAAGTTTCATATTTCTTGTATTTTTGAACAAAATTTCGTTTATGTTGAACTTTGAACCCGTCTAATAAAATCCTACTTCAACTTATAATAGATATTTCAAAATTATTTTGAAATCCGGGATGATATGAGAAGTTAAAATGTTTCATTATGTTCGTTTATCTGTGTAATTAAAAGAATTTAAACAAAATTAAATACATTGTATTCCGTTAATATCGTAAGATAGATATGTTCCAGTTAATTTTTTCAAACACTGCTCTCTAGTATAACAAAATTATATGTGAAAATTAAATGTGACTATTCACATTTTCAGATTTACAGGGTGCAACAAATTATTCCTAATTAAGCAGTTTAAATATTTATCATTTAAATTTCAGACATAATTCAAATTATTGATAAATTTGCTTGGTTGATTAAACCTGAATCCTAAATTAATATTGTTTTTTATCAATTTTTATAATTTCATAAATTATTTATATGCCATTTTGTATTTGATTACCATCAACTTTATTTTTCATTTGATTTATTAAATTAATCGAACGAACTACAATTGCTATTGTAAAATCAAAAATTCATTACATGAAAATAGAACGAATAAAACGCCCAGTGTAAACCTCCCAAATAAATTGCATCTAACTTCCTTTACAAGTGTCTTCCTAGAAACAATTCACCACCGCATTCTAAAAGAAAAAAGTGTCTTTCCCCGTCGCGACTTTGATGAAATTCATCAAAGCATCTCGTGACGAGTGCAAGTGTCGCGCGTGGCCAAGGCTCGGCGATGAGGTCGTCGCACGGCGAGAGTTTCTCTTCACGGCCCTGAAATACCCAAGACTCCTTTTTTCACGTTCTCTCCTCCTTTTTTCCGTCTCACTCCCGCGTCTCTCGCTCGTCTGCGGCGATTTCCTGCGGGACGGCGGCGGAGCACGCGCTCGCCGCGTGCTCCTAACACCACTGATAAAAGCCGCGCCGGGGAATTTTTTTTTTTTCACTTTCATGACGAGTATCATATAGCGACGACGCTGCTGGAAGAACTCACAAAACGACGCGTAAACGATGCACAATGCGAGCGCATGTGGCAAGGATTTTACTTTTCAAGTTGCGTTCTTTATCTATGGAAAGTTTATGTAATCGAGCCTCATAGAAAAACTCCTTTGTAGTGCACTTTCAAATAATTTAGATAGTGGCTTTTTCTTCGCGGAGATAAATGTCACAGTAAAAATTACTATGTTCTGTAGGAACAGAGGGATATACTCAACTTATGAAAATTTTTACTATAAAAAATAATCAAAATTCTTATGTACACAGCAAAAATTGCTATTTACATAGTAATTTTTACTATAACATTTCTCTCCGTGTTGAAGTTGAATAAAGAATGGTTTGGGTCAGTTTCATTAACTTCTGCACATGTTGCATGCTTTATCTACAATTTAATTGTATGTAACTTTTTATTAAAGCAATTATTTTGAAGAGTAAAATTTCACTAATGTTTTTAAAATTTAGTATAGATTCATATTTAAAACTTTTTGTGTTATAAATCTACTTTTTTTGGTTGAGTATATTTTTTTTTAGTTTATCAGGAATAGTAAATGCTTATAATTGAAATTGTTTTTAATTACATATAAGATATACACATAAACGATTTATTGAACCGAATACATTATAAAGATGCGATCAAACCTTAGCATATATATGCACCTCCCCAATTACGTATCAAAGTTTCTGAAAGTTTCGTATTACATTAACCGAGATAATTGAAAGCATCATCCAAAATATTCGATCAAAAACGAGAAAAAAAAATTCATCAGGCGATCGCTGCGTGCAGAATCACGCACTCGCCGTTTAAAATGGCAAAATTATCAAAACGCAAAAAAAAAGCGCTTAAAATAATTAGTTATCAGCGCAGCTCGTAAATTAGGCATCGCGAGTAAAGGCCCCTTGACTTTGTTTTCAAATGTTAACAGTCGCAATAGAAGTGAAATTTTAGTAATCGCACTGAAAAAAAATGATAAGCTCCCTTTTAATTTTTTCTTTCTTTCTTTCATCATTTATTCAAAATATTCGCAGCTACAACAGCACCGGCGAACGTTCATTAAAAAAAATTCTAATAAAAATGGGAATTTGTGCGACTTTGCCTCCAAGTTTTATCCTATGAATGTAGATACCGCAGCTGCATCGGTAAAGGATGAAAAATTCTCTCCCGACTGCATTCGTTCGTTATTCATCAAACAATCATCGCGCTGATGAGCCTCACATTTGATCATCGATCGTTTACACCGGATCTTCGAACTGAAAATCCGGCCAGATTGAAAGACCTTTGGTGTATACGTGAACTTCGCGCACTACTGGGATTTCTCGGAGCGGAGCGACAAGGTGAAGCGAATCGAGGAAAATAAAGTCAGACTGGCCTGTTTCAATTTGCGGGCTTAGCAGAGTGTATCTTCCCGGCCACGTGCCACATTCATAACAACACTTTATAACGTAGTATCAGTCCCGGCCTCTTATAGTACGCGCGCGAGGCGAAAAAGAAACGCAACGGATCAATGGTGGATGCGTTGAATGACGAGCTTTCGCAACTCGCTCGATTGCAAATTCCAGCAAGGCCACGTTCAGGGCTCTTTTGGCTAAAAAATTCCGAAGACATTCTTTTTTACGTCCAGGTACGCGGACATCTCGCAGCGCAAAAAACCAAGGAAATAAATTTATATATTGTTTACATGACGTGATAAGTCAAATAAAAGTCTTAAGCGATTTGGCGGGGACGTTGACTTGTACGTTAAATATTTTAATAAAACACATTAAATATTGAATGAAAGAAAATTAACAAGTTAAATAACTTTGAAAGAAACTGAATGTCCGTTAATCGGACTTCCTTTGGCTTCAAGTGGAATTTCATTGCATCTTCTTTTAAAAAGTGTGAGTTCGAACAGCGCGGAAAGATAAATCGTATTCGCAATTTAATCTTAATCGTCTTTATTTTATAAAAACTATAAATTCATTAATTTAATAAGAATGCAATGTTAAAAAAAATGAAAATATATAAGGAAAGTTCATTGTGTTATTGAAGTAGTGCGGAGAATCAAAGTCTATTCCATTTTGCAATAATTTGATCGTGTCGAAACAAAAACTGATGTAATGTAATCTTGGAGAGGATGCGAAAAAATTATCGTCTATAAAAATTCACACATACTAAAAAGTTTCATGACTCTTATATTACAACGAATTGTGAGTGACTTAAAATAAAATAAAGTGGGACGAGGTACAAAGTAATGAACAAAAAACAAATTCATTTATTCTGTTGCTATAAATATTTTTCATTTTTACTTTTTGAAAGCAAAATCACAGCTACATAAGATGTGGCTTAATAATAATATAATATAATAATATAATAATAGAAGTTACGAATTAATGATAATAATAGATAAAATTATATAATAGTTTTTTCTTTTTTTCTTACATCCATGCAGCAAATATATATATAATACTAATGACCGTACGATATTATGTAATTCCTATATCTCCAAATAGTACCTACACTTGTTTTATATTATCGTATTTATTTTTTTCGTAAATTATTTTGCAACAATAATTGTCGCCTCCTACGTTTATTTTTGCTCGTCTCTTGCTTTTTTTTTCGCACATTGCGCACGTTTCCTAGTACATATACAAGTGTTCCGAGATTGAACGATCGATCGCGCTGTGAACTCGAACGACACCCTGAAGCAGTAGATCCCGACGAAACTGTCTCATGAGAGATCGCAGTGCCTTTATTAATTTTTTCCTTTTAAGAATTCACCTCATTTATTTATCGCAAAATTCGCATGTAAAAACGCTATGCTTGTTCGTTCATGTATTTTTCCTCCATTTCTTATGGCGAAGCATCTCCACATATTGTATGTTTTGTTCGCTTCGCACGTGTGATAACTTACAGGCTAAATAAATATTTTACAGGATTTTTCATCGATTTTTCTTTTTTGAGACTATAACCATTCATGCAACACACGCTTACTCACACTTTTTCCTTATTCAGCTAAGGAAAAGTCTTTTTTTCGATCCCTGGAAAAAAGAAGTGAACTCGTCAACCTTCCTTCTTCTTAATTTTTTTTTCGATTCAAACGAAATTTTGCTGTTATTAAAAACAATAGAAAATAAAAGTAACATTCTTTTTGCAGTAAAATCGCACGCTTTTCATTAAAACGTGTACTTTATTTATATAACACTCCCGTTAATAGCTACCTTTACGTTAATAGCTTACATAAAATTACAAACAAAAAAGTACGGTTTCACCTTGCGTTTTCAGCATCCTGTCGAAATGCTCAATCCACGTGAAGAGTCAAGAAAGACAATTCCGCAAACGTTTATCTTTTAACTACGGGTTTCAGTGCACCAATTGGCAAATCTGCACTGCCTTTTTTTGCGTTCTCCACGTGAAGCGCTTTCTTTGCCGTTTACGAAAACAAAAAAAATGAAAAGATAAATTCGCTTATAAACAACGATTAAAACAAAAAGAAATAAAAACGACAAAAAAGTTTAATTTAAACAAAATAATAAAACACATCCTTGGCCGCACGTGAATTTTCTTAGTTTTCGTGAGTGTAAAAAGCGCCTATTTAAAAAAAAGTCGACGAACAGTTTTTACAGGCTCGAGTTTGTTTTTGCGGTACATATTTATGGCACTCATATGGCTGGCTAGCTGGGGCCTAGCCACGCAGGAATATGCATTTTTTCCCTATAGTCGAACGTGTGTTCACGGCGAAATTGAAGCCGAGCGCCGCATTATCGAGTTTCCGACATCAGAGACCATCGTGCATTTTCTCTCATTTTCTTTAATTTTTCTCATGGATGCGGTGCCCACCTCGACTTTTCTGCAGTTCTTGTGCTTCTCCGATTCGCAATCGTTCGGTATCATTAGGAAGGATAAAAATAAAGGAAAATGAGATAAACCAACGGGCTATCGGGGGTTGACTATGTTGACTCTTTAGACGGTATGTCCGAAGAAACCTGATGGTGTAGGCTGTTCGCGCACGCGCTTGTATTTTTATTCGGATATTTCTTTTCATATGGAATGCTGCATACTATTTGATTTGTTGAAAAATAAGATTTCCAACACTCTTTAATTTTCTACGGTGAAATAAATAAAAGAAGAAATTTTTTGTTAGTCGCTGCTTCGTAAATCAGGTCAAGCTATTTAGCACTCGCGCGTAAAGCGGTCCTTGCGTTATTTTCGTTTAGTCATCGCGAAAAAGCCGTCACCTCGGACTTTTACCCGAAAAGTGGCATCCGTATAAAAATGAGTCGTCGTTATTCTACAGCGGGTGAAAGGACAGAAAATGTGCTTATACCAGAGAAAATATGCGTGAAACGCGTGACGCTTTCGCAAAGACTTTTGTCTCGCGTCTTTTCAAACTCCGTGGCTCTTGATCATTTCTTTTTTTTTTATTTAAACTGCAGTGAGTAGGCTTGTATAATGATTTAAGGCACTAAATTTACAGTAATAGTTCGTTTGCGTTTGCATGCTGGCTATTGATTTATTTTGTTTTGTGTTTTTTTTTTCAACTCTATGCTCTCCCCTGCATGCACAGTTATGAACAATTTTTTTATTTTGAAATATAGAAAATTTCTTTTATTCATGTTATATTTTTACATTTTTTAAAAGATTTTTTTTTCAATTTCTCGAGATTTTTAGCTTAAAAAAATACAAGAATTGACAGTGTTGTCCGTCGAACCGAATTAAACTAACATTAATAAATTAGTATTTTTTTTTTCATCAATAAACTTTGTACACATAAAAATATTCCATGAATGAGTCTCCATTTCAAAGTAAAAGATGCTGCCATCTGTACGTAGCAGTTTCAATCTTAAAATATCTCGTAGCAATTACGGAATACAATAATGCGTCGGTGCTTTCATTTTTCGTTCTGATCGATTAGCGGTTAATACAGCGTTCACTCATCGTTTTTTCTTCATTTTCATTTGCTAAGGCACACGATCCTACGCGAAAAATTCCAGAAAAAAACCATCCAAGGCACCCTATAGCACGTCGTTTCTCACGAACTTCTACATCGACCATAGTACACGCGACTTTTATAGAAACTACAAACGACTCTATTATAAAAGAAATTCTAAGAGAAAGAAAAAAAAAATGTTCCATTGATTTTGTCATTCGTACATTTTTTAAATTAAAACGTTGTTATTCGTCAGTTCGTATACAAACGCACAGCTGCGGTTCGTCGGAAGTCTCGAAGTTACATCTCGAGTTCGTTCGGGTCCCTCGAAAAACCGCCTTTTATTTTTTCATCTCTTGCCTCCACGAACAGTCAATCGAGATGTAATCTACGTATTCTACACGGTTCGGTTATACACATTCATATACATAAAACATTATACATATATATATATATATATTAAAAAAAATTTTTTTTCGCTAATCTTAATATTCCAATGCTGCGTTTATTTTATAGTATACGCCGATTATACTTTATTCTTTTATTAGCATATAAACTTTTCTCTTTTTAATACCGCACACTTCCAAGCTTTATTCTCGCTCTCGAGCGCCTTCCGTTTACCTACTTATCACGATTTTCGCTTTTGCGCAATTTGCCCATCTCCTTCGAAATCTTTAACCCGTTCTTTATCCTACATTCAGTTAGCATAGTACGTTTTCTTTTTTTTTATTCCATTCCATCGCCTCGGCTGGCAGTCTTTTTTTTTTTATAAATTAATCTTCACAATACTGTTTGTAATACGATATTCTACGCATCTTTCAAGCGCATTTTCGATTCGCTCGAAGAGTATCCATTTTTTAATATTCTTTTTTAATTCTTTTCTCCCATTATTATTTTTTTTTTTTAAATACAATTATACAAAGTTCAAAAACCTACTTGGCTCGCTGTAATGTCGGATATTGCATTACTTACATAATTACAATGAGTCGAGGTGCGGGAGGAAGCACGAAATTCAAATCGTCGTCCTCCGCTCGCGCTCGTTTCTTTCTCTTTATTTTTTTCTTTTTAGCTTTTATATACTCGTAATATAATCAGTCGCCGTGAACGTCGGGAAAGCGAATCTCCGTCTTTTTTTTCTTTGCTGAGCACACTTTACTCGCTTGTAAGGTGTACACTTTAGTATCCCTCTCCATTTTCGATATAGTGACTCTTCTCCTTTATTTATAACGCGCATACGATAATTCAAGTGACTCGGGATATTACCATATCGTATGTAATTCAGTTGTGAAAAAAAAAATTGACGACTTACATTTCGTCGATAGTTTTCTCGCTACTTACGTTTCGTCGCCCATTTAGCGGCGACAAATTAGCTACTTACTTGACTACTAAAACTTCTACGTTTTTCTTTTATGTATACGACGCCTCGTCCTTTTCTTAGTAGACTATTTTTTTTTTAGTATACTCATAGACTCTAAAAGAGCGTGCACAGTCGAATAAAAATGTACATAGTTTCATCATCATCATCTCTCCACTTCCACACTAAGACAATGTACTACGAGCTACAACGCTTAAGTGCTAAACAGTATTTATAGATAAAATCTGTACAGGTAGATATTTTTAATCGAATCGTCTCTTCACGGAGCGACAGTAACCTCTCTTGACTATTTTCTTTTCTTTTTTTCACCTCACTTTCGTCAAACACACAGTTCGGTCTCCCGTTTAGCGGGAGTAAACACAACACCCAGACCAGCTTCCATCAGTTCTTCTGCATGCGCTGATAGAGCTGGTCCTGCTCATGCTAGGCGTCCATGTGCCGATACTTGTGGGCCGACATCTGGGCGAGGCCCAGCACGGCGTACTGGCACTGCAAACAGTGGTAGTGGGTTTGCTTGCCGGAGTGCTGGCACTGCACCGCGCCGCAGGGTTGGCTCGGCGTGAACTTCTGGAAACCGGCGGCGGCTATGCTGTCGAGCTTGGCGTGCTGGCGCCTGTGAGCCACCACCTTGTTGGTGTCGGTGCAGACGAAGTCGCACTTGAGGCAGTGGAAGTGGGAGGCCTTGTTCTGCATGGAGCCCAGGGACGAGGTGTACGCGCACTGACCCCTGCCGCAGGGGACGTTGGCCCTGTACTGCTGGAAGTCGCCGCCCATCAGCGTGTCCAGTCTCTCGTGTCTGGCGGTGTGCTGGACGAACCTGGTCTTGTCGCAGAAGGAGTAGCCGCAGTCCTGGCGCATGCAGTGGAAGTGGGTCTGGTGTTCTCGGTAGCCGCAGTGGGGGTATCTGCAGTCCTCGTTGAATCTGAAGCGGATGTAGCCCTCCGGCACGGGCTCGTCCTTGAGCATCCTCATGGAGTGGTGCAGACGCTGCTTCTTGGCCTCGGGCGAGTTGGAGTCCGGCGGGGACAGCGATCGCTTCAGATTGAGGTTCGCGGCCAAGGAGGCCAGAGGATTCTCGTCTCTACCGGGTGGCAAAAAGTTGCCAGGTGGCAGACCAGGTGCGAACATGAGTCCAGGAGCGCCGGCGTACATGCTGCCGTGCTGCAGGAAAGGCGGGAGCGCCTGGTTCATCAGCGCGATCTGCTGATTCATGGCGGCCATGACCGCCGGACTTGGGAAGTGGAAGCCGTGGCTCAGGTCCAGCTCGAAGCCAGGAGGTGGCTGCTGAACGTTCGGCGCGACCATAGCTTGAGGTAGTTGTTGCGTCTGCTGCTGGCCGTTCTCGTGATTCTCCACTTTTATGCTGTTGGACTCGTAGGATTCGGGCTGCTCCCTCTTGATCTTGGGCGAGACCTGGTTCGCGTCCATTTTTATTTGGTTCGGCTCCAGCTTTATTTTGTTCGGCTCCATCTTTATTTTGTTGGGCTCCATCTTTATTTTGTTGGGCTCCATCTTCATTTGGGATTGCTGCTGCATACTCTGCTGCATCTGGCGTTGCATCTGGTTCTGGAAGTTCTGAATGTTCTGGGCCATCTGAACGTTCTGCGCCATAAAGTCGTGCTTCTGCGTCTGCTGCGATAATTGCGCCAAGTACTCGTGCTGTTGGATCAGCTGCTGGTGGTTACTGGGTGGTTGGGGCTGCTCGTGGGGCATCTGAGTCTGCTGCTGACTGAGGATGGCGCCTGTAGAATGTTTCGCTATGTGAGCGATGAGACGGTCGAGTTCGGAAAGTGCCTGGTTGCAGGCGTTGCAGTGATAGTGGTTCTTGCGCTTCAGCTTACAGAAAGGTCGGCTGCAGCTTTGCTCTGGTCCGTAGAGGGTATGCGACGTCGACGACGAGGTCGGGGATGTCATCGAGCTCGTTGATGGGACCACTTGCGCTGGTTCTGTAATCATCAACATCTTATTGAATATCTATTCAACGGCACTTTTTAGTATGAGGATTTTAGCTGTGTTTTGGCAGTATTAGTTGCGTGTGATTTTTCAAAGTATTTATTTACTTATTTAAATAACTTTTTGTAATACCATCACAATTATCCAAAAACAAACTACAAAATAATTAAAAAAAAAAGACACAACTATGTAGAAATACTTTATTTAAAAAAAAAAAAAAACTCAAATCTATGAACACTCTCAAAAACAATACAAAACAATTTACTGTGAAAGAAAAAAAAAAGTATGAGGATGGAGTAATAATTTTTTTTTTGTAAAGTTTGTTGAGTGATATATGCGCTGTATGAAAAGTCTAGAGAAGAACTTAAAAACGAACCTTGGTGCACGGAAGCTCGCATGGATAGTATGGCGCCCGGTAGTGCGGGTTCGCTTGGCGGTCCGCTGACCGGATAATATGTGCCTGCCGCCCTCACCACTAGCAACCAAAAACAACCAACACTTCAAAATTACGTTCCCGAAACTAATTGAAGTAAATTTTTTTTTTGCGTATATAGACGTAAGAACCCTGCCACCATGACTCGATTTCATCAAAAGATTCTGTATTTATATCAAAAGTTACGCAAGAAATCAATCGTAAGAAAACAAATGATTTTTTTAACGCAAGGTAATCGCGATAGTTAAGTGAATCGCAAAGAGAATACGCAAATATCTCGAAAACATACATAAAATATTTAGAAATAGTATACAAAACTACGTGCAAATTACATGCATCTTAATCTCTAATACTCTGACGTTCAAATCTTCGTATTTACAAGAACATCGAGTCTATAGATCAAACGCAAACAAAGAACTATATTAACTTTATTAATCGTGCATGAACGTTAAGAAAACTACGCCTCCTCACCTGTCGTCTTATTGCCGACATCGCCAGGACTCGCCAGATCCATGTCCTTCTGTTCGCTCCTGCTCTCCTCCGCCGAATCGTTCAGCTTGTCGATCAACTCCGCCGGATTTTTCACCTGAATCCTGGGCTTCGCGTCCGGTAAGTTGGCGCTTTCGTCCATGCCCTCGTTGTGTTGCTTCTCGTGAAGAGCTATGGTCGAGTAGCGCACGAAGGAGTAGCCGCAATTTGGTCTCGTGCAATGGAAATGACGGTTGGCGCGATTACTGTGGCAGCCAGGCAGTCGGCAATCCACCATCCGGTCGAAGAACGCAAATCCTGGTGGTATTTCCACATTATCGTGAAAGTCTTTGCTGTGCATCAGCAGTTGATCCGGCCGGTCCGTCGAAAAGTGACAGCGGGGCTGCGAACAGTGGTGATGTCGGATGGGTCGTAAGGCGCACGAAAGATCCGGACATGCATCTAGAAATGAAAATTATGTTACATTTTAATATTTAATATGTAGCCATTCGGATGAACTGCGGAGTATTGATAACCCCACTTTATTAAAAAAAGTAAGCAATTTTTACTTTTTACACAGTAGATGTAACTGTCAAATTGGACGTTTATTTAACTTTTCGATTTTTCAGTAGAATCTGCTTTATAGAACTGCAAATTTTATGCAAAGCAAAATCTAATTTAAGAAATCTTATAATTATACCTGATTTTGCAAAGTAGTCTAGACTTTTCCTATTCCCTAGTCTAGCAGATATTTTTTTTCCTTATTGACTTTTGAAATCACGCGTGAGACTTATTTAGCACACGGAGAGAAATGTTATAGTAAAAATTACTATGTTTCGTAGGAACAGTGGGATATACTCAACTTATTTATTTATTTAATAAAATTCAACGGACTAGAGTCCTTGTGGTTACATTTAGAGATTACAGAATTAACTTAAAAATAGGTATAAGAAACAAAAGTGTAATATAAGTAGAAAGCTGACATTATGAAAATTTTTACTATAAAAAATGCTAAACATTCCTATGTGCATACGAATTATTCGTATGTTTTATAGTAAAAATCGTCATAGGTCGGGTGTGTCCCATTGTTCCTACTACAATATAAAAAAAATTCTCTCCGTGCAGATATTACTGCTGCGAAATAGAAGGAACTACTTGTTTTCTCTCGGTGCACTAAAACGGGTAGAAAATCTTGTCAGTCAGAATGACAATTATCTTGTAAGTCGGAACTTGGTCGATTCTAATAAATTGCTTGAAAACAGTCGAAAGAGCGTTTTAGCAAAAATGAATATGTTTTTGCTCACAAAACACTCACAAAAATAGATTCTTAGTCTTAGTAGACCAATCCACTTAAACATTATCTACTTAATTTTAAAATGAATTTCATAAATTGAAAGCTATGCCTGTTTTAATATAGTTCTCAGTAAGTTTACTAGCATAATAGAATCCGCTGAGCTTTATCATAAATATGTTAATTCATAATATTTTTCTGCTTATTATAAGGACTTTTTAATTTATTCAATTCATTTCACTTTTTATATTAAGTGGAAACTCTTGGTTAATTAATCAATCTAGAAATTATCATCCGGCCCATTTATTTCAAGACGACAATCTACTTATTCGAAAATGAATTCGTTTAGGTTTTAGTAAATTAATCGTAAACGATGGTCCGCTTATCCACCGCATAAATAAGTTTGACTCTATAATAAGTACTAGAAGAATAGAATCTGATATAGAATGACTCTATACTATTACTAGAATAATAGAATCCGATGAGTTTTATCATAAATATGTTAACTGCTAGTAATTTTCTGCTTATTAGAGACTTTTTCATTTATTCAATTCTTTTTAGTTCTTGCGATATTAAATGGCAAAAAATACACGACAATCTACTTATTCGAAGATGAATTCGTTTAGGTTTTAGTAAATTAATCGTAAACGATGGTCCGCTCATCCACGGCATAAATACATTTAACTCTATAATAAGTAGATTTTCCAGTGCTATTTAGTAGACTCTTCTACCACTTAGATTAAATTTTTGTGGGTGAACGATATCAGACTTTTAACACGATTGAAGCAACGAAATTCGGAATTACACACCTTGATTGTAGGTGGAGAAGCCGACGGGATCACTATTAATCGGCGAGAGGCTGCCCTCCCTGTCGTCGCAGATGCTCGGGGTGACGGTGATGGTTGTGGACGCGGTGGTGGCCGCTGCGGTGGGCGTGGGCTTTGGTAGTTTGAAACTCGTGAATATAGCTTGAGGCGAGTCCTGCGTATGGGTCGCTGGGTCACCACCGCTCCAGATCTCGATGACGCGATTCTTGGGCGGCCTGCCGCGCTTCCGCCTGAACATGGCGTCGATGTTGGTCAGGTGCGTGAGCGTCACGTCGGAGGACAGGGGATGCGAGGCGCAGGACAAATTGAGCTGCCGGCTGTACTCGTGGATCTTGTAGTGCTGCAGCCTTCGGAACGGCTTGTCCGTGGCGAGGATGACCTCGCGGCAGTTCTCCCAGTTGCAGTGGTAGTGCTTCTCCTTGTCGGCGTAAGGGCAGGTTGACTCATCGCAGCCGCCCTCCTCGAAGAAGGCGTCCGTGATGCGCTCCTGAGTCTCGTGCTCGCGCAGGTGTTCCCGGACCTCCCGAGGATCGCGCAGCGTCGCACCGCAACGGTCGAGCCCGCAGTGGTAGTGGTCCTTGCCCTGGCCGCAGTTGCAGTCTGCCGTGCCTGGCATCAAGTAAGCTAAACGCAAAATTTCAAAATATTACAATCGGTTATCCCACGCGTCTTTGCTTCTAACGAAGAGAAGCGTATTGTATATAGATACTCTCTCAATTCCATGCAGTGAAATTTCACTAATTTAAACAGTGACTATCGTGGCCAGCTTATTAAATAGAAAAATTTTACTGATTTAAGTGACGAATTTTGTTTTACACTGGATGGAAAATGAAATTTTTCACTTATTTAAACAGAGATAGTCGTTTTTACTGATTAAATAGTGATATATGTCACTGACATTTCACCTATCCATTGAGTGAATATTCACTTTGAAACAGTGACCTGATCCTCACTGTCGGAAAAAGTGAATATGCACTGAATAGAATTTAGAGAGTACATAAAAAACAATTTTTATTTTATTAAATGTATGTATATAAATCATTTAAAAAAAAAAGCTAAACGCAAAATTTAAATATATTAGAATCGTCTATTCCACGCTTTGTCGTTTGTAACGAAGAGAAGCGTATTATATACATACATAAAAAAACAATTTTTATTTTATTAAATGTATTTTTATAAAACATTTTAAAAAAATAAGCTAAACGCAAAATTTAAATATATTAGAATTGTCTATTCCACGCTTTGTCGTTCGTAAAGAAGAAAAGCGTATTTATATATAAAAAAAACATTTATTTTATGAAATGTATTTATATAAATCATTAAAAAAAAAAAATAATAAGCTAAACACAAAATTTAAATATATTAGAATCGTCTATTCGACGCTTTGTCGTTTGTAACGAAGAGAAACGTATTGTATACATACATAAAAAAACAATTATTTTATTAAATGTATTTATATAAATCATTTAAAAAAAATAAGCTAAACGCAAAATTTAAATATATTAGAATTGTCTATTCCACGCTTTGCCGTTTGTAACGAAGAAAACCGTGTTTATATATAAAAAAAAAACAATTTTTATTTTATGAAATTTATGTATAAATTATTTTTACAACAAAGCTTGCTCCCTTAATCTTTCAACAAACAAGTAGTTAATTCCGTAAGATTTTAATGAAAAACACAGGTACAATACTCACCTAATTCCGTAGGAGTGAGCTGTTGCTCCTGCACAATACCACCGGACAGTCCGCTCGCGCTGCCGGTCATGGTGTTCGCAGTGAGATCCATCGCCAGATCGCTGGCGCTCTGGAAGGAGTCGTCCATGGAGTAATAGGAGGGCGAGCCGCGATCCTCGTTCGAGCTCTCGCCGTTGAGGCTGAGGGAGAGCCTCTGGGGTCCCATCTCCTCTGGTGCCCAGGTGCCCGGTCCGCGTATGCCGGAGATCGATCCGGAGGCGCCGCCGCCGATTTGCTTGTACTTCCGGTAGGCCAGCTCGGAGTCGTTGCGCTCGTGCTTGCGCTTGTGCGAGAAGAGCTGGCCCGACGAGTGGAGGACGTAGCTGCACTGCGGCCGAATGCAGTGTATGTGGTTGCAGACCCTGGAGAAGCGGCACTGCTCGAAGGGACACGCCTCCGACTTCATGAATTTTTTGAAACCGTCCCGGGACAGCTGCTCGTCCTTGATGTGGTAGGATTTGTGCTTGTCTGTAAATAGCGTTAAATCGTTAATTCGAACGACGCGGTTCATGCGCGTAATAATTGTACACGTACACTGTAAAAAACTTTGCATGAATTTTAATGCAAATGCTGGAAGCAAATTTCATTGGCGTGCATGAATTATGATAAATGTACATTTTTACATTAATTTTAATCTAAAGTAAGTTAAATTGAATGTAAATTGAATTAAATAAAATTTGATGTAAGTTCATGTACGCCGATGAAATTTGCTTACAGTATTTGCATTAAATTTAATGTTTTTTTTTAAAAGTGTAATTTATCGTGCACCAATAATTACGTTTCTAATAATAATATTAGAAACGTAACGTAATAACAGTAATTGTACATAATCAATTACAGTTATATTGTACACAATATTTTTTAATTTATTTTAAAGTTGTATCAATTACTTGACACACTAGTTTTGAGCACAACGTGTCAACAGATCGTGCACAAATATAAATAAATCATTTTTTTAATGGTTGTGCTAAATCTGAATGCACACTAGATTGATTTTCTTAAACAATTTATTGCAAAATATTTCAGGTGGAAAATTTTATTGTGCACTTAAATACTTTGTGTGCCAACAAGTTTGCCATACCAATTTGTTTTTTTTTTATTTTATACGCTAACTGCTAGACAAGTGTGTAGGCTTTTTCCATATTTTAATTTTTGGACAAATAACGCACTTCCAAAGTGAATTCTGAAAATTTTGCTTGAAAAATTATCAGACAATTGTTGATAACTAATGAACTATGCAATTTAAAAATGTATTTCTATAAACAAATCTTTAATCTATAATCTTTTGGCGCACCATTTTTGAGGTGTTAAGAGACAATTTAAAAGCATAAAAAATTTTTCGAAAATACTAGACTAGCGTATCTCCTTAAAATTGACCTGGAAAAAGGTGCATATGTACTAACCCATATCAGCTTTGTTCTTGAAGGTATGCCGACAGCCAGTCCGCCTGCAGTGGAAGTGCGTCGTCCTCTGGCCGGCGAATGGGCAGTAGTCAGTGGCGCAATTCTCAGTGGCCCTGAATCGCTGGAATCCCTCCTGAATGATGGCGGAGTCCTTGCGATGGTAGTTGGCGTGCATCTGCACGTCCGACGTGGATATGTACACTTTGTCGCAGTTCTCGTGGATGCAGTGGTAGTGGGTCTGCTTGCGATTGTGGGGGCACTGGCGGTCAGGATACCTCTCGGAGCAGTCGTCGGTGGAGGAGTAACGCATGAAGCCGTGCTGGAGGGACTCGTCGCGCTTCTTGTGCCACTTGAAGTGGCGGATCATCTCCTCCTTCTTGACGAACACGCGGCCGCTGCACTCGAGGCAGTGGAAGTGCTCGCGGCAGCCGAGGTCCTTGCAGTAGGAGCTGCCGCACTCCTGGCCGCTGCTGAAGCGGCGGACGTAGCGAGAGTAGTCGATCATCGGCTGCGGTAAGCTCGAGCTGCTCTTGGGCGTCGCTCCTCCGGAACTCAGCAACGAGTCCGCTGCACCCGGCGACATGCTTTGCCGGAGTAGAGCTGCAACGAGAGGTTTAATCGTTAGAGAGATTCTATCAATTATTTCTGCATATATTCTATGTTAATTCTAAATTATCTTTTGCAATTCTGTGCGTAAAGTTCTTCTGGTGCCTCTGTCTAGGGTGTAAATTTTAATTTACACACGGGATAATTATACGCACAGCCAACAGTGTGTAAAGTTTACTTTACACATACCATTAAGCGTGCGTAAAAGTTGAATCTTCCACTTTTCCCGCTTCCGAAATTCGGGTTCAATACATTTAAATTGACGAGATTCCGATTGCTGAGCTTCGTTTAGATAAAATGAATAAAAAAACTTTGAATTTTATTTGTTTGTGGATTTTGTTACTCCAATTTTTTTTTAAAGACTATTAGGTCTGCACTCGCACCGGAGACTCGTGTGTAAAGTCGCTAAAACGCACTCATCTCGCTGACTCGTGCGAGAAGTAAACTTTACGCCCTTGTAGCTTAATATACTGTTAAGTAACTATTAAGAAATATTCTTTTAATGCTAATGCATATTTCTTTATTTCAAATACCACGAAAAAATTATTTTTCAATTGGGTCAAGAAGTCTCTTCTATCAGTGCATAGAAGGATTATATACGACGCAGTGGGCACAATGAAAAGTATAATTAATTTAGATTTATAGAAATCAAGTACATACGAGTTTTAAAAGAAAAAATTATCATTAATCGTGTAAAATATTTATCAAAGACATTGAGTAAGTTAAAAAAATCTTTTTATTATAAAAAATTAGAAAGATGCGAAATTAAAATTTGAAATGAGCTTTCAAGCACAAGTGTTCGCAGTAAAGGCGGTAAGTTCAAAAACTACGAAACTATCGCTGTCGATAAGTCAGCGACTACCGGATCGAGCGATTCTCGCTTGATGATAAGTAAACCGCTAGTATAGTGCAGTGCACGGCCAAAAGGGCCCCTCCGACGGACATAACGATTCGTTCGACCTGCCGCTTGGCGTCGGTGAGCACCGTGTGCGTCTTTAAGTGCGCGGCACGCGAAATTTTGTCATGCAAATTACTCGCAAGACGTCGTTCATCGACCCACGCGACCGAGCCACAAGAGCTGATTAGTCAACTTTTTTTTCTCTCTCTTTGCCACTTTTTTTTACTTCTTTTTCGTTCATAACAATGCGCCGTCGCGCGCCTTGCATAATTTTGCATCGCGGCGGAAACGGGGAATTCTTCGGCGGTGGAATTCATTTTTGTTGCATCGCGAAAAGCGTTTGGAGAATTCGTTTGTCATTGCAATTTTGCATATAATGATAGTCCGTCTTTTTATGCAGGCGACCATTATTTCTTCCTCCCTTTTTTTAAGCGATTTAACGTACAATCGAGATGAGCCGCACGTGCCTTTTTTTATAAGACATTGAAATTGATGAGGCGAGCTAGAGTTTCCATTTACCATGTTTTATTGTTCCGAGTGTCGATAATTGTAGGTTGAGAATATCGCGAAACATTCAGCGCCTTGTAAAAACGTTTAGTTCGAGAAAAAAAGTATTAATTTGATTTTAAATGCGCGACGGCAGATATGCATCTGGCACTTGCATATACATAGTTTTGAAGTTTGGAAGAAGGTAAACAGATTGAGGTCTAGTGGAATCCCGAGGGGGGCTGGCGGTTCGGACGTAAAAAACTAATGAGATATAATATTTCTCTGAAGAATAGGGCAGAAAAATTAGGGACTGCCACCGAGCAGGGCAAGAAGAGAAATGTCACTCAAACGGGACGCCCTGGAACTGCTAATTACAAGGCAGCCGCGCGCAAAAAAAAACTTAGCGATTTAATCTGTCTTGGAAATATTTCGGACTATAAATTCGGATGGGAAGGGGGGGTGGGGAGAGAATCCCACGGATGCGGGTTACAATACGGAGGATCCTCAGGAATTCATTATACGTTCGCGGCCATAAAGATTTCTTCACGACAGCTTCCAAGGTTTCCACAAAAATTCGCTCAAGACGATATGCCGAAGCAGCGGAATGCCATCCGTCAATAAAAATATAAAGATAAAAATGTTAATTTCAAAGAAAAAGCTTTTAACGTATAATGTAAATACAGCAAGCACCCTAATATCCATTTTGCATAGCTTGGTATAAATAAAATTCCTCTTTGTTAATTTTTCAGAACAATTTCTTTTTCATTACCACGCGCAAACAATTCAGCCAAGAAAACAAAGATTTTTAATTTAATAAAATCCGCAATTTTTGTCCATAGTAGACTACAAAGGATATACACATTGCCAGCTAATAGATAAACTTAATGCAGCGGGGTTCTCCGCGAGGAAAAGAGGCAAAACAAAGCAAAGCAAACAAGAAAATCTCGCACATCATATAGCCGCGCGGAAAAATTCGTCGCTCGTAAAAGCTCGCGTACGTAAATACAAGCGCGATGCGATCAATGCGCGTGATTATAATGCACCTAATAAACGGCATTGCCGCGTAGAGAAAGACCGCGGCTGGAGGGAGGGGAAGGGAGGGGGGTAAGAGAGACGAGTGTGCCGCCCGCCGATCGGCGCTATTGATAAGGCGTATACGCGTGCATTGTTTCGCGACGCTGAAACACTTTTTTTCATGCCGTTGCCCGCGCAGCCCACCATAGTCGTCGGGCGATCGATTCGCGACTTCCGTCGTAAATCGCGAAATTTTCTTCGGCCGGGGGTAATTACACGCTTGCAGAGAAAACGGATGAGCCACGGGGAAGGTTCCTTTTAATATCATGCGCTCGCTCGTGGTGTCTTGTGTGCACACACGCATACATGCGTTTATATACGTACACCTTGGGCCTTTTGTACTCTCATTTTTTGAAACTCGCTGAACTTATATTGTCCGATGACGTGGGTTTTAGGCCCATTTATAATAGGCGATCGACGCTTTTTTTCTTTTCTTTATTGTAACTGTTTTTGCATTACATTAAGGAGCCTTGAAAAATCCTGCTCGCGCGTAATGAGGTCTAAACACGGTCTTAATGAAACAACGCTTTGTACAGGCACAACGACTATTAACGGGTCGAGATGCTACGTTACGTAAATTGATTGGTAGGAATGAGGGTTTGATGAATATTCATCGTAAAACTGTAACAATTCGAAATGATAATATAATTGTGTAAAAGGCCGGAATACGGCCGAGAAAAAGGGGTGAATATAATTCCAACAATGCAGCTGATACGCTCGATTTATAAAAGGCTGTGGCCTAGATTCTGCATCCTATTTTTTCTTTTTTTTTTTTCATTCTCCTCGCTTTATTATTAACCACAATTCTCCATATCGTTTTCCTCCGGCGCGGCCACGGAGAAAATATAAAGTCGCTCGCTCACGCGCACAAACACTGGAGTTTTCATGACGCACGCGTTTTGCCTTTTCTCATAATTGGCGTTCTCTAGCTCCTCGATTTTATCTGCCGCGGCCCCCGACTACTCGCCGTTTCTTCTCTCTCTCTTTCTTGCCTATATACGTAAAGTGTATACCGATGTTTTTCCCATTCTTACTTCGCGCGATATTATATTAAAAAGCGATGAAGATCAGGAGCGCGATTATACCCCAGGACCGATTAAAATTTGCCCCAAAGACTCGCGTGGCTAATTTATTGTTTGTTGCAGTCACTTGGAAACTCGTGTTGAGGAATGGGTAAATCAAGAAACCGTTTGTATTGGATTTGAATCAGGCCAGGCCGAAATAAATAAGTATCGGAGATGTAATTTCGAGATCTTCTAATAGTTAATGAAAAATGACTTCAGGATATATTCTATTTTGCTTTCCTTTTTACGATGTAACTATCCTATACCAAAAATATCCGACCTAAACGCTGTACTTACCTCACCGAACTTTTAGTCTCGCTTACTGTTTCATGGAAAAATAAATTAAACTTAATTAAAAAAAAAGATTTTATTTTTATTTTTTATTGTAGTTTTATTACAATTAACATTTTTTGAAAGCAATCAGTCGCCAGGCTCAGCAGTATTTCAAAATTAGAAAAAATTAATTTTACCGCAGCTCGTGAGGTATATCGCGTCACGTGCAAAAAAAAATCACCGAAAATCGTTCGCGACATTCCGTGGTGCGAGTCGATGACGAGCCATTCGACGAGAAAGGGAAAACCGCAAGCCGAGCGAGAGAAAGAGAAAGAAGGCGACGCATGATGTATCGGGACACCGAGAGTCGCGCCGCGCGCTTGAGTACCGTTGCGAATTCTTTTTTAGTGGTTTTCAAGGAAAATGAAAAATTTCACGATCGCTGCCCTCGCGAGAATTATGTTAATGCCCGTGACTAATGTAAAAACATTTTATTACGGTAGATTCTTAAGAAGCGATCCGCCGTGACATGTTTTTTCAATAAGTATTTTCAAATTCCGCAAAAGTCTCCTGTCGGCTCTTACTTCGATGCGCTCAGTCGCGCCAAAAAAAAAATGAGAACGAAAATGTGAATAAAAGGTGAAAATTCGGGCACTAATCATATTCCACTTGAGGAGTATTACAATGCGAAAGTCGAGCGTGTATGCAAAGGTTTTCGAGAGTAAAGAGAAAGAGAGAGACGCCCGCCGAGGCACAAAGCTCTGTTCTCATCCTCGTAATCGATTCCAAGGCGAGCCAAGACATAGCGCTTGTATTCCCCGTGGTACACGCGTGCTCCGCTTTTGTTCCTTCCTCCCGCTCTCCCGAAGGGCATTTCGCGAAATACCTACAGCGCTGCGCCTTGTAGCACATAATGCCATCGGTCCCCGACGGTGCGCCCGCCGGATTCTGAGAAACGCGACGCGCTTCGCAGAGGTGCGCGATATGCGTTATGGCTTCTGGATCCTCCAAATCGCCACGCGGCCTCGTCTTTATGCCGAAAAATTCGCAAAAAATGTTGTAATTCTACATTGACTTACACGCTGAAAAAAAATTTGTTAATTTTAAAGGAAATGATTTACTTCAATAGTACTTATTAAATATTTCTTTGAATCTTGTAACTAATAATTTCATTATTATTTTTTATTTATTTATTTATTTAAAACCAAGTAATACTTACATTACAGCAGTAAGCTGTATTACCTTTACAGCATTAAAGGTTTATACATTACAATAGTAATCTCAGAGGAATGAGAAATTCCTGTTCGCTAGTCCGGTTTAAAACTAAATGAATTTATTTGTTCTAAAGTGTAATTATAGTAGTTTCAAAAATTAATTTTTTGACTCGATAAAATATTTAATGAAGTATACTGTTGAAGTAATCATTTCATTAAAATTAACAAATTTTTCTTCAGTGCAGAAAATCGGCGATAAATTATCTTTAAATTTGTCGTTCAAAAGCTTTTTACTTATGAAAGTGCATGACTGATTAAAATACTTTTTGAAATAGATTCATGACAAATATTTTACACTGAGAGAAGAAAAACTTTATAAAAATTGCTATTGTGGTTAAGAAAGGAGTGATAGTCTTAACAGTCGAGAATTTTTTGTATGAAAAATAATAATTTTTAGTACGAAAATTCGAAAAATTACGATTTTAATAATAAAAATCGCTATTTTGAGTACCACAAATTGTTACTTTTCATACTAAAATTTCTCGCTCATCAAGACTGTCACGCATTTCCTAGTCACAATAGCAATTTTTATTAAGTTTTTTGTCTCCGTGTAATATTCAGACTGTATTTTTCGTAATCGTATAAAAAATTACTTTGTCGGTGAAATATATATACTGTATTTTTGTAAATTAAGGCCTGTCAGTAAGAAATTAACGTTAACATTCTTAAATCTGAAGGATTACATCATAATTCTCTGCAGTACACATGTATAGGTACAAGCGCAATCACACTGATCTCTTTAACGTACATTTTAGCCCATGCATTTTGATTTGGCGTATATTAAAAGAAACTTTAAAAACGGCGAAAAAATTAAAAACGCATCGGGACGAAGGTAGTTCCCCTGCGCGAATCGGCCAAAAAATATAATACACATCCTCAAACAGCGAGCGCAGTGGTACACGCGAAACACGAGACAGCCGAATAAAAAGCGAGAGTGGGATAATCGGAAGAGAGAAGGAGGATTCGCCGAGAAAGAGAGAGAAAGGCATTATGCGTTCGAGGAGCATTATGTCCCGGTGCGGGCCCTTCGGAATATTCGCGCGCGCGGGGCACACTTTTCCCTGGAACCGGGCATAATTCTGCCCGGGCGTACTCCCTTTTCTCCTTTTTTCGCCCACCATTTCAAAGCGAGCAGAAAAAAACAGCGAGATTAATGTCCGCGAATTTTTGCGAGATGTTTATTTCCATCCTTTTTTTAGGGGGCGGCGGGGCGATTCTCCTTTTCTGATGAAAGAGGAACGATCCGCGATTTCGGGTTCGTTTGATTTAGTGCAGAAATTTTTCAGGTTTATGGATAGCTCGCGAGGTATTCTACCGCATATACACGCTTATATACGGGAAACGAGGAGGTATATACGCTCGAAGGCTCCTCAGTTATAACTTTTAATTATTTTATCAACACTTAGGGATAAAATTTTTTTAATAAGTGTTATAACTTAACGGCCAAAGGGAAGAGGAGAGTCTTTCGCTCCATAATCGATTTTAATCCTCGTCGGTGCGGGGGCATTAGCATATACACGGCCGAGCGCTCTTGGAGCAACAAAAATGGATCCGCTAAAAATGAGTTATTTTTGCGGGGAAACAAATTTATTCCGCGAAACAAACGTTTCCCTCGGCAAGGCGCTCGACCGGCGCAGGACGGGGATAAAAAAAAAAAAAGAGGGAAAAGGGAATGCAACAACGGGCTCGCGCACTGCTTTACATAAACGCTCTTCTCTCATTTACCTATAGCCTCGGGAGAGATCCCCCGAAGACCGAGGAGTCGACGACGAGGCGAAGGGCGAAGATAAAGAGGAGGAATCGCGAGTGCCCACCCACGCGCATGCGCGCACGCATTGCCGACGGATCGGGCCTTTTTTCTCTGCCGGGCCCTCTCCGCGCTCGCCGTTCCTTCGATATACGCGCTGGGGGAGGAAGGAACGTGACGGGGCTTAAAACTCGGAAAGGTAAATCTCAAAAAATATGAGAAATCACGTGTGCGTTACTGTACGGGGAGAGCCTTCCTTTTTTCTCTCATCCGAGCGGCCTTTCTCTCTTCGGCTCCCTTCCCGAAAACCCCTTTATGCTCACGGGGAGAGAGAGAGACAGAGGGCCGCGCTCGAAACTACTTCTTTTTCGCGGAGAAAAAAGGAGGTAGGGGGGGCTTTAAAATTTTTCAAAAGGGTACACGATGGAGATTTTTTTTATCATTTAATCCACGCGCGCGGCTGAATAACCCTTTATATGCGGGCCTCTGCCCTACTTGCACGTGCGCGCGCAGGGATATATAATGCGATAGAGTGCCCGCTGAGTCGGTGGGCCCGACGTCTCTCTTTCTCTCTCCCTCCGCCGATTTAGCCAGGCTTCGAGAGAAAGAGAGAACGACCTTAAATAGTGGAAAAAAGAATCGTTGGCTGCATGTAACGGACCCGCTCGAGGCACTCGATGGTCCTTGTCACAACATTGTTTCCGGAAAAATCGACGCATGCGCGACTCGGCGAGGGCCGAGGGGGGCAGGTGTGCGCGAAATTTCGCTTAATAACCGTTCCGCGCTATCGCTGACTCACTAAGCCATCTCTTCTCTCGAGTGCACCGCCTCCGAGTGCGCGCGTACGTGTATAAGTAAGCGCGCCGCGCGAAATTACATTTTTGCAGTGAGCGCGCGCGCGCGCAATAAAAAACCGAGGCCCTTTTCTTATTATAGGTGCGTGCGGCGCGCAACCCGAGTCCAGCCGGTACGCACATGTGCGCCCGGCCGTCGCTCTCGCTTTCTTGCACTTTCGTCTGGAATATCTTTTTCACCGACTCTCATCGAAGTGATACTCCGACAAATTGAGAACTCGAGCCAAACGAAGTATTGCGCTGAGAAAAAAAAAATTATAAAAGTTACTGGCTGTATGGGAACGACGCCACGACTGGACATTATTGAGAGTAAATTTTGCTAGCCTGTAGTGGAAATCATCCTATACATACAGCGTCAATTTTACTGTAAAGTTTGGTAATTTTGATTTAAGAGTTCAGTCTGCGGTTTTCGATCCTTCTTTCTCAGTGTAGATATCCGATGCTGAACTTTATTATTCAACTTTAAATCGTTCGAAGCGAAATTAGAATATAAACCTCCGCATCGCATTTCGCAGAGATATTGAAGTTCTTATATACTCGATTTAAATCATTTAAACTTTCTAAACGCGTTATATCTATTTTATAATCATTTTACATTGAAACTCTAAAATCGAAGCGTGTTCAATTATTACGTTCAATCCAAAGAATTTTTTCGAACGATAAAAAATAAATAAGTGGGCAGGTAGTGTCGAGACTTGATCCTCCCGATTAACTGAAGCACAGTCGAGGGTTGGCGTATAAAGGAAAAAATTATTTTTGTCCTCGCGTTTGCGGCGACTCCCTCGTATAAGGAGAATCTCGAAGAAAGAGGGAATAACGGCCGCGGGTCTCACAGGCGCAGCGCCGGCGGGACTATTCTCAGAGACGCGTCGCCGACTTATTGTCTCTGACGAGCGGCCGCGTTATTTCTGTCAAAATTGCGTTATGGGCGCCATTTCCCCCGGCAGCTTTCGCGCCCTCCATTTAACACCTTCAGCTTCTCCCTTGTCGAGCTCGGCTTGTAAACGAGGCGGACTCGCGCGAGAGCCGATCCTCTTTCTTTTCTTCTCCTCGCTTTAGCGTCGCCTCGCGCTGTTAATTGTCTCTTTCGACGCGGATCATCATTTACGAACAAATTTTTTTTTTACATTCACCGTCTCTTAAGAGGATTATTAATGAACCGCGCGTACGTAATTATGTTTTACTGAGTCGATAAAAATTTTATAGCGATACTCTTTTTTTTTCGCTTTTGTTCCTCGTCGCGTAAGTTATAATACTTTAGTTAGGCCTGTTTAGTCATAAATCTTCGCCGCGATATTTCAAGCATTCTTAAAACAATATATTTTTTTTTCGTACACAATTAAGCATCTGCAGGCAATAAATTCGTGCGGAAATTGTTTGAAATGTATTTGTAAATTACTTAATTTATATGCACGGTGCAGCGGAAAAAATTGCATATAGCGCCTTCCGCGTCGTAAATAAACTAGAATAAAAAAAAAAGTTCAGAAAACATGATAAAAATCTAATCCTTTCAGCGGCACTTGATAATCGTCGATCCGCCTTTGAGCTCGCGGCCTCATTATAATTAGTAAGAGTGCCCCGCGATCTATGCGCGCGTCTTACGCGCGAAATTTATAGTCAGCCCCCGGGGGATCCATGCGCATGCGCCTCTCTCTCTTTCTCCATCTCATTCTTCCTCTCTCCGTGTCTCGCGAATGGGATATTTCGCGTTGGCGTGTCTCCACCGCCGTAGCCGGCGGCTCGTTTGATTTAACGACTGCCGCGCGTTTATCGCGGAGCCACCCGAGAGTCCTCCTCTCCTCGTCGCAATTTGAATAAATCTCATTTATTGTCCCGCGGACGTTGCGGATATTCGAATTCAATGCCGGGCTGAGCGCGGCGCTGAGAAAGGGAAGCGCGTCGGAGATGAGAAAAGGGCATGTATAGGGAAGTGCCTCGGCTCGACTTGCCCGGCCCACAGCCGGGACAAATTGACGCACGAAATTTATTATTTGCCCCGTCGTACTCTGACATTCGGTGCACTGTTTGTGCGACGGCCCAATAGAAATTCTCAGCCGGTAGGTATCGAAGGCCCGGTTTACACTGATTCTATGTACGTCCGCCTAATCCCGGCCGAATAAAAGGGCTATTAGTCGCTTTTAATTGTCCGGCGATTTTCGAAGGCTTCGGGGGCTGCTTTTTCGATCGAGTGTGTAAACTTAAATGTCGGGGAGCAAAGCCGCATTTAAAATTGAAAATGCAAACGCATTAGGGACTTTGACAATCGAACGTTAATTAAGGCGCGCGCGCGTTCGATTAAGAGGCTGAGAACTCGCGTCCCTTGGGCGACACTTTCGACGGATGATCAAGGAACTGCGGGGAAAAAGTAGCGGAGAGGAGGCGCGCAAAACGATACGCCGAACGTTGCGTCATTAATTGCCATGGGGATGGAGCCGCCGCCACGTGCCGCTCCAAGAAAAACTCATACCCCCGAGCTTTTGATTTTCTGCGCTATGGGAGAGCCGCTCGTTCTCTCGGCTTTTTTTTCGCTTCTTTCTCTTTTTTCTTTCTTTTTTTTTTTTTAATTCGATGAAAGCAACGAGAAGAAGCGGCGCCACGCGCGCGCGCACTTCATCCCCATTGTGCGTTTGCTTTGAAGATTCTCGGCGCTGCACACATGTGTTAGATACTTTTTTTTTCATTATTCGGCACAATAGTTGCACCGGAAAGTTAATTATTGATTTTAGCTTTACATTTCCTACGAGATTAGTTTGTACAGTTTTTACTTTCAAACGTCGAGTAGTGTTACATTTAAAATTCCCTAAATAAATTTTAATTTCATTCTAAAAAGTAAGTATTCCGTTGTACATCGATTGAAAAGTTGCAGCAGGCTAAAATTTTAAAAACTCGATTACGCAGTATATGGAAACAAAGAGCGAGCTTTGGCCTTGAGTTGCACGCGCCCGTCCGATGACGCGCCATCGTCACCCCCTTATCCACCCTCTCGTCAACCCCTTTTTCCCGGCGCTCCCCCCGTTTTCTCCGCCTCCAAGGTTTTCACGAACGCCCGATATTCCGCGCCCGAGCACTAAATCCCCTGCGTTACATCGAAAATAAACAGAACCCTTTTTTTCTGCAAATGCGGGGGAAGGGGTGCAATTTTAAAAAGAGAAAAGATAAAACGCTCGTGCGCGTACCTTTTGAAAAAAAAAAGGAGAAGGAAGGAACGAGAGCACGAAATAGGGTGGGGGAAACCCATTGTTCGATCTATCGCGGGCGTAAAGGCCGCGGCTCGATGGACCGCTGTCAAAACACGAAATTCGAGGCGCGATTTTCCGGACTCGTGAGCCCCGCGCACGACAGATGCTCCTCTCTCTTTCTCTCTCCTTTTCTGCTCAACGTTTTATCGCGAAAATAACATGTCCAATTTGGCGAGAGCCGCGGCGAAAGGGTGGCCTGATTTATTTCCGAGCCGATCGCTCGATTATGTACTCGCGCGCGGCTCGGTCGCCCGAGCCATTCTTCCGTGCTGAAGAGGCACGGCGAAATATAGATTTCCGGGGGAGAGAGAGAGCGAGAGCACAGAGAACCCCCGTGCCCCGCTGGCAGAGATGAGAATTACTTTTTATTGAATGACTCGGTCGTGAGCACATGGATCGATTGGGCTCTGTTTGGGAAATATTGAAGTCTCTATTAGGCCAGTGTGTGAAATCATTGCTTATGGAATTTTACTATACGTCGGCTCCATTATCGACGAGTTATTGCCTTTTAACTATTCACTCGACATACCCGAGTTGATTCTTTCGTTGTGCGTTGAATAGCGAATAATGATTTTTTTTTTTTTACTGTAAGCGAATGAAAATTGACAGGAAGCATATAAGCGCAGGGATAGGTGAATAGAGCCAGGCTCGAGAATAAAAGCGATCGATTTAAAGGCGACTATTTCCTGCACTTATTTACATCTTCGGCTGAATGGAGCAATGCTTGTAGGAATCGCAAAAAGCAAGACGCCCGGAGCATTTTCGAACGGTCATTCGCTCCGGTGCGTACATGCCAAGAGGAAAAACGCGGAAATCGAAGAAACGCGCTTCGAACACCTCCCGGAATCTGTTGTTTTTTTTATCCGATCGGTACACTCGCTGCTTACGTCGCGTATTTTTGTACGCCCAGGTCAAAGACATCGGCGCATTGGACACACTTTGATCTATTTTAGAGATTACAATGCGCAACGATCCCTCGAGAACAAAATCAACCTCGAATCCGCAGACTTTTTTATGCTTGACCGTTTATATAATTAAGGCGTGGTCCGATTGCTCCGGCTAGAGTGGACGTGAGCTCCTGAAAATTCGCCTATCCATTATTTATTGAAAGACAGAATAAATGTTAATTCTTCTTACATATTATATTAAATTTTAGAGGTACAATGTGAAGATTGCGATAAAAGCAGTAAACTTTACTTTTGTAAAACTGTTATAAACTTCTATATGTTTTAGAATTTTACTTGCTATGTGCATTAATTTAAATTATTTACTATATTGCTATCCCGTTATTTAGCTCGGATGTTAATTAAATGTTATCGCTTTAAGAATGCGATTCAATCCAGTAAACTTAGTGGAACACAAGCGAATGAATGCGCTTTCTATGACGACACTAAAGGCTCTTTACTCAATGATATTAATATCTGGTGTACGCGTGTAATGCGCCGGCGAAGGTGTGCACGATACACAGGGAGGACGATCGAATCGCGTCTTCCTCGATCGGCTGAAAAAGCAAATCAACATCCAATATCGCGCACAAAGGGCGAACGGCTTTAATTCGCAGCGACGCCGCGCGAGTGCATAATCGGCTCCATTGACGCAGGCTTCGCGCATTAATCTTCTTTATCCGCAAGGAGAGAGAGAGAGAAAAAAAATTGAGAGGAGCGACAATGCGGGACGCCCTGCTCCGAGACCTCGATTATGATCGTTCCTACGTGTCGGCAGTGTATGAAGTGACTCGACGGGAAGAATCGAAGAAAGCACACAATGACTCTATCTATCTGATTCTCCGCTGCAGCTTTTGTATATCCACGCGGGGGAAGAAATTTTTTTTAGTATCGAATCGCGTTAATATCAAAAGGATACACGACAAAAAAAATAACGACAACAAGGAGAAAAAATCGAATAGGCGATAGTTTTAGCCGGCGAACAAAGAAAGGAAGAAAATAAAGGTTACTATTCCTCGTCTAGTAATTCGTCTAGCAGAAGGAGAGGAGGAAAAAAGGGGGATGCGCGCAGGCATCTCAGGATCGATGCTATTTTTCACTAGGGTCCGCATTGGCAGCTCCGTTGATTTCGAAAGCGGACCGAGACGGCCGCCCGACAATTAAATTTAGAATATTTTTTAAATTTCTCCGATTCCCCATCGGATGATTTGGCACGTCGCGAGTCTCGCGCGCGTCCCTCCCCTCTCGGCGGTGCAGCCGCTTGCGCGTTCTTTTTGCCGGCGCGCAAAATAACAGCGGCCCGCGGCCGGCCGCCGCCAAAACGAAGGCCATAAAACGCGCGAAATGAGAAGTAAGAGAGAGAGGAGAGAGGGAGGACGAAAGAGGATCTTAAAGAGGGCTCTCCCCCTTTTACCTAACTCGAATTACCCGCGGCGAGTTAAACGTTCCACGGCGTGTTAAATCAAAGAGGCGCGCGCGCGCGCACTCGGAGAAACGCAATAACGCGCGGGAATGCAGAATGATGGAAACTGCCGAGCGGTCCATATGTACAAGTGTACCCTTTTTTATGCGGTTTCTTTTTTTTTTTGCGCGTGTGGTTCTCTTTTTTTTTCAAAGGGGAGGCGAACTCTTGCGTTTTCGCATGATTATACTCTGGAAATAGTCAACACCGGATGAAGGGCCCAACCCCCCACGGAGAGACGGGCACGGATGCATTCGCGTATTTCTGGCGTATCCCTGGCTGCGCGGGATTCCCATCAAGCGGTTTTGAGCGCCTATTCTCTTTGTGAGCGTTTTGAAGTCTGCCCTTCAAATGCTTCCCCAGCCTTTTAACGTTTCACTTTCTTACAAGCGGGCTATATCTTTTGAAGCATTGCGTGCACTTCGTATCCCGACGAAGCGATAATATTACTTTCTATAGCACTTGACACTATCTTCGCCTCTTTTTTTTTACATTTTTAGTAATGCAAAAATAATTAAAGAACGGAAGAAATGAATAATGCATTCATAGTATCCTTCATACACGGAGAAAAATGTTATACTAAAAATTACTATATTTTTTAGCGATGGAAGGATATACTTGGAACGTGAGAAAAATTAGTATATTTTATTTTAAAATTTACAATACGCGTAGTAAAAATTAAAAAAATATTTATTCAATTTTACTAAAATTATACTAAATTTTAGAATAGTATATAGTAATTTTTCTCACATTACAAGTAAGTCCTCCAACTGCTAAAAAATATAGTAATTTTTAGTATAACATTTTTCTCCGTGTAATGGCCTTCAATTATTTACTTTATAAAAATTAAAATTATTTAATCTTCATGATTATTTTGTTATCATCTCTTTAAAATTTTCGTGCCGCAGATAGGCATACAATTTTTTTCAACTCCTATATACCTCGATTTTAATATCTGCAGCTAAATCTCAATTAATTTAATAGTAATTAATATAACTTCTTTATTCTTATCTTCAGTTAATTTCTACCCTCAATTTTCTATTTTAATTCATGCATTAAAAAAAAAAAATTCTCGATACACAGTCAATGTTTTCTCAACGTTCGAAGAGATTGATGCTTGCACTGCGTCCCCATCGGACCTACACCCAGCGAGCCCAGGAAATTTAAATCCCGCAAAAACTAATTTCAAAGCCAAAATTACCGAACGCGCCGACTCCCCGGAGATCGAGGCGGACGCACCCCTTCGTACAAAAGTTTCGGCGCAGGGCTTCTTCCCCCCGTCGACCCCCTCCTCCCCCAAAAGCATTCGCTCTCTTGCAGGCCGCTTATATTTATAAATAAAGCGCCGTCCGCGCGTGACCCGCATTTCGTTATTATTGTATCCGCCTGCGCTCCACTACCATTGACACGTTCTCTATCTTTCTCGCGAATGTAGAACGCGCGGCAGCGAACCTTGATTGAACGGAAAAGTATGCGCGCCTCGGGACGGATGGATAATTTTGTTGTTCGATGACGCGCCGCGCCGTTGCAACACGGCGTAGTGTGCCGGCCATCTGCTTGGCGCAGGCTATCGATTTTTTTTTTTTTCATTTTGCATCTCGGTAACTTCCGAGCGCTCGCGAATATTTTCGACGCTCGTTTCTATCGTTAGGTATACGACTACCAAATATGCAACCATTTTCGCGGTAAACAGCGGGGCTCGCATTGCAGTGCGACGCTCAAAGTCGACGTGCATATCTGACGACTACACTGAGAGAAAAAACTTAATAAAAATTGCTATTATAGTTAAGAAAGGAGTGACTGTCTTAAAAAGCGAGAACTTTTTGTATAAAAAATAGTTATTTTTACAATTTCCGTAATAAAAATTACTATTTTAATACACTGAAAAAAAATTTGCTAATTTTAATGAAATTATTTACTTCAATAGTACTTATTAAATATTTTATTGAGTCAGACAATTATTTCTTTGAATCTACTAAATTTATTTAGAAACAAATAAATTCATTTAGTTTTAATGAAATTATTACTTGATTCAAAGAAATAATTGATAAGTACTATTCAAGTAAATCATTTCCTTAAAATTAACCATTTTTTTCAGTGTAATAAAAATTGTAATTTTGTGTAATACACGGAGAGAAATGTTATAGTAAAAATTAGTATGTTCCGTAGAAACAATGAGATATACTCATCTTATGAAAATTTTTACTATAAAAAATACTAAAAATTCCTATGTACATAGCAAAAATTGCTATTTATATAGTAAAAATTGCTACGTATATAGGAATTTTTAGTATGTTTTATAGTAAAAATCGTCATAGCTCGATTATGTCTCATTGTTCCTACGGAATATAGTAATTGTTACTATAACATTCTCTCCGTGTACAAATTACTATTTTTCATACTAAAAGTTCTCGCTTGTCAAGACTGTCACTCCTTCCCTAATCGCAATGGCGATTTTTATGAATTTTTTTCTCTCGGTGTAGTATGGGTATATAGAACGACTTTGAACATCAAGCCGATGCGAGGCTCGCTATTTACCTCGAAAACGGGCGTATTCCTTGAGAATAGAACGTACGGAACGGGGAAATCGCGCGGCGGGGGGTAATAAGTTTTCCGAGAATTATCGGTGGCAAAGCTGACTAGTTACCCTATTAATAATCGCGAGAGCAAACACGCGGAGAGCACAGTTGAAAAGCGAGATTTTCGCGCGTGGCCGACACTTGAGTGACTTCGCGGGTAGAAATAGAAGGAGAGGAGGAGGAGAGAGATGGTGCCGGTCAAAAATCGGAGCGAGAAGCCTCGGCTCGTTGACGGACGGATGCCAGTTTCGAGGAGATTGCCAATCGTTTCCGGTTGAGATCCCGCGCTCTTGGCGCACCACCACCTCGAGAGCTCGCCCGATGCGCTTCGATGAGAAAATTCTCGCCTCTAGCTGAATTTTCGCGCATCTGAATTTAAACTGCTCTTAAGTGCGTCGCGCTGTTTTCTTTTGAAGTTTTCTTACTTCAAACATTATTTCCAGAACCATAAATCATTTTCGTGTTTGTTCTAGCGGCGGCAAGTTTAAAGTCGATTTAATTCGTGTTAGAGTTATACTAAATATAAGACAAAACTTACGGAATGATAATGTATAAAAATTAAACAAAAAAATCTCATGACTATTAATGAGGGTATAAAGATTTAGTACTACCGCATTTGACGGGGAGATCGACCGCCCGTTCCGGGACGTTGAGAAGCGCTCAGCGAAGTACAGGAGCAAAAAGAGGACGATTCATGCATTGCGGTGCATTTACACAAGGAAAGCTATCTTCCCCATAAATTACAATACCGTCAGAGTAGTCTGCTTAACTTACAAAAGGGCTTGATGTACCTCTGGTATAGTACCGCTTTTTCGTATCCTACATCTTCTAGATCAGTACTGTACGTAACAGCGTCCGAAGTAGGGAAATTATTCTTTCCTTCAATCGTCAATATAAAACAATACAACTTCGTTTGTTAATCCGAGTTTTACTGTAGCCAAGCCTCCATACCTGCGATTTAGCGCTAGAAATTCAAATCTACTTGAATTTTTTTTCCTTAATCGAACGAACAATCACACAAAGGCGTGCAATAAGCGCGCATGAATAATTGAACTAAAAATATGGCTAGCGAAAGGGATTTGCATGTGGCATATTGACTGTTAACTCCGCGGAAAAAGAAGGCTAGTCGCGATTACGCAAAGCCGACAGTAATCATCCTTCGAATGGTATAGAAGCGCCGAGAGAAAAAAAAGAAGAGAGAACCGTCTCTCTGTTTCTCTTTCGCATCAACAATGTAGATGAAAGACGCGCTCGTCTATTATTGCACATCCGCAGTAGAAAGAGAGACGGTGCGAGCGAGGCTGAGTGCGTTTACACGCGTCGATTGTCGCGCGCCTTTTTGCGATTGCTAAAATTAACGAGCGCCGAGTCGCCGTCGCCACTGCCGCGCCCGGCGCAACTTTTCTAGTCTTGTATACCGAACGGTCGATTATGCAAACCGGCCGTAAATTTATGGAAAACGCCTCCTTATTCTCTCGAAACTACGGAGTTTTATAAATCGACGGGGGCAATCAACATTTCAATGTTTTTTAATAAATTAGGATTGTACAAGTACTCGGAAATGGATTTACAGGACTCTATATAGCTGCCGCTTTTATTTGAATGAATTGAATGTGACGACAATAAGTGCACGAATGCATGTTTACACGAGTTGTCAAAACTTTTCGATAAAAGTCAATATTAGCTATCAATCAGAAGCGAATGTCGACTTGGGCGGCCAATGCCAGTTTATACAATCAATCTAAATCTAAATCTAAATCGGAATACATCTTACCGGGAGGGTGGGGAGAGGGAATCGGGTTCGCCGAGCTTAGTTATTTGGCAAATAAAAAAGATGTCGTGCTCAAAACGCAAAATAAAAATTGCGACACGCGCACTATTAGAACACAAGAAGCTCTAGTTTTGGCCGGGGATTGGCCCCGATCGGGCCGTGATCGAGGAAAAAAAAATAAGCGGCTATTTGGCAATGGCTGATGCGTCGGCGCGTCCTCGAATCGACGTGGAAATCGATCGACCGCGTCGCCTTTAAAGAAAAAATAACATAGTTACTCGCTCGGGACCAGAAAAGCGTCGAGCGACGACCCCGATTTTTTCTGCTCCTCCTCCTCTGCATATGTAACGATGCGCTTTTTCCTTCATTGAGCAACTGCGCGGGCAAAATAAAGAAAAAAAAAGACTACCGATTATTAAAAGGTAGTTTGCGGGCGAAGGCCGACGCCGAGTTGGAAACGAAACTTATGAGTAAAAATTACAGGTAAAAGGGAGGAGGGTCGAAAAGTGTAGCGCGAAAATATCCACGAGGTCCTTAATTATCAATTAACGAACATCACACACGGAGTCGCAGCCGAAAGCTCGGCCGAAGAGGACTGGAGGAAGGAGAGAGAAGGCGGACGAGGAGATAACGCGGATCTTCCCAGGAAGGAGGGGTTGGAGAAAAAAAGTAGAGCGCGCGGTATCCCCGTGGCGCCCCGTGGGCCCCACCCTTCCCCCGTCTATTAATTAGCCGCGGCATGCCTCCCCCCTCCCCCCTACTTCTCCGGTTAATTTACTCAGAGGTCGGGGAAGAAGGAGAGATATTTTCGTTCGGACGAGCGGAAAAAAGGAGTCGATCTTTCGCCCCCTTTCTCCACAGCTTCTTTCTATTAATTAAGCCAAAGAAGCCCTGGAAAACAAAACCTCTGGCTCCACGGATTCACACGAAATAGGGAATCGATATGGACCGATTTCGGAGGACTTGCGAAACCCTCTCAAGAATTTTTCGGCTCCACGTGGGAGTCTCGGTCGGTCCTCTTAAAAATTTTTACGCCACTCATCCACAAAGTTGTGAGAGTCTGGGCAAAGGGGCGCACAAAAAAGTGTATCAATGGAGTCGGAGCGATATACGCGCACTCGAGACTCGGAGCGTAGAAATTCGGCGGAGAAGAAATAAAAAAAAAAAGGAAGGGAAGGAGGGGCGGGAGAAAGAAATACTTGGCGAAGCCATTGGCGAACGCGAAAAGTGTTTGAAAGAGCGATTTGTCAAACGGCGCGCCGGGGCCCGGGCGAGCAGCTGCGCGCGCGCGGGAACCCACACGAAAAGCTCCGCTGGGGGCTCCGGCATAATTGAATTATTAGGTCGAACTCGGCCCGATCGTGTAAATCCCGGGCCTCGCCTCGAGGATTTTAATATGTATACGCCGCCGCTGCAATCTGACCAAATTAATCTCATTGAAATCCGCTTTCGAATGCTTTTCTTCTTCTGCTCTCTCTTTCTTTTTTTACTCTCGCTCCTCCCGACCCTAACCCGTTGCAATTATCAATCATTGTTATTCGCTGCATTGTGCAATATTTCGGCGCTGGGAAGAATACGGGGCTGCTCAATAATGAGCGAAAATTTCGAGGGCAATGATTGTACGAGTTTTTCGAGTGTCTCGTGCGTCAGTCACTTAATTTACTCGGGATTTTTTTTACAAAGTTTCATTGCCGCGATCGCAAACAATTGAATAATCAATGATATGCTTTGTATGGGCGAAAAGTTAAATGTTAACTACCAACTGTTTTTAGTTTTAAATGCTTATTTTATAAATATGTATAATAGACTCTCATTGTATGCGTAAGCAAATGTTGCATAAAACAATGAGTGCCGTCGCTTCTGAAATTACCAAACACGGTGAACAATCTGCGAAGGCATTTAACAAGCAGCGCCGATGAATCATCATCATCGGTAGCTTCTCCCAAGACGGAAAATAATTGATATTTTAAAACGAAACAAAAAACTTTTTTTAACCGTTGAATGTATTGGGAGTAACTGCCGCACGAGAGCGGAGCGGGAGGTCAGTCCGCGATTTAGAACGAAAAATCGGGCCGGCGCATTCCGCGCCTGGCGCCCGGTCGTCCTCCCGCTGCTAAATCCGGGCAGCGCGCTCAAAAGAAATCGATCGAATTTATTTTTCGTATACGTTATGACAACGATAATTCACGAAAATTAACGCGAGTTATGGGGCCTAGCGCGCATATAAAGCTCCGCGCTCCGGCTTTTAATGGCATACACGGACACGATAATTGGACGGACGAAGTTAATCAAGGCAATTAGTGTACTCGTTAATTGATTTTTTTTCCTCCGCTCGCGAATTTCCGCCGCCCGGCTCCGGATAAATTGTTCCGACCGATCGGTAGTGTAGGCGAACGCGAAAAATTGCCCGAGTCATGCCCTCGAAGTAACCGGCGTCGATTTATAAATATGTACACTCGCGAGGAATCGAACGGTGGAGTTATTACGCGCACCGGGAGAAAGTTTAATCGGAGCTGGGGAAGCCACCCGAGAAGAAGGGGCGAAAATTCTCCGCGGAATCCGGAGTAGTAGTGCGGCGCCCGCGCACGACAATGGTTCACGGCAAAAAAGGCAGATCGGCGGCAGTCGAGTCGAAATTTTATATTTGAAATTTATTAGCGCCTCCCTGGCTTTCTCAGAGCGCAGCAGAAGAAGAAGGGCTCCCCTTCGATTCTCCGGCTCGCTCGGTCTAATTTATCGTTCCTCAACTTTTTATTAATTTCGGCCATTCGCGCGCCGTCGGGGCCATTGCCCACCTTGCGACCGTCTCTGTCTCTCTCTCTCCCTCGTCGATTCTTATTTTTTTGTTTTACACGATCACTCGCCTCTCTTTTGTCTCGTTTCGAATTTTTCTTTTGCCCTCCGCTGCGAGTTTGCAACTTTCTACCCCTACCACTGCCCTCGGTCTTAATTATTGCGAGATCATTAATTTACTCCTGTCACTTATGCTTTATTATCTTTCTTTGTCCGATGATTTTGTTCTGCGCCGAGCTGCAAGGGATCGCCGTTCAGCGTACTAGATAAAACACGTTATCCATAACTTTCCGTACGTCCGAGTATGAATAACATTCTTTTGAGAAAAACGTTATACGCGATTTCTCGTTTCTTCTTTTTCTCTCAATTACAATTGCTTTACAAGGCTTTGGACCGTTAATTAATTTAATTTACATGTACGATATTATCTTACACATTTTATTTTTAATTTTATTTCAAAAAAATATTCGGAATTACTCTGATCAAGTCATTAATGTGAATTATTTAAGCGCAACCAAAAGAACTATATTACTGTGCTAAATAAATCATCAAGTACCTTTATTTCTATTTGAATTTATCTCGTGTATTTAAGGTTTGAAAAAAAAAATAATATACGAAATCTGCAGATTAGACACTCGATAATCTTTCTTGCGTTAACATCCATAGCCCACTCGTGTCAGCCTCCCCTCGCATACATTTTGCTCAATAAAAAAAAAACGCCCTATTTTTATCTGGACGCTAATACTCGTTAAATCGAAAAGTTCCTCGTGGCATTGTTTACCAAAGTATACACACGCGCGTCCGCGTGATCCTTCTCAAAGTTTCAAATGAAGCGTGAAATTCGTTCTCTCCCCTCGGTCCCTGAAAAATTTTATATCGAGGCGTCATCGTGTTTTTTTTTTTTTTTTTCTTCTCGCCGCCCGTGAAAACGTAAAACGGCGACTCTCGGGTACATGCAGGGGATTTTCGAATCGGACGCGCGCGCGAGCACGAGGCTCGCCGAGGATCAGAGGAGCGACTATAAATCGAGCCGCGCGTGACGTACTAACGAGAGGCCCCGAGATCGTTTCATATCCGCGCGGAGCGCGAGCGGCTTGTTATTATTGGTCCACGGGGCTGGCGATCCCGCGCGACTGCTGCAGCTTGTGCGAAGCGTTTTGTTGTCGAGCGATTGGACGCGCGGCCCGGATGACGTATTCGCCGCGATCATTAGGATGAACAAATTTATATGATGTCTGTCAGGGAGATACCGGACTTACATTTTTACCTTATTTATCGGCATTTTTTATTTGCTGCTTTTTTTATCGTTTATTTGGTTCACTTGAAATAATCAAAATTACACTCTCAAAAATTTACTCTAACTGTTTGAAGAATCCACTAAATAGTACTGGAAAATCTGTTTATTATAGAGTCAAACTTATTTATGCCGTGGATAAGTGGACCATCGTTTACGATTAATTTGTTAGAAAGTAAACGATTTCTTCTTCAAATAAGTAGATTATCGTCTTCGAATAAATAGACTGCATGATAAATTCTAAATTGATTAATTAACTATTAGTTTTCACTTAATATAAAAAGTGAAATGAATTGAATAAATGAAAAAGTACCTGTAGTAAGCAGAAAAATATGAACAATTAACATATTTATGATAAAATTCAGAGGATTCTATACTTCTAGTAAACTTATTGAGCATTATACTGAAACAGATAAATTCTTCAATTTGATAAATTCATTTTAAAATTAAGTAGATAATGCTTTAGTGGATTTGTCTACTAAGACTAAGAATCCATTTTTGTGAGTGTACGTTTTATTAAATATTTGTAGAATTATTAATTTATTTAATGTTTTTTTTTATACTGTAGAGCAATAAATTAATATAGTTAAATAATTAGTTGAGCAATTAACTTTTTGCATGCGTGCATTTTTAAATGTTAAAAGAAATATTTTTTGTCTCAAGACTGAAGTAAAATGTGACCAGCCGGAGGCCTGTTCGTGCAATCACTTTTCTCGATGTTTTACGACGTAAATTTTTTAATAAATTGCTGCGTAAAGGTATTAAAGCTTACTTTTATATCAGGCAAAAAAATTTTAAGTGCAATAAAATCAATAAAGAAGACCTGTCGGCCCTGTTGTTTGCTCGACTTGAAGATTCGTAAATAGATTTTTCTTCATTTTAATTTCTTGTATTTCAACATTCTTTTGCGAATAGAATGTAAATATTTTTCTAGCTGTATCAGTTAATTAATGAAAACGCTGGCTCTACTGCAATAATTCATTAAGAATAAACGTGAATGAAAACGCTCGTTAAATTCGACAGAATAAAAATACTTCAGTATAGAGCAGTAACAAGCAGAAGGGTGCAAGTAAAGGCATACCTTAAAATTAATTTGAGCACGACAATAATAAAAAAAGGGTCATTGAAATAAAATCGCTCGTTTCTCCGGGCGAGTTTAAAGCACCGCGCAGCGTCCGGCCAAATAAAATCATCAGCATATCGGAGTGGTTTAAAAGCAAACACGGGCGCGCGCTGTTCGCCTCGCAGAATGAGAAAAAGGCTGGGAGCGCGCGGGGGAAGGAGGCGCAGCCCGAGAACCTCCATTTCGCGCCGTTTATTACGTTTTTGGCATAAATCACGCAGCGCGAATGTTTCTCTCGCGCAGGTAGTCGCGGGGCATATCGAGGCCCCTCGGCGCGCACAATGGCCACGCCGGTGCCGGGCCCCCCGAGACACTGACGCGTCTGTCGCGCGACTCGCGCCCACGCTCCTCGCACCTGCGGAGCGTGTACGCCCTCTCCGGCGCGCTCCTTTTGCCTTTCCCCGCGGCCGGCCAATTGATTTACCGCCGTCGCGAGTTTTCAGGAATCTCGTTCTTTTTAGAAAGTACCGGCGGAGGTGAGCAGCCGCTCGGAACAATGGCGCGAATCGCCGCGGCTCAAGCTCCCGTTTCCTTGTAAAATTAACGATCTTTTATCTCACGGTTTATTCAAAATATCTTGCGGGAGACTTGACTGTACGACGGTCTGTCGTCCGCTTGAAATTACTGGAAATAAGCGTCGAGCGTTCCTTCAGTTTCATAGCTTTATTGCCTCTTTTATGGAGTATTCAAAAAATGATTTGTAAATCTTTAGCTTTCTATTATAGGTATATACCGTTGGGTGACGTTGCTCGAGCTTTTTTTAAAACGGCGTAGCGATCCTTTCAAATTTATACATTTACAAGCTTTCAAGAATAATCAAAAAGAAATTCTGAAGATTTAATTTTTTTAAATATGATAACTCGCAGCAAAAGTCAAAATGAGCAATAGTTACATGTGGGTAATGAAAGAAACTTGTGTTTGGATAGATTCATTGCACAATCTTTAAAAAAATTTAAATTTCTTAACTTTACAGTATAGTTTTAATAAAATACACCGCCGTTTAGCTCATGCACATACACTGATAGAAGATGATAGATAAAACCGTGCGCATTTAATATAGTCCAAAGGCGTAGGTATATTAGATGTAAAGTAAAGGTGCATTAACTATTAAGCCATCCACAGGATTTTTGTCAGTAAAGATGATCGCGCATTGACTATTAAGAAATATTTCTTCTTTGTTTCAAATACCATGACAAAATTATTTTTTAAAGCCGCGAAGACTTTGGGTTAAAGAATCTTTTCCATCACACTGAGAAAAAAGATTCCTTATTGTAAAGTAATCAATTCAGTTATAGTTAATACATAGTATTAACTCTTAATGCATATTTCTTAACTATTAGGAAACTAGACTTCATTTGTTTATTTTACGTATCGTTCATGACTTCGCTTTAACCTACTTCAACTGCTTATTTCTTAATTATTCAGAAATATGCAATTACAAAAAATTAAAGTCCCATTTCTTAACAGTTAAGAATTATTCTTAACAGTAAGGAATCTTTTTTCTCAGTGCAGTGTACATTTTTCGGTAATTATTTGCTATATGGTACACTTTGTTTTAAGAGCATGAAAGAATCGTGAAGCAGAATGTCATGAACTAAAGGTTGAAATTCTCGTGGGAGTGATGCATCGGGCAAAATTCCTCGTCAATAGCTTACAGCGCAGCTTGTACCCGCGGAATTATTAAACAAACAATTTGGCTGGAGTGAAGGAGCGCATCGGTAAAGCTGTCGAAGGCGGCAAAAGCAAACATTGATATCTCAACAGACGCGACGGCAGAGGTGCGGCGAGCCGTGCATTATTTACCGCTCACTCTCGCGGTTCGCTAAATATAAATCACACGGCCGAGGCTCCCTGCCCCCCATATTTCACCTCTGGTAGCCGGCCGCGCGTGCGCGCTACCTTATCGTGGACCCGCCGATTCCTGTCCCCCTTCTCTCTCTTCTCTTTCTCTCCTCGTACTCTCTCCCGGCGATCTTCGCCGCGGCAGTGACGCGCATACGCCCACGCGCTCACCTGCCAAACGCGGGACGCGGGGGGTGTGGCCGTGGCCGCGAGCAGCGCGATAATAGCGCCGCGATTAATTTCACGCGCGAACCCGGCGGTAGCTATCGCACGTCGACGTCCCATCGGTTTCAGTGCAATCGATCGAAATTTCTTCTTTTTTTTTTGAGATGTAAGTATATGTGTATATACATATGATCAGTTGGATTTCTTCCGCGGCCTTTTTTTCTATCAGATTATTTAAATTTGGCGCCTGCGGCTTTCGGTATCTCGGTTGGGGTTTGGTATAATTTGCTGAGAATCTCAGGAGATACAAATGTTCTGTCCACCCACGTAAAAAAATTTAAGTTAGAATAAAGTTTACCCAAAGTTCATGTTTGGCGGTCGTTCATATGAGACTAAATAATAAATGATTTTGCAATACTTTATACCAACTACAGATAAAGTTTTTCTTAAATTTAATAGACGTTCACACGACGAACGTTAAAAACAAATAAATGTAAATAATTATTTATCCGTTTATATCACGCATCTACAAACTTCCATAAAATATGGTAAAGTCTGATTGTTCATATCAACGACCGCCGAACATGAACTTTGGCTAAACTTTATCCTAACTTAATTTTTTTTACGCGGGTAGTTAAATTATTAAAAAAAAATGTAATAAGTACTCTACTCCGTGATTATTATAGTGATTCCGGTGCTTCCTTAAATTTTAGTGGATCTATCAATTACTTTCATAAAATTAGTCAACTTGAACTGATAATAAAACTGTTTATATATAAATATAAGAATAATTAAAATAAGTGATACGTTTGCAGGACAAAAAAGGGGATGATAAAAGAGCTAAAAAGTAAAAATTGCTGATAAATTAGCGATCCTCCGATCGGATCGGGTCGCTCTGACTCAAGCTCGCAAAACGTTAGCGACGGCGTTCCGCGAAACGGCCCATCCGCGTCGCCGCCGTTGTGTATCAGCGGCAACCTGGCGAGTGGCGTTCCCGCGAAAGAAATCGAGCACAATCCACGAAACCATTTTTCAGAATCAACAAACTACCAGTCATTCCGACCGCAACAAAGGCAAATCACAATGACTAATATTTCCTCTCAATCTCACGATCTCGTTGTACGTACGCGAATCCGGGGCTACCTGGCCGCGGTATTTTCCCGGCGGGGCTACTCGTTCGTGGGGGAGGGGAGGGCGGGCAGATAAAATGCAAAAGGGGGACGGACTCGAGGGCGCCTCCCGTCCCCGCGGCGCATGCGCAACTCGCGCCGCCTTATTCACCGTGGCTTCCGTTCCTCGCGTGTATGTGCTCTTCTCTTTCTCTCCCTTGTTATGTCGTAGACTTTTTCATTTTGTTCGAGAAATTTCTTGTTACTGTTTAAATAAAACAGTCGAATGATTTTTTTTATCAGTCTTTGGAGAACGTCTATAACAGACGCGTGAATGGAGTTTCTTTCATTTCGTGGAAAAATATGTAGCAATGGCCTCGCGAGGTTCGATGCGATGGATGCATAATTAGACTGAATTTAATTGTTCCCCATATATATCCCGCGGGATTAATGATTCATAAATCGGAGGCAATTGATGGCGCGAGATCCTGCGTTTCTAAGAAACTTTAATAAGTTATATCTTGACCGTTGAAACGAGTGCATTTTCCAGAGTACCACTCACTTTTGCCTGCTATAAAACGACCATCCAATAAATTACAATCATTCATTCTCTATTTTGAAAACAGAATTATTCTACTTATGATCCGAACCAGTCGAGTGAAATCAGCCTGCTGATCATTTCCATGACGCGTATCTCAAGCCCTTCACAAGTGGAATATACAGACACTCACGTAATTCCATTTAAAGGGCCTTACTCGAATTTAAGTAAAATTTCAATTTATACGAGCAATGGCCGTTTCCTTGCTGCCGGCCACTCGGCCTTCCTGATCCCTCACCGGAAGGAGGCCGACAAAGGAGCTGATCGAGCAATTGGCGAAAGACATAGAGTAGATCGTCGTCTGGCGGATCACACGCGGAGGATCCCGGGTGCGCACGCGGCAGAGTAGAGTAATTGGCCGCGCGACCGAGCGTGATTTCTCAGGCCCGTATAGAGAGAAAGAGAAAGAGAGAACGAAAGAGAGAGAGAGGCAGGGAGTGCGCATGCGCCCCGGCAAACGGTTATTAGCCCTTCTAGTGGCGCGTAACGAAACTCCTTAAATCAAGAGAGGACGGGCCCGATGGGCCGGCCTCCGCTCTTTGCTCTCGCGCGAGGAAAGAAGAAAACGAGGAGAGGGAGAGAGGCTCGCTGTAAAGGTGGTGCGTGCATGTACACAAGGGAGAGCGACCAAGAAAGAGAATAATACGCTGAAGGCAGAGGAGCGGAGGCAACTACTCTAATTGGCCACTTTGTCCATTTATTCGATTTATTTAAATTATGGGACAATTGACAGTAGGCATTCTATTTTTTAAATCTTCTCTCGAGAGAGCGAGAAAGAGGCATCGAGAGAGAGAGAGAGAGAGGACGGCCGATGCGGCGGCGACAGCACTACGGCCGCCGCTGATTGGGCGAGATTGGCGTGAGACACTGGCCCCACAGATTCCCCAGTTGTGGGCTTAATCAGCTTTGATTGCTTCTTCGTCTCTCGTTTTCTCTCTCGCTCTCTCCCCCTTTTCTCCTCGTCTCGCGGTCCGCTGCGACTCGCTCTTTTCATCGCGCTTTCTCCGCTTCTCTCGCTCTCCATCCTCGACTTTTTTTTTCATCGCTCCTCGGGGGAGGAGAACCGCCAACGTCCATGGGTTCGGAAACTCCGATCTTTTCGCAAGTGTTTTTTTATTTTCTTCTCTCGATTCATTGGATGGAATTACGCAGATGAGCGGCTTCTCGTAATAATCGGGTCAAAGTCCATTGGTTTTCTGGGTACGAGGGAATCTCGGGGAGTTTTATTGGACGTTTAGCCAGTTTTGTGAGAATGAGTCGCGTTTGCGTCACTGGTCGTTTACTTGAATCCGTTTAATCGATTCTTCTGCGCCTCCGCGGCTTCCTTCGTTCAAAAACAAAAAAATATTTCCTCGTGACTGAAGATCACCGTGGTAAAGTTTCAACAATCGTCACAACGATGATCTAACAATCGTCGGTAAATTATATATGTAAAGCAGGTTTAATCGAAGAAACCTTGTAATAAAAATTTTTTTTTTTTGTCGTCTCGTATTACTTTTGACTCTGGGTAATCTTTGAATACAAGAGCTAGAACGAGCCGAAATCAAATTACTATTATTGCGCACGTGTTGGCGGGTGCGTCTCCCGATCCGGGTGCCATAAAGCAATTAACAGGCGGCCCGGTCATTGAGGGTCCTCGGAATTGGATGTAAAAGGAATATCGTTTCCTCGCGTACAGAGCCGAGGAAAATTAAATAAATAAATCGTGGAACAATCGACCGGCATGTCCGACATTCTCGCCTCCCAAGTCGCCCAATGATGAACATACGCGCCGGAAACGTCGCCATCAAGCGCTCCAGTTTCTCTCTCCCGCGCACAATTTTTTCCCTTTCAACGTCGTTTCGCGCTCCAGCGAATAAAACTCGGGGAACCTACGGGCACTCATCCCATTTCCTTGATAATTCCCATAATGCTGTGGGCGGATATTCCAATATAAACTGAAGCGGGGGAGAGAGAGAAGAGAGAGGAGAGACCCTCCGCGTATCGCACGAAACGCTGAAAGCCGGCCAGATGACTTGATTCGAGCGGAGGATTTACGAACGACGTCGATTCGCTCGTAAAAGCTCGCGCGCCTCTTCATTCGGCCTGCTCAACCGAGCAGCTTGCGAGCGCGCAGCCCCGCGCTGTGCGCTTTAAAAAGGGGGACTTTTCTCACGGGCTTTTTTTACTTAAAAAAAAAAAGCACTTCTCTGTTTGGAAAAGTTTATTTTTGTATCTGAGTAAATACTGTTTAGCTTTGAAACGTAAAAAAGTGCTTAAAAAAGTCCTTGATTAAAATTTATATGCGTTTGAATACTTTTTAAAGAAAAATTTATTGTGTAGGTTTTATCCTGAGTTTTAAAAATCGATGCGAACATAAACTGATCGGGCAAATTCCCACTCGGAGCTTTTATTCAAGCGAATCATTTGAATCTGTGGTACGGGAATAAATAAACATTTGTATTATGAATATTAAAATCGAGAGTTAAACTTTTGTGCGAAAAGGCTACATTTCTTTTTCACGAAAGAACAATCAACGCGAGTAAAGAATACACGGCTTACATCCAAACACTTTTAGAACAGATAATAAAGAAGACAATAAACGGTAATTTATAAGGCCGAAAGTTAACTATTCATTGTGCGGCTGAAAAGTAACAAGATCTCAAATAAAAGGTACATCTCGATAAAAAAGCGTCGTAACACCTATTTCCCCTGAATTTCCAACGAGTAATGGCATTATCATTCTAATGCCCGGGCAGTTTCGTAAAAAAGCACGGTGAAACTCGTGACTCAAAGATTCAACGCTCGCTCGCCTCGGGAAAAAGGTAAACACTGGATTTATCTGGGCTTTTTAAGAGTGGCCGAACGATTAAGTTGCCGACCACGCTCCCGTGGGGCCGTAAAGAATTTATAGCGCGATCACGAGTGTTTTCCGGAATCGTCGATCAATTTACTATCTTGATCGACACCAAAAAGTGGCCGCGCGTGCGCCACGTCCAAATTGAAATTCCGTCCCAGTAGCTTTCCGAGTGCGCCTATATTTTCCTTACGCGCCTCGTACATCTTCCCTACACGCGTGGAATTGGGTGTGATTTCGGTTTCCCATAGGTTTTTTGACGCACGCCCGCGAGCTCCCCCCTCCTTTCTTCTCCCTTCTCACTCCCCACCCTCCGGCCGGAAATTTGAAATTCAAATGCCGCGTAATACGGCATGTCTCCTCCGAGGAGAGTGAAAAAAAACGAGAGCACGACATTTGACACTCGCTCACTAAACGAGTTTGGGTTTTTTCTTCCTCGGTGTTACGTAAGAATATGGGCAGATATGCAGATAACGGATAAAAAAGTGTTTTTTTCTCTCATTTTGATAATCTAGCATCTCTTAATTATTTGGACTAAAAATTCACTGATCACCTTGTGAGGTCAAAACTGAATTAATACGTTAAGAAATGATTTAAATCCATGCAGTAACTAAAGTAATTTAATTAGAATTAAAAAATATATACATATTAAAATTCTTTTACCACACAAAAGAAGCGAAAAACCATAGCCGATTGAACTGTATTTTTTTTAAAAATGAACACGTATTAATTTGAAATTTTCGAAAGAAACAAATTGCGTGTATAATAAAAAAATATTGCAGCATCGGCATTCATTTGCTTTTCGCGCATTCGATTAAAAGAAGGAAATAGTAACTCACCGGAAACCTTGGGGTCAGCTGCCTCCGCCTTCATCGCCGCGAGGCTCGCTATTGTCGGCGGGTACCTATAAAAGAAATACATTAACGATTGGCAGAATGCACCTACGTGCGTTTATTATACGCTCGCGCTCGCTTGTGCGATATCCCTCTCTCTCTGTCTCTCTCGAAAGTCTTTTTGTATTTACGATGCACATTTTGTCGAATTATTTTTGCTTTATTTTAGCCGCTGAATTATTAAGTGGAAGCAATCCTCGAAACAAAAGTCGAATGAGAAATTGTTATTTTGCAGGGGGGACTCATTAATATGCGATTTTAAATTTACGACCGACCGCCGCTTCGCTGTAACGCGCTAGACGAGTGCAAACAAAAAGACATTTTAATTAAAGCCTTCGGGCATAAATTGTTTTGTTCGCTGATTAACGAAATTTTAACTGCAACACGATTAAATTCGCCTTGTTCTGTCGAAGCTAGCATAACAAAAATGGAAATACAGAAGATTTGGAGAGCTTGTACAGGATTCATTCATATGAAATAAATCGGTTGACACTTATTCTTGAGTGGGTGAATCACAGATCGGTATTAATCACGATGATAAAGTTTTATTTTTGACATTGATCTGTAATTCGGCTCACGCAATAAAAATACCCGACTTTGGAGTGTAATAGTTTTTTAAGTCAGTCATCCGAATTAAGCGCTGTCTGGCCGGCCTACTCGGCAGTTCGATGAGAAACTTAAGTCTATAAATAGAGCCGTCTGCACACCGAATTAATTTTTGGCGATAATTCGCGACAATTAGTAGAGCCCATAATCGACACGACGGCTTTAAAAAAAATGAGCAGCTGTGAAGCAGCATACATTAGTAAAGAAAAAATTGTTCCAAACGAACGGCAGAAAAATATTAAATACTCCGCGCAAAAAAATTAAAAAAAAAAAAAGAAGTGGATCCGTCGGCCGCGTAGGACCAGTCGATCGATCAAAATTTCGACTAAAATATTCGTAGAACAGCAGGCTTAGGTATTCCTCGAGTCCGGCAAAAAATAACGAAACGCAATCGCGATATCTCTGCATACGGAGTCCGAGGGGTAGAGGGGAGAACGCGTCTGTAAAACTCGGTAGCGCAGACAACGGCAAGAAGCTCGTCACGCCCGGAATCTGTCAATCTGAGGATCGGTTTTGGAAAAAACGAAGAGAGAGAGAGAGAGAGAGGGAAGGGCCGGAGACGGAGCTGGAGGGGCGACTTTATGGCGGCCGGTGGAATGCCTGCGCCTCGTGCAAAGTGACCCAGTGCTGTTTAATTGAAACCTGCCACGATCAGGAGGCAGACGTGACCGGTATGACAAAAAATCATCATCGCCGTGGAATCGCCGCTGATGCTCG